>CM041777.1:194297871-194872689 GCA_023374045.1 Limonium bicolor | reverse complement strand
GGAGGAGCAGCCTCCTTCTTCTGAGGCTCTTCAGCACGCCTCTTCCCCTTGTGGTCCTTGCCAGCCTGTCTGCCCATGATGTCGGCCTCTACCAGCAGAGCTACATCTGCCACATCCCTGAAAGTCCGGTGACGAAGGGGTGTCACCGCAGACCTAATATCTGGCCTCAGCCCGCTCTCGAACTTCTAAGCTTTCCTGTGCTCATCTGGCTCCGGAGCATACTTCGAAAGAGTCACAAATTTCCTTACATACTCCTCCACAGACATCTCTCTCCCCTGGCACAGCCGGTTGTACTCATTAATTTTCTGATCCTTGTAGACATCCGGATAGAACTGCTTGTTGAACTCCAAGCAGAACTGATCCCAGGTCCAAGGATGGGGATGCCTACCCATCACCATACGCCACCACTCCTTCGCTTCCCCCTTAAAGAGGAACGTGGCGAAGTCCACCTTCTGATCATCCTCTGAGCCCATCACTCTGAGCAGGTCCTCCACCTCAGTAATCCAGTGGCTCGCCTCCTGAGGGTCACCACAGCCGTCGAAGGAAGGCGGCTTTAGCTTCATAAACTCCTGGAGCGCTCTCACTCGGCCTCCCACAGCATTCGCCCCTGCTGGGCCTGCGCCACCAGCTCCTCCACCAGATCCCCCAGCAGCTGCAGCCATTGTCTGCATCAGCTGCGCCACAAACTGCTGCACTGCCTCTGTAGCATCTCCCTGAGGGGTCACTGGTGTTCTACGAGGAGGCATTCTGAGATTCACAAATCTAAAACTTGTCAGAACTGACTCTGACTTCAAACAACTGTCACAACTGAATCTCACACAAGCAAACACAGCCACAGACCCTAAAGAAAGCCAAACCTGGCTCTGATACCACTAAATGTAACACCCCTAAAACCGGCCTAAGAGTTAAGGGCATTACACGCCGCGTATTACTACCTAATAACGCAAGGCTCTAAAACTAACAATCGAATTAAGGCCCAAAACAATGCTTCCATAAATAGCATAAACCCAAAGTATTAAAATATAACTGAAGTTAACACAACTCCCAAATACATATCCAAGTCAGAAACAGAGGTCAAAACAGTGTAAGGCCCGAAGGCTACAACAGTATAAACAATAGTTTGAACAATCAAATGAGCTAAGCACTAAAGCTCCAGAACTTAAGATGATCCTCGCTGATCAATCTGCAAAAATGTTAAAAGTAGGGGAGTGAGCACACAACTATGCCCAGTAAGCAGCGACCGTCATCAGTAAGGTCGCTCAAAACAATTGAAATCAGAAGGAGGAGAAGATAAACATTATATCCATAATTCCAAACAGTTCGAAGCTTTTAGAATCAGAAACATAATGGAACACAAGAGTTCCCGGTTCATAAACAATCAGAGTTCTTAAACAGAAAAAGGACAAGACACAATGCACACACTCAGAAGGGGTCCAAGACCCATAGATCATAACAGATCTCTCGACAACGCAGAAATGACTCTAATGAGCCAAAGGGTTCGTCAACCCCACAGAACAAAAAGGGAATGACCCACACTCAGAACGACGTCTACATGTGAAATACCCCGTAATTAAAAACAGTGATTAATTAGGCTAATTATATTCTTAAAGGCTTAATTACACTTAAATAAATACAAGGGAACAAATCCCGAAGAAAACGGACCTTTAAAATGGGTTAAAAGCATAAACGAACCTTAAAGCGCGTTTTTCGAGGAAACCGGGAAAACGCGACTTTAAGCGGGTCAAATAGACTCGTAACAGTTTTGGTCAACTAAATAGTCACTAATAAATATTAGTGGAGCTTTAGAACCAATAAAATTAATTAAACGAGAAAATTCAGGAAAACGGGTACCGGTTAGTAAAAACTGTAACAACCAGGAAGTTGTGGGGTGAGAATGTAAATAAGAAAAATTTATGTGTCCACTTTTGCAAATAAAAAGCAAAATTTGATTGTGTGTGTAGGGGGGGCGGCCAGCTCACTCTCTCACACCCTCTTAATTCCCCTCTTATTTACTAAAGGACAAAACAAATAAGTAAAGCAAATAAAAGTCTCTCTCCTCACTTTTCCCTCCTCCTCTCACGTACCCATCTCCCTCTCCTTCTCTATTCTCTCTATTTTCCTCTTGCACCTGCGACAGCCATGGAAAAAGGAGAAGACTCACAAAACTCCTCACTTCTTTCCTCTCTTTGAGTACTCAAACCTTCTCCAAATCCAATAAAAATTACACCATTGGAATCCCCTTGCAAAGGAGAACACTTTCCTCCTTTCAAAAATCCAAAAGCTTCACTTTCGTTTTTATGGGTATTCTCCATTTGAAGATTCAAGGCCACCATTAGAAGCACCTTCACCTCCTTATCATCTTGAGGTAAAAAGAAGTTCGAAAATCCATCATTTCTAGCTCTCATTAGCATTTTAAGAATTTTCAGTTTTTGAATGCTTGGTCCTCCTTGTTCCAGCCGATTTTGGCTCTCTTGTTGGGCTAGGAATCTTGTTCTCTTGCTAGTCAAGAACTCCATTCATCCATTGGAAGGTAATACTCTTGTCTAAACCCTAAAACACCTAAATTCTAGGGTTAGTATGAAATGGATGCTAAGTGTTTGTGTATATTGATATGGGTTGCTGTAGCATTGCCCATTCTTTGGTTAAAAACCGAGAACAAGAAGAAGGAGAGAAGAGAAGGAAAAGAAAGAAAGAAAAACTAGCAAGACAAGGTAATTGCTCTTACCTTGAACTAGTTTTGTATGTAGTAGTGTAACAGATTTTAAGTAGTAAAATGAGTAATGTATTTGAGTAATGAGTAGTGGCAATGTAGTAGTGTATTGGAGAAGAGAATGTAACAGTTTTGAAGTTTTTAAATGAGTTTTAAAAGCTTGGGAAAACCATGGGTAGTATGTGTATGTGTGCAGGATTTTATTGTTGTTGTAGTAGTATTGAAATGTGAGTATAATGTATTGAGTAAACAGGTTGTGAGAAGATGAACATGTGAGCTGAAATAGTGTGGGAGAAAAGTAAGAATTATAGGGGAGACTATGCCAAATTTTGTGTAGGAATGAGAGGACTTAAGTGTTTAAGAAGAGGAAGTATTTGGAGAGTGTAATGGGAGTGTTTAGTGTCTCGAAACAGATTTGAAAATGAGTTTGTAAGTGGGATGGAGTTAGGATGTGAACTAGTGTACTTAAGATACCAAGAGTGACATTAGTTGAGGGAGTATTGGAGTATAAGAGTTAAGGTAAAAATCTGTAGCATAATATGGGAAACCAAAATCTGTAGCATTAGTGTGGAGAAAAATAATGTAAGTGTTGAATTGAGATGATGAAGATTGGTGTAAGTTGTGTAGGAATTGGGTAGCAAGTTTGGTGGATGAATTAAGGTGATTTAGAACATCTAAATGAGTGGTACACATGTAGGGAAGTATTGGTAAAGATTGGGGAAACAATGGGTAAAGAAAACACCCAAAAACAGATTTTAAAACTGAAGTACTGGGCCGGACCGACCTTAGGACCGAACTTGCAAGGTCGGTCGAGCCCAGATTTACAAGACGGGAAACCTTCTGGAATCGACCGACCTTGCGACCGGACTTGCAGGTTCGGTCGGACCAAAAATTTCTCCCGTCTGAAACCTTCTGGAATGGACCGAACTTGCGACCGGACTTGCAAGTTCGGTCGGCCAGAAAAATTTCCGTAATGCAAGCTACTGGAATGGACCGACCTTGTGACCAGACTTGCAAGCGAAACTTACTGGAATGGACCGACCTTGGGACCGGACTTGCAAGGTCGGTCGGCCCTGAAATTTTCACATGATGTAGCTTACTGACTTGGACCGAACTTGCGACCGGACTTGCAAGTTCGGTCGAGTAAAAAAAAAATTGTTTTATTATATGATTATAGTTATCATATGTATATATATGTTCCTATACAAGTATAAGTATATATATGTAGTAATACACCATTAATGAAGTAATAATGGTAAGAAAGTAAGTGAATGAGTAAGGAAACAAGTTTAAGAAGTAGTAAAGAAAAGAATGGTTTTATAACCAAGTAAGAAGGTAACAAAGTAGTAAGTATATATTGAAAGTATCAATGAAGGAGTAAGTAGATCAATAACAGATCATTGATCATACTACTTCATGTATGTATAGGAATCGAATAGTTGCACGTTGAAGGAACCCGGTAGTACGAAAACGTTGGTGAACGGTATGATTTCTTCATGCCCTGTATCCTAACTTGGTTACCCCGATTTGTGTGCTTATGTGATCACCAATAAGATAAATGCATGAATCGGACTTTGACAAGGACAAGAATATGACGAAGACAAGAGGGTCAAAGCGGTCCAGGCCACAGATCCCGATCCAGACCCCGGGTCCCCTTTAGGACCTTGTTCGGGCTCCAGTTTGGGCACCAAACATCAATCCGGGTCCAATATCCCATGATCGGGTCCCACATTCCGGCCCGCATTCTATAATCGGGTCCCGTATTCCGGCTCCGCACTCTATGACCAGGACCCATGTTCCGGCCCCATACTCCATGACCGGATCCCGCACCCTACACTTTGAGGCCGGAAGGCTTTATAAGGAAAGAAGTGCCAAAACTAGAAAGGTTGCTCCAATAAAGTAATACCACATGTATAAGGATTAAGAGATAGACTTCACCCTAGAAAGTCTATAAATAGAGATGAGAGGCTCATTTGTAAGGGGACACATTATGAGAAGAGAGAGAAAATACTAGAAAGCTCTCTAAAGTTGTAATACCAAAGAAGGAATAAAGATATTGTCTAGAAGTGGATGTAGGCCGGATTATTGGCCGAACCACTATAACTCTCGGTGTTCTGTACGTTTGTGAGATTGGAGGGACCAATTATGTATTTTCATTTGGCGCCGTCTGTGGGAAAGAAACAATAACCACGATTCAATCAATCCACGGTAGATGAAACAGAAGCTCGCCTTAATTCGGGATTGATGATTCAACGAAGTCAATTATTTGGAAATAATGAAGGCCATGGAAGATTCGAAGACGAAAAACCAAAAAGAGGAGGATCGAAGAGATCCGCGGGAAGACGGATCACAATTGATCAAATCATCAAACAGGCGTACAAATTGCTTGATCGAAAAACAAAGTCAAATCCGATTTTAATCACGATCTGGAGTCTGGCAAAGGGCGAAACCTAAAGGGAAAGGATGGAGCTCTTTTCGATCGATGAGGAATAATAGAAGATCAAGATTGAAGAATCAGGAGGATTGAAGAAGATCAGGCTCTCGGGAATTCGATTTACATGACTCTCCATGTTCAAAAATCCAAATATGCAAGCCTGAAAGATTTTCGTCGAAGGTTCATCGAAGGGAGAGAATCGGACAAGCATGATATCAAATCCAACTTTGAAGAACAACGATCGATGGAAGCAACACAGAGACCTAATTCGATCGACTACTCCCATGTCGAAGCCAGATTTTCCGAGCTCGTCCACTATATCCTTCTATCTTCATTAATATTGGTCGCGAATAATGAAGTCCATCAAGAACCGGCGAATCACATCGACAACTTCTCTCCTCAGCAGCTAAGATCAATCCAAGTCCGGGCGGCATCTCAATTAGTAACCGGGCGCGTCACCTCCAAGTCTGGGCGGTGTTCCGGTTTGTAGCCGGGTGTATCAGGCAAAGCATAAGTTGCCATCGCAAACCAAAATCAATCTCTGCTATGACCAACGAAGGATCGAGGTAACGACTGGAAGCCGGATGCTCCTTGCCCAGATACTCCTTGACCGGAAGCCGGAGGACAACGACCAGAAGCCGGATGCTCCTTGCCTGGATACTCCTTGACCGGAAGCCGGAGGACAACGACCGGAAGCCGGATGCTCCTTGCCTGGATACTCCTTGACCGGAAGCCGGAGGACAACGACCGGAAGCCGGATGCTCCTTGCCTGGATACTCCTTGAACGGAAGCCGGAGGACAACGACCGGAAGCCGGATGCTCCTTGCCTGGATATTCCTTGACCGGAAGCCGGAGGACAACGACCGGAAGCCGGATGCTCCAAGACCGGATGCTCCTTGACCAGATACTCAATGACCGGATGCTCCATGACCGGACGACATCACCGGGCGTCCTTTGACCAGGCGATACTCAATTCAGCCAAGCAAATCCAAAGCTGGACAGCGCTCCGGGAGTGGGCGGCAGAACAAAGGAGAGGTGATGGGAAATTAACAAAGATAAGTCCATCAATCCTAAAATCTAGCTTATTATATGACTTGTTAAAGCACTGATAAAGGTGTGCAAACTTGTTAAGATCTTTTAATATCCTTCTCTGAAGTATCGAGCATCATTATTCCTTGCTGCCCCTGTCCGCCCTCTAGGTAATGCTGGGCTCCCAAATAGCTTTAAATATAGGAGTAATGGTATATAACTTCCAGCTACAATTGGTTCAGATTTCTGTTACTAGAGTAGTGTTTAAATTTCAGCAACTCCATAGCTTCTAACAGTCATACTTTTATGACATTATTTTTTGAATCGTTTAAAGGATTATTTTGTGTCATTATCAGGAATACTAGAATAGCGTGACAAATGCATGGCTTAACTAAGGAGATCAACTTGTTAAGAGCAATCTTTGGACTGAGTATTAAACGTCTGTTTTGCACAGATAAATCCCTCGTTGCATTCTGTTTCTTGTTTGATTCAAGACTTGATTAAATGTTGAAACATATGATTCGGCTTCTGTAAATAGAAATTAAGTTTGAATTTATGCTGTTTTACAGAACCAGCCATGCCACTGTGGTCAGCTGTTGACCTGAGTTATGTTCGGTTCTTAAAACCTTAGACAGTGGAGTTGATAACCATGTTTAAACTATAGCTCTTGCTATCATGTTTTAGGCATTTTGAAATATGCTTTGACTAAAATAAGATAAAACCTGTTTAATGTGCACTTACCTTCCGCTAATCTCACCTCATTTTATGCATGGCATCAGTTTGTTTAAAGTACGCATGCTGCTACTGCTCAAGAGCTTTAAGCACTATGTCAGATTATGAAAATTGTCTTAAAGAAAATTCCTCACTGTTTGGGTTTCATCCTTTGAAGCATTTCTGCGGTATTGCTCCGGCAACTCAGACTAGATCGGAGTCTCAAATCCATGCTCACAAGTAGCCAGACTTGGCGAAGGGAGACCCGTACGCAAATCAAAGGATCGCTAACCAAAATGTCTTCAAAGTTTGTACCTCTCAGTCCTTTCCTACACAAACAACAAGGTAACTGGTTCTGAAAATCTATACTTAGACAACATCTGTCAAAACGTGGTAAGAACTTGAACCATAAAATTGCTTAGTACCATTCACTGATCCTTCATCTGATTTTTTAAAGAATGAATGTGCTAAAGTCCTTGATTCTGATTTTTGCTTCAAAATCGAAGATTAAGATCTGTCTTGATTAATATCTGAGACATTGGTGAATATGTTGTTCAAATCAGGTTTGAAAATCAGCTCAGATGATTACGGTTGGTTGCCTTCTGGTCAAATATGACCGGATGGCTGTTGCTATAAACAAAGTCACGTTGTGTTATGAACTAAAAACATGATTTACTATTGTCATTTACGTTATAAATTAGCTAACTGTTTAGTGTTTTCTTTAGAACATTGTTGTTTTAAAATTGACTGATTAACTCGTTTCAACAATTCATAGTCTTCAGGAAATATTTTTTGTTTTAAAGCCTAGTAGGTGCAGTACCTTCTCAGCCTGAAATGGATTTTGTCTCAGTTTTTTCCCTTTCTATGTGTTACTACTTTTACAGTCAAAGATTAATATGCAGTAGACCTGTTAAGGCCGCAAGTTCCATGCCATTTCTTAAAAAAAAAAGGGGGGGTGTGTATCTAGGCAGTTTCCCCAGCCAAGGTTGCTTTAATCATTATGATGCTATCACAGTTTCTTGGACAGACTCGTGTTTTAGCTTGGCTTTGTTTCCATTTTGTTTTTTAATGTCTTCAGTAATTGAGGTTCATGAACGAATACTTATATTTGGGTTTAATTTTGTGAAATTCATTTTTGAACAATGCAAATTGAGGATAGCTCTTAGCTGCTTCTGGTATGTTGTGATTTCTCCTGGTTACGCAGGATGAGCAGTTTTTACTTCCTTACGAACATGACATTTGTTTCGCAATTCGTACTGCTGCTATGATTTCAAAGCAAAACTTGTTTCTCAATTCAAACATGTACTGAGTTCTTACCCAAATCCTATCGCTACCTACACTAGTAAATTGATTTCAGTCTTTGGTTAATGCACTACTCTAGTTACGGATGTTCGACAATTATCTGTCTCAACAGGTTTTTTGTCATCATACCTTGTCTTTTTTTTTCTGCTGCTAAAAATCATCTTTTGGGCAAAGCATTTGTTATATTCTGATCATCTCCGCTTCAATGAAGTTTCTGCCTCAACATATACATTTTCGCTGCTAAGTAAACACTAGAGTTTGACTGTCAGCTTACAATACTCAGTTGTAGTGTTATAATGTATGCGGTACTTTGCCTTGATTTAATCTCTCTAGCTGATGCATCTCTGCCTAATATGCGCTTTTGTTCAGTTTTTAACCAACATAATGCTTATATCTTTGCTTCAGCTTGTGTTTACATTTTTTAGTTACTTCTTATTTTGTTACTACCTTGCCTGTTTCAGTAATTCTTCCGGCTAGGATTAATGCTATCCTTGCTTCAAATTTTTATCTCTGTCTGAAGAACGCAAGTCCTACTGTGCTTAACTATGGTGAACCTGATCTGAATTCTTGTATTGGTATTTTCTGTTTTAAGTTAAATAACTCATGGCATAACAGTTCTTTCTGGCCTAAGTTTGTAACCTGATTAGTTAGGTACCTTTTCACTCTTCATTAATGAAACTCGGTCCCTGCAAAATCTGAAATATATGATAAAGATAACACACTAATTTGCTTCCAATTTCGCTGCTTAAAATTGTAAACTGATTCAATGATTTATAATTGTCGATTATGACTGTTCTTTGCCTCTGTTTTACCACTTGGTTATGCTGCGCTATGCACTACTTTGTTTCATGATTGCTTTATAAGAAAAATGCAAACACTTTGTCATCTAAAGATCCATCATCTTTTATGATAAGCAGTATGCAGGCATATGCCTTAATTGCTTCTGATAGACTATATCTGGTAAGACTTATGATTTTACCTATTATAGCATTATACCACTTGGAATAAAATAGTCATGGCATAAAATTGCATTGCTTCTTATCTGCCTGACGGTATTGCTTCATGACTCATAAAATTTCTATCATGCTGCCGCACTTCAAAGGAATTACAATTTCTAACCTCTGTTTAGCATGAACTTGGTTTAAATCAATCTGTTTAACCTGATTGCAGAAGTGTAGGAATAAAACATAATATTAGTGTCTTGATCTGTGTTGTAGCGTAATTGTAGTTGGCTTCCTAGGTTGCTTCTGATTTCTGTTTGAAAATTTCTGAAATAACGTTTTCGCTACTTGGAGTGAATTTACACCTGTTTATTCAGTTCGGGATGCTCAACTTTGCTGGTAGTACATACTTCATCTTGAGGTGACATGTTCCCATATATTAAGTCTGCCGCAACCACTGTACACATCTGTTTTGAGCCACACTATGGGGATCCACATACACCTTTGCTAAAATGGCTGGTAGCCTATAAAAGCGCCCGAGAGCAAGCGTTTAAAAATGCAGATCAGACTTAGATACAAACTCTAGCTCGCAGAAGCTCTGGTAATGTAAAATTGAAAATTGCAGACTTAAGGTAACTTTACTAACTCATCTCTTGTTAAAACTCTGGTAGCAGCAAGGCTGAGCTAGTGGGTAAATAGCAAAAATTGAATCACTGATCTAAAGCATTTTTTGCAATGCTGGAGGAACATACTCTCTTCTACTGATTGGCTGCTGTTTGATTCCTCATGTTTGACACATGAATGCTGATGCAGCATCAAATCAATTTCTGCAATTTATAGCAAAGTACTTCAGTGATTTTTGAAATTTCCAAGTCTTAATTCATTTCTGCATCTAGCAAATGCTGCAACCGCTTCTGGCTAATTAGGTAAGCAGGTTCAGCAGTCACAAGCGGTACCACTTAAGTTACTCATTTTAACTTGCCACTTCTGATTGCGCTTCTTCTATGGATTCTTGGATCAAACTTTGGATGTCTGTATCAAGAACAAGTTTATTCCCTGCATGATATACATTATCTGGAGTATTTTAAAATCTCAGCAGCCAGGCTACGCAAAAGTTGCTCATTCTAAACAAAAAATCTGTGCTACTGCGTCAATCGTAATCGAACTCCCCTGTGTAGTTACGAAGCCCAAAAACCCATGACTTGTACTGTCCAGTAATGCTCAAAGTTTCAGCAATTTCAAGATTGCTTTAGTTTTACCCTCATTTATAAAATGCATTATGGCTTAAACAACACGCTTCTTCTTAGCTTTATCAAGTTTTGTTTAAATCTGTTTTAAGGAAAATTATGCATTATATAGTTCCAACTCTTAGGATTCTACCCGTTAATTGAGCTTGATTAGTTGATGATGCGGTCGCTCAATAAAGAACGAAAATACACCCCATATATGCTCCTGGTTTTTACTATTATGAAGCATCTATTACAAATATTGAGCCGGATCATGTCATAGACTACATCTAATTCCCTCTGTGATGTCCCTTATGCTGCAATCACCGGTTTGGAATGCTTTTTGACAACAGTTTTGTTAAAACACTGTTCTGTTTTGCTGCTCCATGATGCTGCTGCCTTAACTTCTGCGGTTAAAGCTAAGAAGTATGTCTTAAATATCCAATTTGTTACGTTGGTGGTGAGCTTGTTTCAGCAGTTTTAATGACTACATATAAGCAGAATCTGCCTTAGATTGTTCTCTGTTTACAAGTTCTATTTGCTTGATTCAAATAACCCATGTTTAATTATATTTATGAGTAACCACGTACACTTCTGCCCAATGTTCCATACACGTTACTTTGGCTCTACATTTATCCCTTCAGGAATTGTTTCAGTTGTTAAAAACTACTATTTCTTGCAGCTATTACAGCAATCGATTTCATGCTGTTAGAATCCAAAAGTGAAGCTGTTACGTAACAGTGTTTTCAGGCAGCAACCTCCCTAACTATGTTCTGCCGCACAACTGAAATAGCTGGACATTTTATGGTTGCCATTGTGGAATATATTAGACCGAGGGAAGCGCGTAAAAGTTGTAAAGAAACTTCACAAGAGCTGCAAGACAAGTATGCTTCAAAGCATGGTTCTAGATACATAAAAACCTGAAGTGGTGGTCCATCATTTCCGACGGAGAGGTATGCCTTTGACAGAATTACTTCTTGTAACCCGGTCTGGGCATTGTCACTGTGCACTGTGGGAGCTGTTATACAGCAACCTTTCGCTTTTGTACTCAGTTGATAAATGCGCTTAGTTAGAGTATTTAAAGTCTGAATGAACCACTGAAAAAAGGAAATATTCCCATGCTTTCATATTCTGAGGTCACGGCTGCTTTATGATAGGAGTTTTGACAATTTTTAGACAAACAACTTCTCTAGTTATGCTCTGCTGCGATTAGCAAATTGATTTGTCTTTATTAAAATGCTATTCTGATTTCAAACATCTGACATCAACCTGTTTACTTTGCTGCAATATTTTTTGTGGATGTACCGAACCTTTAAATATTTTGCTCAAAGTTCATATGTGCTATTACGATTGGTGGTTTGGATAGATTTAAAACAAAGGTTTTGTTATCTATTTTGCCACTGGTCTGATTTCTGTTCAAATAAACTGTTACACAACAGTATGAAACCTCTATTTCTGCACCTAATTATGATCTGTTTTGAACTGAAAATTGGTACAGTACATACCTCTGATTTAGATCATTGGATTACTTTGTTATACTTTGACCATGTTTATCATATATCTGATTCTAATTTTTGTTAAAACCTTTATCCCTCTGCCTTTTGTTATTATTAGAGCAGCATATCTCACCAGATTGCACGAACAGAAAATCCATGCTTCAACTATTTGCTTCTGTTTGACCTGAGCAAGTCTGGTTGAGAACTGGTTGATTTATTTCCAACTACACTCTGGCTGCAATATGCTTAAACGTTGCTATGATAAGATTAAATGCCTTTGCTGTTTTTTGGCCTCTGACATGTTTATTTCTGCTTCTGTCAAAGCATCCCTTAATTGCCTTTATTAAGGTCATAGTTAGACTGCATTATTGTATTGGTTTTAGTACACACTAGCAGGTCTATTTTCAGCAAAGAATGCAAACTGCCTCTTTGAGAGAGATTTCATTATTGAATTTTGCCAGTGAAATACTTGTTACAACATTGCATTTACCCTTACTGTCATGAACACTTCATGATCAATTTTTTAGATAAGACATCAACACCCTTAGGTGCATTATTCTGAACGAATAATTGAACTGTGCAAGCAGAGGTATTACATACATTCTGCTCCTACTGTTTAGCAGTATTGTCGTACTGAATTTTGTCCAATCTTTATAAGGTTTAGCTGTTATTTCTTTTTCATGAACTCATGCCTTATTTGTATTCGCTGCTGTTATAGAGCTACTTAGACACCAGCAGTTCTCTGAATATATACTTTATCTTATCGCTCAGAAAAACTGCTCCTAGTTTGCTTCAAGATTAGTCCAGCTTTTACCAAGATTGACTACTGTTTTAAGTATTCTTACTGCCGCAATTATTGAACTATTATGGACTGTTTGAACTAAAAATTAGTGCAGTGCACACCTTTAATTACTGTCGTTTCTGTTATTCTGCACTTTTGGAGCTATTGTACAGCAATCTTTTTTGCTGCTGTTTGCTGATCTAAAACGCACTGGTGCTATATTTCTACACTCTGAAACTGCAGATACTACATGATAAGGTTTTAAAACAAGTTTTCGCATGGAAACTCCTCTAGTCATGATCTATTATGAGCTGGCAAGCGGCTCATATCTGCTTCAGTTTTGCTTGACTTTGTGCCACCTCTTAAACACGACAAGACCTGCTTGAAAGTGACCAATCTCTTAAAAACGCTCACACACCATTCTGTTTTATTGCATCATGATATTGCTGTTGAAATCCAACTTATGGAAACAAAATGCCTTGCCTACTCCTGTCATGCTTCTTGGGAATAATGTTCATAACTCACCCACTTGTCTTGCTCTTCCCGGGCACTATGTCACGAATATTGAGCTGCTGCATAGACAGTGTTTAGACTAATCTATTGCCTATGTTTTCAGCTGGCAAACGGGCATGATGAGAATGTTTGAAACTCATAAAACCACCTTGAGTATTTTGGTTATAGAATGCTTCATTCAGCGTTAACCAAATGCATGATTCTAAACATGATTACCAGACTTGTCTATTATTACATGAGTCTATTGAGCTTGACCTTGATTTATGCTTAATTACAAACTGATTTGATATCTTAAAATATTTATCATGTGCAACATATCCTACTCTGCCTCAAGAGAGCTAACAAGGTCTTTAAAGAAAGTGCAGGTACTTTTTACCAAGGGACTGATCACCCCCTGAGGTATTAAAAGAAAGCACCGGCCAACGAGCCGCAGGCTATATGCCTTGAAAGTAAAAGAAAGCACCGGCCAACGAGCCGTAGGCTATATGCCTTGAAAGTAAAAGAAAGCACCGGCCAACGAGCCGCAGGCTATATGCCTTGAAAGTAAAAGAAAGCACCGGCCAACGAGCCGCAGGCTATATGCCTTGAAAGTAAAAGAAAGCACCGGCCAACGAGCCGCAGGCTATATGCCTTGAAAGTAAAAGAAAGCACCGGCCAACGAGCCGCAGGCTATATGCCATGAAAGAAAGCACCGGCCAACGAGCCGCAGGCACTTGTGCCTTGAAAAGTAACATTTTGGGTTGAAATGAAACCCGGCCATCGAGCCAACAAAAAAAAAACCATCTCTGGACCCATCAGGAGCTCTGGTCGCCTGTAATGGGTGCATTGTTAGGTGTGGGACGCCGCACCATACTTGAATCACAAGTACCATCCTTTGGCTAGCATAAGCAAAGTTGGGAAAATATGTTGTCTTTATTCTCCCTTTAAGGGAATTATCATCCTTTGGCTAGTATAAGCAAAGACTTTATCATCAAAATATTTAGCCCTTTCAAAAAGGGAATGGTTCTTATTAAAGGAACCATTGGTCTTCTTCATGAGGACCTCAGGAGATTCATCCATCAAGATGTCATGGGATTCATCCATCAAGATATATCATTTCAAAGATTTATGTCCCAGAATTTTCAATTTGTTAGAAGGAAGACACTTGTGGGACTTTGATTGCACTGTACCAACTTTCTTTTTGTAAGTTCATTTTTCTTTGTAACAGCTAAAAGAAAAAGAACTTGTGGGACTAGAAGATAGGAGGAGGGAAAAAATAGGAAGAATGAATGAAGAATGTAAATTTCAATTTTTCTTTTTGTAAGTTCCACTTTTTTAAGTAGCAAAAAGTAGAACTTGTGGGACTGATGACAAGGACAAGAATATGATGAAGACAAGAGGGTCAAAGCGGTCCAGGCCACAGATCCCGATCCAGATCTCGGGCCCCCTTCAGGACCTTGTTCGGGCTCCAGTTTGGGCACCAAACATCAATCCGGGTCCAATATCCCATGATCGGGTCCCACATTCCGGCCCGCATTCTATAATCGGGTCCCGTATTCCGGCTCCGCACTCTATGACCAGGACCCATGTTCCGGCCCCATACTCCATGACCGGATCCCGCACCCTACACTTTGAGGCCGGAAGGCTTTATAAGGAAAGAAGTGCCAAAACTAGAAAGGTTGCTCCAATAAAGTAATACCACATGTATAAGGATTAAGAGATAGACTTCACCCTAGAAAGTCTATAAATAGAGATGATAGGCTCATTTGTAAGGGGACACATTATGAGAAGAGAGAGAAAATACTAGAAAGCTCTCTAAAGTTGTAATACCAAAGAAGGAATAAAGATATTGTCTAGAAGTGGATGTAGGCCGGATTATTGGCCGAACCACTATAACTCTCGGTGTTCTGTACGTTTGTGAGATTGGAGGGACCAATTATGTATTTTCAGACTTTTATTGCACTTAATTGTGTTTGAACTATATTGTTCTTGTTGTATCTTCTTGAACAAATAGTTTGTATAATTCATGAAATGTATGAATGGGAATGAAGTGTATGTGTAAGTATGAGTACTTGTGTATTGTATTGATGTATGGAAAGAAAGTAAGGACTTCTACTAATTCCTAACAATCTAACTCCTGACATGAGTAATGAGTAAAATGGAATGAGTAGAAGCCCGATATAGTTTTGGCCACGCGTGAGGATAAGGAAACACAAGAGGTTGGATCCGAATCCTGGCTATAATCTTTTCCTCGGACCAATCCCCTTTAATGGGTAGCATCTTGGATTAGTGGGCCACCCTAAAGCCCGGTGGTGGGATGTAGTAATCCCTGCCCGGAGGTCATACCGACTTAACTGGAAGTAAAGTATGTAAGAAGTAAGTATTGTATTTGTATTGGTCTTGACTATTGTAAGTCATTGACCCGGAGTAAAAGAGTATTGAACACCCGATTAACCCGGGTGTGTAATGAGGCTAACAAGACCTTGGTATGTAATGGAGAATTGTATCTCCGTAATGCGGTGAGTATTCGGTAAGTATGAACGGTGGACTTGTATTGTCTTTCATGCGTGTATTGAATGTATGTATGTATGCCTTGCGAATTGAAATGTATTGTATGAAGCATGTATGTATGTATGAATGAAACGAACCGCATGTATTCGACCAATTAGTTGGCGTACCCTCGCTAGTACGCGGGGTATGCGGTTATCATATTCAGCGTAAGCTGACCCCCTCGGGGGAATGTTTTTACTCCACAGGTACCCGCGAGGCGTGACGGAAGGGTAAGGACGGGATGTGATTCCTTTTGGTAGTTAGTAGGATTGAAACGGTGTACTGAGTTGTACACGGCTAAGGCCTTTTTGTGTAGCCGGTGTACCATGTGGTACACCCTTTTGGATATTGAATTCTTGATTGGATAGTAAGGAGAGGATGTATAAACTCTTCATTTTTGGGAAGTAGTCATGGAATGTAATTCATATATTCAGTATACTCGGTAATCAAATGTAATTAAGTATTTGGTATTGTAAGGTAAGTAGTATGTATGCAGTTTATTCTAATCATCAGACCGACACGGTAAGTAGTAGTAGCCTTGTTAGCCTTGGATGGCTAACGGTGTTGTATCACCCGCCGGGAGTAGGTAAGTATTCCGCTGCGAGTAAGGTAATTATGGGAATGATTAGAGGATAATGGAAGGATTAGCGGTTGGGGTGTTACAAAAAGTGGTATCAGAGCGAAGTCTCGCTCTGATGATTAGAATCTTAAGAGTAGTGATTACCGAGTTAGGATTTCAACCGTCTTAAGACGGATATCTAGAAACCTAACTAGGAACTACCGTTAGCAATAACGGATACCCTTAACGTCTGTAAAGACGATACCATTGTTTGAATCAAGACCATGAGGTCATAGTATCACGACATCTAATGTAATCCACACTTGTTCAGATGTCAGGACGAGGTCCAGGTCGTCCCAGAGGAGGGACTAGTGACGGACCCAGCGCGCAGACGATAGCTGAAATCGTCGCCGCCACGGTAGCACAGATGCTACCGGATGTAATTACCGCTGTTCAAGCAACCCAACAAAACCAACAGCAGCAGCAGCAGCAACATCCCGACCCGCCTCAACCCGTGAGGCCAATTGGGTAAAAGCTGTCGCCGACCTTCGACCTCCATGCTTTAGAGGCGAGAGCGACCCCGCCAAGCTCGAGGCCTACCTCTCCGAGATGGAGACGGCCTTTGAGACACTTGAGACTCCCGCTGGAGTTCGAGTGAGGATAGCTGCGTACTATCTCAAAGACGCGGCTATGGACTGGTGGAAGCTCATTAAGGCCGAGCACATAGCCGACCCTGCATTCGGTTGGGAAGCATTCACCTCTCTCCTCCGATCTAAGTACTATCCCGAGCATGTCAAGACCAAGAAAAGGCTTGAGCTCGATGCCCTGAAAATGACCGAGAAGATGACGGTTGATGAATATTACCGCACCTTCACCTCTCTTCTCAGACTTCTACCCGACCTTGGGTATACCGGCCAAGTCTTGGTCGACCGCTTCTACAGGCGATTGAGCCATCGACTCCGGTATGGCATGGGCTTCACACGGTTTACCTCCCTTCAGGTAAACATCGTTGAACCCTTAAAAGCCATGAGTAATGTGAATTAGTATTCCCGTATGTAAGTGTAACCAAACGCCTAAGTAATTCAGGAGTGTTACCATGCTGCCTCCCGAGTGGAGATCACACGCCAGCTGAGGGATGAAGATCAAGCGCTCAAGCGCAAGGCAAGCACAAAAACACCTCCGATGACCAAAACCAATCCAAACCTTGGAAGAAAAGGAAGGGGAAGCATTCCCATCAGAAGAACACTTCCGGAGACGGCGGTGCCCATGCTGAGAAGGGCAAGGCAGAGAGCCATTGCAGCTTGCCTACACGCACCAGTGGCGCGAAGCCACTGAGGTCTCAGCCCTACAGGGGTAAGAACCGAAACCGAATTAGTACACTTGTGAATTAGTATGTATGTGGAGTATTGTAAGCATACCGAACCTTGCTAACTTGGAAGCTATAGGTTCTGGATTTGGCCAGGGAAAGAACCAATCTGATGGCCGAACTATATGTCGTAACTGCAACAAGGATCATCCCAGCACAGATGCAAGGAGGGAGATCCGCTGCTACACTTGCCAAGAGCCGGGGCACCGTGCCAATGCTGCCCGAAAACTCTAAGCCCAAGGGCAACTATCAGGGCTACAAGCAGCGTGAAGGCAAGGAGGTTGCATCTGGCGATGCTCATGCCCAGCATGCCTCACAGGGAAGTCCGGCCCAGGTAATAACTGCAACCTTTAATCCTTGAAAAGCATGACTAAAGTAGTGAAGTACCTGTATGAGTGAATGCATGAATGCGTAAGTATCCGAAGTATGAATTCGAGCATGAGTAAGTAACATGGAAGTATGTATTGAGCATGAAATGAATTAATAAGCTTAGAACTCACACTAGATGTGATTACCACCTTAGGGAAATTCCATATCTGTTACCCAATACCTTCAAACTCACCTCATGGAAAGACCGACATCGCCACTCACCACTTCGACAACAATCAGTGTCAGGTCATCCGCCCAGGTATGATTTTATTAAAAGGATACCTGACACCCGAAGCACAAGTTTCAATCATCCGACGATGCAACGAGTTAGGAATGGGTCCAGGAGGATTTTATACACCCGAATTCCCCGGTGGAGCTACAATGAAGCTGAAGATGATGTGCTTGGGAAAGGATTGGAACCCTTATACCAAGACATACCAAACGACGCGTGCAGGAGACGGAGCCACACCTCCATCAATACCCCCTGAATTCCAAACGCTTGTCACACAAGCTGTAGAAATTGCACAACAGTATGAAGATGAACCAATCCCTGCACTTGAAGCAGATCTATGTATCGTCAACTTCTATGAGAAAGAAGGGCGACTTGGCTTGCACCAAGATAAGGATGAGACAACGGAATCTCTTGAACTAGGAGTGCCCGTAGTGTCTTGGTCCATTGGTGACGACGCCGTATTTTTGTATAGCGAGCAGAAGCGTGTGGACCTCGCAGAGAAATTGGTATTGAGATCAGGAGATGTCCTAATCATGGGTGGAAAATCGAGGTTGCTGTATCACGGGATCCAGAAGATCAAGCTGAACACAGCACCACCGGCAATAATCAAAGCCACACACATGAAACCAGGACGCCTGAACCTTACCTTTAGAAAGTATTAATCTTGTAGTAGCATGTAATCCAGTAGTAACGTGTATTAGAGACACAGTATGTATGATGGTTGGTTATTCAATAAAAGCAGTGTTGGTTATTAAATTCCACTTGCGTTCCACCATCTTTACTTATCGTCTCATGAATCAATAGGTTGTGGACTCGGTACCGAAGGTAACCTGAGCATCCTCACCGAAGAACAAGCCGGCAAGAGCGGCACCATTCTAACGGGGACATTCCCAGTAAACGGCATTGAAGCCTCAGTATTATTCGACTCCGGCGCCTCTCACACCTTTGTATCGCCATCATTCGCTACAAGGTTGGGGCTAGACGCAGATGAGCTACCAAATTTCTTGGTTACTCTCCCGTCGAAGGAGCGGGTAAAGTGTACTAAGTATTATCACACCGCCACCATTCAAATCAAAGGTGAAGCGTTTCCCATTTCCTTCATTGAATTCAACGGATTGGGATTCGACTTAATAATTGGAATGAACTGGTTGGAGCGGCACAAAGGGAGAATCCTATGCGCCGAGCACCGATTGCTGCTCAAGAGTCCATCTGGGGTCACTGTTTCATACCGCCAGAGACCGAGAGAGCCTTCAACTACAGTCATCTCCGCTATGGCAATGTATCGGGAACTCAGAAAAGGACATGAAGTGTATTTATGTCACGTGCAAGACCTGGAGAGAGATCCAGAGTTCAGTGATGATGTAGCAGTAGTCTCAGAATTCCCTGATGTATTTCCCAAAGAGATACCTGGTATGCCACCACAGAGAGCAGTAGAGTTTGAAATCGACCTTGTACCAGGTACTGGTCCCATTGCTAGGGCACCATACCGTATGGCACCAGCAGAAATGGCGGAACTCAAAGAACAACTACATGATTTTCTCGACAAAGGGTTTATACGCCCGAGCGTATCACCCTGGGGAGCACCGGTCCTCTTCATGAAGAAGAAGGACGGTAGTCTCCGCCTCTGCATCGACTACCGTGAATTGAATGCGGTCATTGTAAAGAACAAATATCCATTGCCACGCATCGACGACCTGTTCGATCAGTTGAAGGGAGCTTCGGTCTTTTCTAAGATTGATCTCCGATCCGGATATCACCAAATTGCTATCAAAGAGCAAGATATTGAGAAAACAGCATTCCGAACAAGATATGGCCACTACGAATTCACGGTGATGCCATTCGGTTTGTCTAACGCACCAGCCAAATTCATGGACCTAATGAATCGGTTATTCAGTGATCAGCTGGACACTTCAGTAGTAGTATTCATCGACGACATCCTTGTGTATTCGAAGTCACCAGAAGAGCATGAAAACCACTTGAGAAGAGTACTTGAGACACTGTGCGAGAACCAGCTGTATGCGAAGTTCTCCAAATGCGAGTTTTGGCTAGATCAGGTATCATTCCTCGGTCATTCATCTCGAGCACGGGCATTTCAGTAGACCCATCCAAAATTGAAGCAGTGCAATCATGGCCTAGACCTAAGACTGTTACCGACATCCGGAGCTTTCTTGGTTTAGCCGGTTATTACTGGAGATTTGTAAAGGACTTCTCAAAAGTCGCTAAGCCCATGACGTCATTGATGAAGAAAGATGCACCGTTTGTATGGACAAGCGAGTGCGAAGTATCCTTCCAGAAACTAAAAGACTCATTGACCTCAGCGCCAATTCTCACACTTCCAGAGGGCACAGAGGGATTTGAGGTGTATTGTGATGCATCGGGCAAGGGCATGGGATGCGTACTCATGCAGCATGGCAAGGTAGTAGCCTATGCTTCTCGCCAGCTGAAAAAGCATGAGGAGAATTACCCGACACACGATCTAGAGTTAGGAGCCATTGTCTTCGCCTTGAAGATATGGCGACACTATCTCTATGGGGTAAGCATCACCATCTACTCCGACCACAAAAGTTTACAGTATGTATTCACACAGAAGGAACTGAATTTAAGACAGAGGAGGTGGATGGAGTTCTTATCAGATTACGACATCAACCTCCAGTACAAAGAAGGGAAGGCAAACGTTGTAGCCGACGCTCTGAGTCGTCGAGCACACTCGCTCCATTCGCTACTCGCTTCTTCTAGCTTGGTTGACGAGGTGCGAGACGCTCAGTTGAGCGACCCTTACTTCACAGAGATCAGATAGAAAATCACAGATGGTACCTTCGAGAGCCGAAAGTACGACTTCAAATTGCATGAAGATGGTCTGATCCGATTGAATGGCAGATTATGCGTCCCCCGAAGCAATGCTGAGCTAAGGGATCGCATTCTGCGAGAGTCACATTGTTCGACATTGCATGTCCATCCGGGAGCCTCTAAAATGTACAAAGACATGAAGAGGTACTTCTGGTGGTCAGGAATGAAATCCGACGTGACTGAGTATGTTCTGAGGTGTCTCACATGCCAGAAGGTGAAGTTCAAGCACCGAAGACCGGGAGGAATGGTGCAATCCATGCCCATTCCGGAGTGGAAATTCCACGATATCTCTATGGATTTTGTTGTTGGACTCCCACCTGCTAGGGGAGGACTCAACATGATCTGGGTAGTAGTCGATCGTCTCACCAAGGTTGCCCGATTCATACCGATGAAGGACACCTGGAAGGTGGCGAAGCTCGCGGAGCTATTCGACAAGGAGATCATCCGACACCACGGAGTCCCGAAAACCATTGTATCTGACCGCGACACCAGATTTCTTTCGAGATACTGGAGAGAAACACGGGAAGCGGGGCACTGAATTGAAACTTAGCACCGCCTTCCATCCACAGACCGACGGTCAGACAGAAAGGACCATCCAGACACTAGAGGATATGCTTAGGGCATGTGCCTTAGACTTCCAGGGGAGCTGGATTGATAAGCTTCATCTTATCGAGTTTTCGTATAACAATAGCTATCATGCTTCGATTAAGATGTCGCCGTTCCAAGCTTTGTATGGTAGACCTTGCCGTACCCCGTTGTGTTGGGATGAGTCAAGCGAAGCGGTCATCATAGGACCGGAGTATTTGGAACAAGTACAAGCTGAGGTACAACAAATCCGAGCAAATATGAAAGCAGCCCAAGATAGACAGAAATCCTATGCGGATGTGCGACGACGCGACCTTGAGTTCACCATGGGCGACCAAGTGTTCTTGCGTGTCTCACCTATGAAGGGTGTCTTTTGATTTGGCCAAAAGGGCAAGCTGAGCCCGAAATTTGTAGGCCCGTATACCATTACAGAGAGGTTGGAGCCGTAGCTTATAGGCTAGCATTGCCTGAAGAATTGGGGCGCGTTCATGATGTTTTTCATGTATCATAACTCAAGAAATACATAGCCGATCCCTCTCATGTATTAGAACCCGAACACTTATCCCTAGAGCCGACGATGAGATATGTCGAGACTCCACTGCGAATCCTTGATACAAAGACAAGAGACACTCGCCATAAATCTGTACGAATGGTGAAGGTCTTGTGGTCTAACCACGATGTCGAGGAAGAGACTTGGGAATTAGAGGACGCCATGAAGGCGAAGTACCCGAATCTATTTATAGACTAGATGTCTAGTATCCGTATAGCACGGAGGGTACGGGGCGTACCCCTTTTAAGGGGGGTAGAGCCTTTTTGCTTTTGCATTGCTTCGGGTTAGCATTGCGTAGTATGTATGTATTGTAATTGTATTTTGTTAGCACACGTAGTGCTAATTGTATTTATTGGCACAATGTAGTGCTAGTAGTATTCAGTATGTAGTACGATGAGTATGGTATGTGTATGGTATGTATGTAATCAGTAATGCGTTGTGTTGTACGGTATATGACACGAATGACATTGTGAAGTGTATTGTGAGTGCATTGTGGAATGTACGAATTGGATGGAGCATTGTGTATGGTATTTGAATGGAGGATTGTGTATGAACTGAGTATGATATGTGGTATCTGAATTGTGTGTGCTGGTAGTGTAAGAATTGTGAACACCTTGTAAGGTGGTAGTAGAATGTATTGTGGCAATTGGCTTGCCAAATGAGTAGAAATGGTAAACCGTAACCTTGAGCAACTTTGAGGGCAAAGTTTCTTAAGGGGGGTAGATTAAAATACCCCGTAATTAAAAACAGTGATTAATTAGGCTAATTATATTCTTAAAGGCTTAATTACACTTAAATAAATACGAGGGAACAAATCCCGAAGAAAACGGACCTTTAAAATGGGTTAAAAGCATAAACGAACCATAAAGCGCGTTTTTCGAGGAAACCGGGAAAACGACTTTAAGCGGGTCAAATAGACTCGTAACAGTTTTGGTCAACTAAATAGTCACTAATAAATATTAGTGGAGCTTTAGAACCAATAAAATTAATTAAACGAGAAAATTCCGGAAAACGGGTACCGGTTAGTAAAAACTGTAACAACCGGGAAGTTGTGGGGTGAGAATGTAAATAAGAAAAATTTATGTGTCCACTTTTGCAAATAAAAAGCAAAATTTGATTGTGTGTGTGTAGGGGGGGCGGCCAGCTCACTCTCTCACACCCTCTTAATTCCCCTCTTATTTACTAAAGGACAAAACAAATAAGTAAAGCAAATAAAAGTCTCTCTCCTCACTTTTCCCTCCTCCTCTCACGTACCCATCTCCCTCTCCTTCTCTATTCTCTCTATTTTCCTCTTGCACCTGCGACAGCCATAGAGAAAGGAGAAGACTCACAAAACTCCTCACTTCTTTCCTCTCTTTGAGTACTCAAACCTTCTCCAAATCCAATAAAAATTACACCATTGGAATCCCCTTGCAAAGGAGAACACTTTCCTCCTTTCAAAAATCCAAAAGCTTCACTTTCGTTTTTATGGGTATTCTCCATTTGAAGATTCAAGGCCACCATTAGAAGCACCTTCACCTCCTTATCATCTTGAGGTAAAAAGAAGTTCGAAAATCCATCATTTCTAGCTCTCATTAGCATTTTAAGAATTTTCAGTTTTTGAATGCTTGGTCCTCCTTGTTCCAGCCGATTTTGGCTCTCTTGTTGGGCTAGGAATCTTGTTCTCTTGCTAGTCAAGAACTCCATTCATCCATTGGAAGGTAATACTCTTGTCTAAACCCTAAAACACCTAAATTCTAGGGTTAGTATGAAATGGATGCTAAGTGTTTGTGTATATTGATAGGGTTGCTGTAGCATTGCCCATTCTTTGGTTAAAAACCGAGAACAAGAAGAAGGAGACAAGAGAAGGAAAAGAAAGAAAAAAAAACTAGCAAGACAAGGTAATTGCTCTTACCTTGAACTAGTTTTGTATGTAGTAGTGTAACAGATTTTAAGTAGTAAAATGAGTAATGTATTTGAGTAATGAGTAGTGGCAATGTAGTAGTGTATTGGAGAAGAGAATGTAACAGTTTTGAAGTTTTTAAATGAGTTTTAAAAGCTTGGGAAAACCATGGGTAGTATGTGTATGTGTGCAGGATTTTATTGTTGTTGTAGTAGTATTGAAATGTGAGTATAATGTATTGAGTAAACAGGTTGTGAGAAGATGAACATGTGAGCTGAAATAGTGTGGGAGAAAAGTAAGAATTATAGGGGAGACTATGCCAAATTTTGTGTAGGAATGAGAGGACTTAAGTGTTTAAGAAGAGGAAGTATTTGGAGAGTGTAATGGGAGTGTTTAGTGTCTCAAAACAGATTTGAAAATGAGTTTGTAAGTGGGATGGAGTTAGGATGTGAACTAGTGTACTTAAGATACCAAGAGTGACATTAGTTGAGGGAGTATTGGAGTATAAGAGTTAAGGTAAAAATTTGTAGCATAATATGGGAAACCAAAATCTGTAGCATTAGTGGGAGAAAAATAATGTAAGTGTTGAATTGAGATGATGAAGATTGGTGTAAGTTGTGTAGGAATTGGGTAGCAAGTTTGGTGGATGAATTAAGGTGATTTAGAACATCTAAATGAGTGGTACACATGTAGGGAAGTATTGGTAAAGATTGGGGAAACAATGGGTAAAGAAAACACCCAAAAACAGATTTTAAAACTGAAGTACTGGGCCGGACTGACCTTAGGACCGAACTTGCAAGGTCGGTCGAGCCCAGATTTACAAGACGGGAAACCTTCTGGAATCGACCGACCTTGCGACCGGACTTGCAGGTTCGGTCGGACCAGAAATTTCTCCCGTCTGAAACCTTCTGGAATGGACCGAACTTGCGACCGGACTTGCAAGTTCGGTCGGCCAGAAAAATTTCCGTAATGCTAGCTACTGGAATGGACCGACCTTGCGACCGGACTTGCAAGGTCGGTCGGGCTAAAATTTTCACATACGAAACTTACTGGAATGGACCGACCTTGGGACCGGACTTGCAAGGTCGGTCGGCCCTGAAATTTTCACACGATGTAGCTTACTGACTTGGACCGAACTTGCGACCGGACTTGCAAGTTCGGTCGAGTCAAAACAAAAAAAAAATTGTTTTATTATATGATTATAGTTATCATATGTATATATATATATATGTGCCTATACAAATATAAGTATATATATGTAGTAATACACCATTAATGAAGTAATAATGGTAAGAAAGTAAGTAAATGAGTAAGGAAACAAGTTTAAGAAGTAGTAAAGAAAAGAATGGTTTTATAACCAAGTAAGAAGGTAACAAAGTAGTAAGTATATATTGAAAGTATCAATGAAGGAGTAAGTAGATCAATAACAGATCATTGATCATACTACTTCATGTATGTATAGGAATCAAATAGTTGCACGTTGAAGGAACCCGGTAGTACGAAAACGTCGGTGAACGGTATGATTTCTTCATGCCCTGTATCCTAACTTGGTTACCCCGATTTGTGTGCTTATGTGATCACCAATAAGATAAATGCATGAATCGGACTTTTATTGCACTTAATTGTGTTTGAACTATATTGTTCTTGTTGTATCTTCTTGAACAAATAGTTTGTATAATTCATGAAATGTATGAATGGGAATGAAGTGTATGTGTAAGTATGAGTACTTGTGTATTGTATTGATGTATGGAAAGAAAGTAAGGACTTCTACTAATTCCTAACAATCTAACTCCTGACATGAGTAATGAGTAAAATGGAATGAGTAGAAGCCCGATATAGTTTCGGCCACGCGTGAGGATAAGGAAACACAAGAGGTTGGATCCGAATCCTGGCTATAATCTTTTCCTCGGACCAATCCCCTTTAATGGGTAGCATCCTGGATTAGTGGGCCACCCTAAAGCCCGGTGGTGGGATGTAGTAATCCCTGCCCGGAGGTCATACCGACTTAACTGGAAGTAAAGTATGTAAGAAGTAAGTATTGTATTTGTATTGGTCTTGACTATTGTAAGTCATTGACCCGGAGTAAAAGAGTATTGAACACCCGATTAACCCGGGTGTGTAATGAGGCTAACAAGACCTTGGTATGTAATGGAGAATTGTATCTCCGTAATGCGGTGAGTATTCGGTAAGTATGAACGGTGGACTTGTATTGTCTTCCATGGTTGTATTGATGTAGGTATGTATGCCTTGCGTGAAATGTTGTCTGAAGCATGTATGTATGTATGTATGTATGAAACGAACCGCATGAATTCGACCAATTAGTTGGCGTACCCTCGCTAGTACGCGGGTGATAAGCCGCAGACTTATCATATTTTATGCACTAGATTTAGTATTATATTTATCTAAATAAAGTTATATTTATGTTATTTATGCTTATTATGTGTTAAAATATAATATTTGTACAGATTTATGTTTTTATGAGTTTTCTGTGCAAGGAATGATTTTCTAGGCAAAAGTTCAGTTGAAGCCGGATTCCATGCCGGGTAGTTTCTGCACGGCATAAGCACAGAACAGAAAAGAGGCCTTGCCGGACCAAATGCCGGGCAGATTCCATCCGGCATAAGTGAAGAGTCGCCACGGTTGACCAAGCGATAGCAGTTATTGACCGTTGGTGAAAAGGATGATGCCGGGTGTGATGCCAGGTATATCCTACCCGGCATATGCACTGTTTCGCGCGGAATTGACGGTTTCGACCGTTAACAGTTGGGCGCATTTTACACGTGTGCCGGCTATTTGGGACCCGGCACGACGCCCGGCATCGACACAATTAATGCCTATAAATAGGCCGAGGAAGGCTACAATTGAGGACACTTCAACACCCATATACACTCCACTCACAACTCTAATTTCGCCCCACTCCATTGTTGGTGTCCAAGGAAGTTTCTACAGTTCCATCCACGCGAAGAAGAAGAAGAAGATCCTGTCGGGTTAAGGCTATGACCATTCCCTTCTCCCCTTTGTATTCTCTTCTTGTAGTTGTGTGGATGGAGATGTAGAACTCCTTGCTTATTCTTGGTTAGGAATGAATTCCTTCTTGTAAACAATATGATTTCTTTAATATAATTTTCAAGTTTATTAAGAGTAAGGTTCTTATTGAAAGAGAATAGGTTGATCTCTTTTTCTCTTCATGCAATTCTTACTTGTGGAAGACAAGTCCCAAGTAAGATAGGTTAGACTCTCTTAATGGTCTTTCTACTCTCTTCTTATGAATTAAGGGTTAGTGGTAAGAGTGAGAATTAATCCATTTTCCCCCATTTCCTTGTTCATTTCGCGGCATGATATATGCTCGATTTGTTAATAGGGATGAGTCTTCTGTTTTCTACTCGGAAACTGGAGAAAGAATATGCATTATGACTATGCCGGACGTACTGCCGGGTGGCCAATGTCCGGCATATTCAATGTCTTTGATATGCCGTGCAAGTGGTATCCGGCAGGACACCCGGCGTGTTCAGTTGTTGGTTAATTCGAAGGCCTGTGTTTATGTTGAGAGTTCATATTGATGCTTAGATGGTTTCACACCCTGGATCAAGAATAATCTCCTTGTAATTACCACATAGTTTAGTTAGTTTTATTTAGATTAGAAAACATTTCAATTTCCCCCCTTATTTTAGAATAGGTATTACCGGATTCTATAAGTCCCTTGGGTACGATACTCTCGGTCGTAATATATTTACACTATACTCCGACCGGGTTTTATTTTGCTACCCGTAGTAGAGTTGTAGGATTAGTTTATTATTTTGTTCTTTTGTATATAGTTTATCCTAACAATTTCTCTGTTAGCAAATTGGCGCCGTTGCTGGGGACTTGGAATTAGTCCAAGTCCTAAAATCGGTAAAACGCCCTATTCGTTATTCTTTAATTCTTTATTCTTTTCTTTGATTTTATATTTTTTCCATTTTTTTATTCGGTTGAATATGCCGAGTACAATGCCGGTTGTATGGCACCCGGCACATTAAACAATTCATATTCTTTAATTCTTTTTTTGTTGTTGAATTGGTTCCTCTAGGTTGAGCACGCCGTGCACTATGCCGGGTAACACAAGTCCGGCATCTTGGAGGAAGTCCGAAGCCGGACAAGATTAACCCGGCGCACAATCCGGCATACTCAACCTTAACTTTCTTTTTTTTCTTTTTTTTCATTTTCTTTTCAGATTATTAGAGTCATATGTACATATTCCTATTGCACCATGGTTTTTTTTCCTTCTCTTATCCCATATTCCCTTGTCAAATTATCTCCTTTCAAGTTTTGAACAAGCCGGGCAAATAGCCGGGTAAAATCAACCCGGCATAAAGGAGGAAGTCCAATGCCGGATACTTCGTGCCCGGCACACGGTCCGGCATATTCAATATGATCTATTTTTCTTTTCGTTTCGTAACATTTTTTATATTTTTTTTTATATTTTTAAATTAATATTGTGTGTTGCTCCTCCTAAGTAAATAAGGTGAATGCATCTCCGATCGCATAATCTTCATGAAGATTCATCTGACCGCGATCAGGAGACAAAGACGACATTTCTTCGTTTCTTAAGGCAACGATGAAACCAACAAACGCACTCCCTACACAAATAATCAAATACCGCAGGCGAATGGCAATAAACTCTCTTCCTCAACAGGCGAATGTGGAAAATTGCACGACCACACGCCCAATGCTCCGAATTGCCAGATTTTATACCATATGAGGAAGCGGAACTTGCAGAGACATCGACCATTCGCATGGAGCATAAATCGTTGCAGTTGCAATTACAGCAACTTCTGACGCAACCAAGACAGCAAGGTCAACTCCCGTCCCAAACGCAAACCAATCCAAGGGAGCATGCGAATTCGGTCACCATTCTCCCTAGGATCTCCAAGGATGCCAAATAGCCTAAAAGGCTAAGTGTAGGGCGGTTCCTCCTCACGCCTTCACTATCAACCAGGGGAGCCTTTCTTCCAATTTAATTTTTCTCCTTTAAATTTATGTTCTTGTTTTTCTTAATTGCTTTCATTATAGTTATTTTAAGTTTCTTAAAAAAAAAAGAGTTTTGCTTATTTGTTTTCTTTCGAACACTGGGGACAGTGTTCCTGCCAAGTGTAGGGCAGGGACCCCCCTTTAAAAAAATAAGTTTTTTTAGCAATATGCATAAGTTTTGCGTTTTATCAATGTTTTACTAAACTTTTTGCATGTTTTTGATCGAGATAAGATTAGGAATGACTAAAAGCTTGTTCTCTCAAGAGGTAAGCTTTCTAATGACTTATAGATTCCTGTTTTTAACTTTTTGATTCTCTTTATTAACATGAGTACATGATCTTGCTCCTAATTCTTTCCTTTATGTACTTATGGGTGTTATTCTTTTCTTTCCAAATTGTGAAAAATCTTTTGGGTGAAAATCTTAAAAAGGGTTTTTGTGCAAAAGAAAGAAGAAGAAAAAAAAAGAAAAAAAAAAGAAAAATCTTCTTCTAAAGGAAAAGCAATATATTCCTAGAGGTTTCATAAAGTGCCTTAGAATAAAAGCAAGAAACGAGAGTTTTTCCTTTTATTTTTTTTCCTAAATTCCCCGTTCTTCAATGCAAAAAAAATCATGGTTGATTCAGAAACTCTTGCAAAATAGGGCTGAATAATAAAAACCATCGATGAGTGTCTTGGCCACATTCAGAAACTCTTGAAAAATAGAGCTGAATGATGGAAACCGGAAAAAGGAGAGATTACAAATCCCTTATGCAAAATAGCCCAAAAGTTTTTGATCGGTTTTGAAATTCCTTGTTTTATACCCATTAGTATGTTTCGATAGAATAAGGTGGATAAGTGATACTTATGAATTAGAGTCATATAGTTGGAAATATTTATCTACATTTCATTCTAGAGTTTATCTGTTTTGTGCATAAGTAATTAGTCCTTTCTAATCTTGTTTTGCTCGAGGACTAGCAAAAGGTAAGTGTAGGGCCTTGATAAGCCGCAGACTTATCATATTTTATGCACTAGATTTAGTATTATATTTATCTAAATAAAGTTATATTTATGTTATTTATGCTTATTATGTGTTAAAATATAATATTTGTACAGATTTATGTTTTTATGAGTTTTCTGTGCAAGGAATGATTTTCTAGGCAAAAGTTCAGTTGAAGCCGGATTCCATGCCGGGTAGTTTCTGCACGACATAAGCACAGAACAGAAAAGAGGCCTTGCCGGACCAAATGCCGGGCAGATTCCATCCGGCATAAGTGAAGAGTCGCCACGGTTGACCAAGCGATAGCAGTTATTGACCGTTGGTGAAAAGGATGATGCCGGGTGTGATGCCGGGTATATCCTACCCGGCATATGCACTGTTTCGCGCGGAATTGACGGTTTCGACCGTTAACAGTTGGGCGCATTTTACACGTGTGCCGGCTATTTGGGACCCGGCACGACGCCCGGCATCGACACAATTAATGCCTATAAATAGGCCGAGGAAGGCTACAATTGAGGACACTTCAACACCCATATACACTCCACTCACAACTCTAATTTCGCCCCACTCCATTGTTGGTGTCCAAGGAAGTTTCTACAGTTCCATCCACGCGAAGAAGAAGAAGAAGATCCTGTCGGGTTAAGGCTATGACCATTCCCTTCTCCCCTTTGTATTCTCTTCTTGTAGTTGTGTGGATGGAGATGTAGAACTCCTTGCTTATTCTTGGTTAGGAATGAATTCCTTCTTGTAAACAATATGATTTCTTTAATATAATTTTCAAGTTTATTAAGAGTAAGGTTCTTATTGAAAGAGAATAGGTTGATCTTTTTCTCTTCATGCAATTCTTACTTGTGGAAGACAAGTCCCAAGTAAGATAGGTTAGACTCTCTTAATGGTCTTTCTACTCTCTTCTTATGAATTAAGGTTAGTGGTAAGAGTGAGAATTAATCCATTTTCCCCATTTCCTTGTTCATTTCGCGGCATGATATATGCTCGATTTGTTAATAGGGATGAGTCTTCTGTTTTCTACTCGGAAACTGGAGAAAGAATATGCATTATGACTATGCCGGACGTACTTCCGGGTGGCCAATGTCCGGCATATTCAATGTCTTTGATATGCCGTGCAAGTGGTATCCGGCAGGACACCCGGCGTGTTCAGTTGTTGGTTAATTCGAAGGCTGTGTTTATGTTGAGAGTTCATATTGATGCTTAGATGGTTTCACACCCTGGATCAAGAATAATCTCCTTGTAATTACCACATAGTTTAGTTAGTTTTATTTAGATTAGAAAACATTTCAATTTCCCCCCTTATTTTAGAATAGGTATTACCGGATTAGGACTAATTTTCTATAAGTCCCTTGGGTACGATACTCTCGGTCGTAATATATTTACACTATACTCCGACCGGGTTTTATTTTGCTACCCGTAGTAGAGTTGTAGGATTAGTTTATTATTTTGTTCTTTTGTATATAGTTTATCCTAACAATTTCTCTGTTAGCAGCGGGGTATGCGGTTATCATATTCAGCGTAAGCTGACCCCCTCGGGGGAATGTTTTTACTCCACAGGTACCCGCGAGGCGTGACGGAAGGGTAAGGACGGGATGTGATTCCTTTTGGTAGTTAGTAGGATTGAAACGGTGTACTGAGTTGTACACGGCTAAGGCCTTTTTGTGTAGCCGGTGTACCATGTGGTACACCCTTTTGGATATTGAATTCTTGATTGGATAGTAAGGAGAGGATGTATAAACTCTTCATTTTTGGGAAGTAGTCATGGAATGTAATTCATATATTCAGTATACTCGGTAATCAAATGTAATTAAGTATTTGGTATTGTAAGGTAAGTAGTATGTATGCAGTTTATTCTAATCATCAGACCGACACGGTAAGTAGTAGTAGCCTTGTTAGCCTTGGATGGCTAACGGCGTTGTATCACCCGCCGGGAGTAGGTAAGTATTCCGCTGCGAGTAAGGTAATTATGGGAATGATTAGAGGATAATGGAAGGATTAGCGGTTGGGGTGTTACAACATGGTATACCACGGAATAGCTCGACCCAGCCATTCACGGCTCAGAAACAAAGTGTAATGTCCCAAAACAGAAGGATTGCTTAAACAGAAGCAAAATTGCATTTAAATATGCCAAAACACTCATAAGTCAGTAGTACAGATCATAAGGAATCCAACGCCGCAGACGGCCCTCAAATCGGAGTTCAAACGAAGAAGTTACGCTGAAAACAGTAAGGTGTCCGAACTTGTGTCCTAACGTTGAAGTTCGGACACAAGTCGATTTGAAAACAGAAGCGAATTTCAGAGTGTCCGAACATCGAAGTTCGGACTGATGTTAGGACGGTTTTTCGGAAAAAGTTACGTGGTGAAGAAACGGGACGTCCGAGCTTCGAAGTCAGAAAAACTGGGGGTGTCCGAACTTCGAAGTTCGGACTGAAGTTCGGACACAGCCCGAATTTGAAAACACAGAGGCGCAAAACAGGCTGTCCAAACTTCGAAGTTAGGACAGAAGTTCGGACAGCACGAAACCTGCAATTTCCAGAAGACGAACAGAGCAGAAAATAGTGCAAAAACATCACCACGAATTGTCAAACTGGTACACACACCAAATCACAGAGAAATACAGAGTACCATGGGGTTTTAGCCATCCGAAAACGCAACAAAACACAAATAGAATCACACACAAAATCAGAGAACAATCCTTGCAATACCCCATGGCTGAACTTCCAAACCGAATCAAGCAACCACCTACCTCAATTATCAGCAATTAATCCAACGATCTGAACAGTCCACAGCAGCCCCGAATAATCCACCAGCAGATACACGCAACAGTTTCTGATCTCCACAAGTCGACAATTCCACAATCAGCAACTAGAACGAAAAACCTAGAATATCGAAATCCAAAAACTGCAACACAAACCTGAAAACGAGAGTGCAGAATCCTACAAATCTGAACCCGTTCTGCAGATCACGCAGACCACAATCCAACAGCAGTGAAGCCCTCTGATTTAATCACATACAAAGGCTTGAAAATCAGAAAACTGAGAGAGAAGAAAACCACGAACGAAGTCCTGAATTCTCGTAATACAAACCTAATCGATCAGAGGAACGCAGTAGCAAAACCCTCTAATTCGATTGTAGCAGCAGCCTGCACGATCCTCAGCAAGAAAGAGAACAGAGAGAGAGGAGAATGGAAGTCGATGCTCTGAACGCACGATGGAAATTGGTGGAGGAAAACTGATCGTGATGTAAAACAATTAGAAGAGGGATAAATAAATAAGGTTCCCTTTCCTTATTAATTAAATAAAACAATTACCTTAATTGTTTTAAGCAATGACTTCCTTGCCCTCATCTATCAAAACAATACCGCCGAAGTCCCAACTGACAATAATAATGTAACCCATCTTAGATCATTATATAAATCGGACATAATATAATATTGCAATTATACAGGTTATAACACACAATCCAAGTCCTATGACATACATACAATCGAGTGATTAATCTAACTATCATTAACTAAACTCGATTACTCTTACGTTTCCTAACTCATACTTACTACATCTTTACAATTCTTATACTTACATATGGTTTACTTACTCTTCGTTAGTTTTAAAACTTGTTTATACTCTTAATGACCTTTAAACATCCTTAATTAAGTCCTAATTATCTTATACTATCATTACCATTCACTTCCTTACCTTAATACCCATTTAATACACTTAATTTTACAATTTTTGGTTGGTCCGGGACCTTGTCCGGGTCTTAAGTCCCGGACCAACACATGGTCATACTCTCGGCTGGTTTTAATTGCATGGTCCGGGTCCTCATACAGGACTTGAGTCCCGGACCGGAGGCAGTTAGAACTCTCGGACAGTTTTTCATACATGGTCCGGGTCTTCTTACCTAGGGTAAGTCCCGGACCCTCAATTTCTAATACTCTCGGTTGGTTTATTAGGGGTGGTCCGGGTCCTTGTACTGGACTTAAGTCCCGGACCACTACTTTCTCTAACTCTTGGATACAAATTGCAGCCTGGTCCGGGTCTTTGTCCGAGGACTAAATCCCGGACCAACCTCTGTACTTAGCAGATTTTAACATTTTCTTAATCTGTTACAAATCAAACTTTGCCTAATTAATCCCCCATTGTTCCTACACTTAATCCCACATATTTTAGCACCTAATTAAGCTCCTAAACATGTTTAAGTTCATTGCTAACCTATTACTCCTTTCATGCTAATTCACTCACTTAATTTTCCTAGTTCTCATTTCAGCACTCATATTTTCTTCCCTTAGTTGCATTATGCTACAGATTTTAACTCTCACCTTCTTCATCTTTTGCTCCCTCTACTAATGTTGTTTCTGAAGCTTACAATGCATTAGCTATCTCTCCTAACCTACCCACTAACTAGTTCAATTCAAAATCTGCTACAAGGCATATTTTTACCTAGTCTTCTAGTTGTTAAGTGTTCTAGTTCTAGATAACTTTTGACATAACCTCCCCTAAATCTCTACATTCTCACCACATTATTTACTCACATTTTGCTACCCAATTCACCTTTTTTCAATAGCATCAATATACCAAGCTCTCATACACAAATAGCAACACTAAACACTCCTAAAAATCCTGCACACTACAACAATTTCCCAACTAGTTTTGACAGTTTTTAAATGTCTTTCAAGCTTCAAGATTGTTTTGGTTCTTCTTACACATTGTACCACTACTCATTACCATTTTCAAGTACATATTTTACCCTACTAAAATCTGTTACATAAATATTCACCAAGCTACATAAGAGAGCATAATTACCTTGTTCTTCTTCTAGTTTATTTTTCTTCTTCTTGCTTCTTCCTTTTTCTTTCTTCTCTCTCCCCACCGATTATAGCACTTCAAAACCTAACATTACAGCCCATACATACCACCATTTAAATACACTAACTAACCCTTACGTTATCTTTAAAGCTTAAGGTGTGTTTTAGGGTTTAGGAAATTGCATTACCTTGCAAGGGTGTAGGTGAAGCTTGGAATAGCTCAAGAGCAGTATTTCTACTCCTCCAACAAGGCCAAAATCGGCTAGAGTACAAAGAAGCAAGCAAGGTTTTAGTTCAAATTTCGTTTTGCCCACAAGGGCTAGAAAAAGATGAGGTTTGAAGAATATTTTTACCTAAAATGACAAGGAGAAGGAGGTGGTTCTAATGGTGGTCTTGAAGCTCCAAATGCTACACACCCATGGAGATGAAGATGCTCGTTTTCAGATTTTGAATGGAGGGATATGTTCTCCTTGGTGACGGGATTTCAATGGTATAATTTTTGTGATTTTTGATGAAGGTTCAAGGGATTAACAAGAGGAGAGAAGTTGAGTTTTTTGTGAGTTTGCTCATTTCTCCATTGCCACCGGTTGGAGAAGAAGAAGAATAGAGAGGAGGAAGGGGGCTGTACGTGGGTGAGAGAATAGAAGAGAGTAGAGGAGAGAGAGTAAGTAAGGTGAGTTTACTTTATTGCTTTTTAATTGTTTTGTTGTTTTGCAAATAAGAAGAGAGTTAAGAGAGGGTGTGAGAGAGGGAAGGGGGCCGGCTGACCCAGCACCCACACACACACTCTACATTTTTATTTTTAAAAGTGGACACATTACTTTGGTCTAATTATGTTTCTACCCCACAACTTCCCGTTTTTGATAGTTTTTACTATTTTCTCGTTTTATTGATTTTATTGGTTCTAAAGCTTCACTAATATTTATTAATGACTATTTAGTTGACCAAAATTGTTACGAGTCTATTTGACCCGCTTAAAGTCACGTTTTTCGGGTTTCCTCGAAAAACGCGCTTTAAGGTTCGTTAGTGTTTTTAATCCGTTTTAAGGATCCGTTTTCTTCGGGATTTGTCCCTCATGATTATTTATGCATAATTAAGCTTCTAAATTACTTATTAGCCTAATTTATCACTATTTTTAATTACGGGGTATTTCACTGCAGCGGAAAACTTAACTCTCACATTACTTAACTCAATGGTGTTACACGCCGTTAGCCACCCATGTGGCTAACAAGGCTAATATATATACATTGTATCGGTCTGATGGACCAGATTCCCGAGCAACTACACACTACAATCTCATTCCATTTCCAACAATTAATATACATATACATTCAAACTGTACCGAGTATTTATAAACTAATGCCAATAACAATTTCGGTCTTACTACACCTACAAGACATACTCAATTAAAATGGCTACCCATGTACAAACATCTACCCCGTCCTACTCTCGAACGGCTTCCAGCTCCTCGTACCTGAAATAGGAAAGAAAAGAAAGGGTGGCCCCCCAGGGGGCTCAGCACCTTTGCTGGTATGGTAATCACTCAGCCCGCATACTACCGGGCCACGCACAACTAATTGTCGTCTAAGCATGCGGTTGATTATATTTAAATCATGTATGTGAACTATAAACACTTAGCACATTACATACCCACAACAATGGGGCTCAACAAAACAGTCAACACATCTATGCTTGATAAATCACTCATTGTGTCCTTTAACCCTAGAGGGTTTCTCCTCTAATGGAGCTATTTCCTTAATAGATGACACTACCCACTAGACGGGTTATACTCAAATTCGTCTTATAATAAACTGGATTCATATCCATGATCCGCATACACCACATAACAACTCGTTTCACGTTTTGACGTACATACATCATAACATCGCAATAAGCATTGCAGTACAACAATAACACATAACATAACGGGAACGGTTCTCTTTAGGAACCGACCCAACATAGTTAGTTCACTTGTAGAGCCTAGAGAATGCTGCCAAACTCATGATAAGCTCGTTACATAACTCGTTACCGCCCTGTTAAATGAACGGGTAACTTAATCCCAAGGTGCGTCGGATATAGTAATCCAAGCACACCGAACAAACATAGTATGCCCCTAGGCCCGATGTGAATCAGTAAATAGCCTTGGATAAGCTAAAGGGAAGGTTGAGAACCAAAAAGGGAAACAACCATAACATACGGAGAGGATCGAACCTGATATGACAACGACCCCCATACTCACACGTGTGGCCAGAACGACCGGACTCCTCACTCCCCGGTTAGCACTTGTTAGAAGTCTCATTATTGGACTTAGTACATTAATTCACAAATAGGTGGTTAGGTCTAGTTAGTCACACACAAGGGTAGTGAACATACTAACACGCACAAACAACACATAACTAACTCACGCATAGTCGTGGTTAGAACGTTCCCATGGTTTGGGTCGTTAAATTCGAATACCGATCTATTATGTAATCCTAGAGTCGGTTAGTTAAGTTTAGCACATAATTAAAGCTGAACGGTATCGGAACTACGCAAGCCACATAATTAAACAACTGTAAACTCATTACATGTTTTTATCTTAAAAGGTGACAAACATTCAGAAAAACACATTGGCATACAAGCCGGTGTAATCCGGTAGGACACAGGTTGCAAGAAAACCATACCTGTCACCGAGGTCCACTCTATTGTGTCCTCCTATGTTCCTTGAACAATCCTTGAACAACTGGTAACATTACAATTACTTTCATTAACATTGGGGTAATATGTTGTTTAACGTCTAATGCGCCCATAGTTAACCCCATCATCCCGTTATACTTAATTTACTTATGTGATCTTGAGTTCACAACTTACACATTCACTCTAACACTTGTTTATACTTATAATGGCCTTTAAAAGTCACCAAACAAGGCCTAATCATCATTTAAAACCATCCTCAATCAATTATCCATCATAACAACACTTAAAAACACATTCTGGGGCATTTTTGAACTGGTCCGGGTTTGTGTCCGGGGTTACAAACCTGGACCAATCCCGGAAATCAATTTCTGTTGTTTTTGCCTTGGTCCGGGTATGTGTACTTGGATACAGACCCGGACCACATGTTAAAATGGGTTTCTGGGACGTTTTTGAGGTGGTCCGGGTTTGTGTACTTGTTTACAAACCCGGACCATGTCTGTAGGTCCTTAAATTGACAGTTTTTGACCACTTTTCAACCCCTAATTCACCTCCAATCATTTCCTAAACTTTCCACATGTTTACTACACGTTTAAACACACTAAAATTATGCACCAAACCCTTCTAAATCATCACCAACTTGTTACACAATTTCTTACAACAATTCCTAACAATTATAACATTTTTTTCCTTAGATTTCTAAGTGGTATAATATGCCTACTACCTCAACTAACCAAAGTGTTGTCTCACAAACATTACCACAACTCCAAAAGCGTTATTTCTCACAAACACCTCCTTTACACAACTCCTTCTATTTTCCACAAGTTTACACTTAGATCTTCACAGGGCATTACTTTTCCTTTGTTTACCAAAACTTGAACAAGACTTAACACTTCACATATCATAACTTTGGTGTGTATAAAACACTCATTTGATTTCTAAATGCTCCAAGACTATGCCCAAGGCATCTTAACACTTAAGAACACTTTAATTCGCCTTCTTTCACCATCTTTACACTTAACAATTCCTAGTACAATCTAGGTCACCAAATCTCATTAGAATACATAAACTCCTTTGTTTATCAACTAAATTTTGCCATAGCTTCTCTTGTATCACCTTACACCAAAACACATAGTTTTTCCACCATTATACAGTCCAAGAACACTAAATCTCTTTATACACATTCTTACACACAAACATATGGTTTTTTTCATCCTTTAACCATCAAAGACATTCACTTTAACAAGAGATGTTCTTTACACACAACTAAACCCTTAAACTACACTACATCACAATATAGTGCATAAACTTAAATTGCTTGGCACTTAGGCCCTTAAATTGCATAAACCTTAAACACTGAATTTCCATATTTAAATGCCTTCAACCTGCAAATACACACAACAATGCTCCCATGTCCTTTTAGTCCACCTTGTGGGTAATTTTCTATCTCATTTCCCATTGGCTCCTTAGGTTATTTATTAAGCAAATATAGCTCAATTTCCTAGTACATAAAACTACACCAAAAGAGATCATTTACCTCTTTGTTTTTCAAATTTTCTCACTTGTTTTCTCTTGTTCTTTCTTGATTGAAAATCGGCAAGGGGCTTTTATCACTTGTCAATCCTCTAACCAATACACATAATAGAGTAATGAGCATTAAGTTTAATACTCAAACTCATAATTAAACCCTAGGTTTACATAAGTGTCTTAAAACACTAAAATTGATGATTACCTTTGGAATTTGGAAGAGAGCTTGGATAAGTAGCAAGATAGGACTCCTCCTAGTCCTTTGAAGATTGAATTAAGCTAAGAAGAGAGCAAGACAAGGCACCATTAAGAGGTGAATTTTCGGACATCACCCAAAATGAGAGGAAACTTAGATTTTCTTTGATTTTCCTTACCTTGAAGCAAAGGAGAATGACAAGGCATGAAAATATGAGCTCAAGCTCCTTTAATGGAGATTCTTCATGTCACCAAAATGGAGTTCTTGAAGATTTGAAAAGAGGGAAATGAATAGCTTGCTCCAACTAGAAGAATGGTAGTCTTGAAATTGAATTTGGATCATGGAGTCATGAGTTACAAGCATTCAAAGATGGAGAATGGATACTTGCTGTAGCAAAACGAGATGGAGAAGGGAGTAGGAGGTTGAAGACGGTGGGAATCAAAAGAAATGAAGGGAATGAGGTGAGAGAGTACACTTTGAAGATATTTATGTTATAAAGCAAAAGTAACCTTTTTACTTACTTTTTCTTTCTTTTTTTCTTTAACTAGCTAGTAAATGGTGGTGACTCGCCACGTAGAAAACCGGGCCCCTTTATATTATGGGGTATTTCATGGTCTTTGTTGACCATTTAATTGACTTATATTGACTTATGACTTAAACTAGCACTATTTGAGCACTATTCACAAATTAAGGCACATAATGTCTTAAACTAGCACTATTTGAGCACTATTCACAAATTAAGGCACATAATTGTGAATTTTTTATTTCCCATTGATTTAGACTTCCTAATGTGATACTAAGTAGTACACATGTTGATTAAAGAGTAATGATGGACATTTAGCCACTCAAAACCCATTTCCAAACAATTTTTCAAAAATGTGCTTAAGACTCCTTAAAGCACATTTTGTGTTTTAACTTGTTTTCAAGCTTGGTTTTCTTTAGTAATTGATTTAAAATGTTCATTAGCATGTTATTAAGGTCTAGTAATGACCTTTAGGTCTTATACAAGGTTGCACCAAGTCTAGAGCATGTATTTGCTTAAATTGACTTTTAAGGTGTTTTCTTGTGTTTTGTTTGGTTTAATTGTCTACCAAAGTTTCCTAAGGACTTAATTAGCCTTATCAAATCATAACTGAATATTATTAAGTCTTGGTAGGCTCTTGGGTCCTAACCAAGTTCACTCCATGCTTAGAGCATGTTTGTTTGCTCAAATTGTGTTTATGGTACTTTATTGTTTTTACTATGGTTTAAATTGTTCACTAATGTTTCTAAGGAACTTTTTAGCCTTAATTTACCATAGTTTAACGTTTAAACAACATATCAAGGTTTGGGGTATTTCACCAATATTCTGTGGGTTACAAAATCCAAAATTGGTTTCATCAAAAAGCACATATATGGACTCGTCTACGACAAGAGTACGCTTGCTCAAGACTTGGTATGCTTTACTTATGGAGGAATAACCCCAAAAACACTCCTTCAACTCCTCGTGTGTCAAACTTGCTTGTAGCATGTTTACCATTATGAAGAATAAAGCATCAGCATCTAAATACCTTAAAGTGACACGAGGATGGAGGTCTGCCCTTCACCAATTGATAGGGGGTTTGATTCAGGATTGGTCTGATCATAGTGCAATTTAGGATGTAACATGCTGTGTTGACTACTTCTCCCCAAAAGCTTGGCGCCAAACCAAGAGGATTCAGCATAGTGTGTGTCATCTCTAAGGTGTGATTTTTCCTTTCTACTACACCATTTTGCTATTGTCCGTGGAGCAGAGAATGTGTGTGTAATTCCCTGATTAGTACAGAACTATCTAAAGTGCTGATTAACAAACTCTGTGCCATTATCACACTGAATGGTACGTAAGGGTAATCCCAGTTGACGCTGAATCTGAAGGCATATTCCTTTAACGAGATCAAATGTGTCAGACTTACTATGAAGTAGATATATCCAGGTGAATCGATAGTAATTGCCTAATATCACAAAGATGTATTGTTTCCCAGCACGTGTCATGGTGCGCATGGGACCAACCAAGTCCATTTGCACGATATCCAAGATTGCCGAGGTGGATACAATTGACTTTGGGATGTGTGATGGTCGTGTTTGCTTGTTTAACAAACAAACACTACAAGGATTCTCTTCGTGTAGTACGGACGATGGTAGTCCTTCTACCAAATGTTGTGACCGAAGTTTATTGATTAGTCTGGTGTGTGCATAACCCAACCATTGATGCCACAAGTTTGTACTGACGGTCAAAACAGTTAGACAAGTAGCATCTCACTCCTGTGAGTCGACGTTCACCAGATACAAATTTCCTCCTCTGTATCCCTTCAATAATGGAGCCCCAGTGGCCATATCTGAGACTATGAATCCATGTGAATCAAAAGTGATGGATGATGACCCTTTGTCACATACTTGTGAAGCACTCAACAGATTTGTGCTCGAGACCATCAACCAGACAGATATCTTCTACTCCTGTTCTTTCTCCTACGGTACCCACTGCAATAATGTGACCTTTCCCATTGTTTCCAAAGGTCACAAACCCTCCATGTAGTCCTTTCAATTCACGGAATAGCGTGTGGTCTCTCGTCATATGACGTGAACAACCGCTATCCATAAGCCATAGATTAGATCCATTCACATAATCCTGAACCACAAAGAGGGATAAAACAATATAGATGTCAAAATCTTTTAGGGACCCATTGTTGTTTGGGTCGACGTGACTACATGCTAGCATATCTGACAGTGTTAGTCCGAGTGTTTCTAGTGTTTTTTTTGCTGCAACTTATAACATGAACTAATATGATGACCGATAATATGACAATAACTGCATTCTAACCGTCTATGAGATTTTGCTTGAGTAAGGAAATTTTTTATTGAAGTGTACCTATCCTGTGTGCATTGTTTTATAGGCTTCGTATCAAACACCATTGGTTCGACTCCGTGAAACCTTAATCCATTACGATTTTGATTTAGTTTTCGAACTATATCATTAAATTTAGCCTTTCCTATGTACCAAGATGGGTTTTCTAAGATCAAGATGTTCATTCTTTTGTCGAGGGTATCACATTGTCTCTGAAGGTCAGCATTATCCTGGCAAATCCACTCATTATCCGCCTTAAGCAACTGCATTTCCTTTTCTGCCCATTCTGCAATTGAACTTATTTTTTTTAACAGATAAAGTGAAAGTGGATTGAAGAATTTTGGAAGAATTAGCTACTAATTGAGCAACAAGTTCTTTATTTTTTTATTTTAACTCAGATATTTCTAACTCAGACTTTCTTAGCAAATCATAATCAATGCCTTTCAGTGAATCTATTTCCAAAATAGTTACTTTTAAGGCATCAAAGATTTGTTCTTTTGTAGACCCTTCATGAAATTTATCAAGGTCTCGAAGACTTACCTGCTCTCCCATAAGAGAGTGATGCTCTTCATCTCCGACTTCCAAGCACATGGAGTCATCATATACTGACTCGTCAGTGAGAGACCGATGAATTGCTGTCATGCAATAATGGGCCTCTACTTTCTCAGCTTGTTCTGGCTCCTCTTCTTCTTCATCCCATACTGCTGTAGCCATACGAGAGTCTTGATTTCTGTACTAGGGTGGCTTGGATGACAAAGGATAATCTTTTATCATATGCCCTAATTTATGACATTGGAAATATTCAATTTTGCTCGCATCAGTTTCACAGCGGTTGTTGTTACCTCCTTGGTATCCTCCTTCTTTTTATTCATGATTCTTTTATCCCTTGTGCCACCAGATTAATCTCTGTATCAAAATCCTCATCCATATCCTAATCAAGAGGTTCAACCACTTTCTTTGCTTTCAGTGCGAGATCTTTCCTTTCCACAGAGATCCCTTCAAGGATTTGTTCTTTCATCTTTCTTTCATGTACAATCAAATCCTTACACAGTTCTTCAAAGGATATAGAGGAAATTAACCTTATCCATCTTTTCCAGCATTGAGGTATAAGTCATCCAGTCCTTGGTGAGAGACTCTAAAAATCTTTCATTGGTTTGTTCACTTGAGAGAGTGGCTCCTACAGTTTTGATTTTGATCAAAATTTGATTAAATCTTTCGATTGATGATGCCAGACTTTCCCCTTTAGACATCTTGAAATTGTTGAATTCCCTTTTGACTTGTTTTTCTTTTGCTTTTTGGATGGACTCTGTTCCTTGATATGCGATCTTAAGGAAATCCCAAACTCCCTTTGCAGTTTGTATTCCTAAAACCCTTCCTTGATCCTTGTCAGATAGAGATGACACCAAGATGCGCAAGGCTTGCTTGATTTTACCCAGCAGTTTTTCATCATCTTCGGTCCACTGTTCCTCAGGCTTGTCTTGGGAGTTTCCATCAACTGTAGTGGTTAGATTAAAGTCTCCCTTAGTGACAAATTTCCATACTTTGTAATCCACGGACATCAGTTGAGCTTCCATTTGCTCGCACCATTTTGAGTAATTCAATTTTGTCAGCTTGGGTGCTTTGACGTTGTACGAACTCATTTTCCCAATCTACCTTGAAGCGTTGGCCTCGTTAGAAGGTAGCCTGCTCTGATACCACTTGTAGTTCGTAACATAACAACCCAGAGAGCTCAGTATAATAATGAACTATTGAATGATGCACAGGAAGAATGAGATAAATATATTGAGGATAACTTAGCTACTAATCTTTATTAATAGCGTGAAAAACTCCTCACCTGATCTGTTCAACACTTTAAACAATCACAATCACGTCTAAACACTTATACTAACCAAGATCGCCTAAGACTAGAGCACTATTTGGAGCTAGGGTAGATGTGCCGTCCTGAATAATTTGTTCAGTAAAAGCTATCCCCGTATAACAATCCTATAGAAGTATATATATACACAAAATCCGAAAAAAGATGCTAACCACCTGAGCGAGATTCTCAAAACCAATTATTTACCCAAGTATAAACAAATGATAAATAACTAACCTGATTTGCTAATAACAAATCTTAACAACCCGAAATTTATCTAATGTAACAACTAAAGAGCCGGAACATATTCTATAAGGAATTGCGTGAACATCGAGAAAGTAGTTGGTGAGAATAAAGCTGACTCAGCATAGATATTGCCACACATCAAAAACTATAGGTATATATAGAATATATACATTTACAATAGTCATGTCAGATATGATTAATATTTGTTTCTATGTTTTCTCAATCACAATGATTAGTATTTGTTTCTATGTCAGAAAAACTAAAAAGTACAGATACTTAATACTTCTCATATCTGTTATATGAGTATAGGTGTACATGGTAATTCAAGTAAAACTCACTTACTATTTGAAATGAAGAGTAGTATTAATATTTACCCAGTAAATGAATTTAACACAGACTAGTATTCGAGTAAGGCTTTTGATAGTATACGTATAACAATAGAGTTGGTATTTCTTCATTTTCCACTGGACATAAAACTGAACTGGGGAATGGGTAGATGAATAGCCAAAATGAAAATAAACATGATATATATATATATATATGTTTCTCACATAGCATACCACAATTACTTAATACTAGTTAGTTTCTTCTTCCTCAATCCACTTAACCACCATTTTCGGATGATATAGTATTTTTCCTGATTCTTGGTATCATATCTACATTGCATACACAATTATTCCGATGTGGAGCCCAAAAGGTGATGCACCTCAGTCTTGATGTGTTCCGTCATTTGATCTCAACTTTATATAAAGTGTCTAGTTGATCTCAACTTTACACCCAGTAAGGAAGATGATATCGGTGTTGCCCACATAATCTCACTACAAGATGACAAGATGCAAGGTCTAAACATCAATGTTGAAGATGAGAATGCCGGTAATGAATGAAATACATAGTTAAATAGTATTCATTTACTAATTATGCATAATTCACATTCCCTTATAGTCCACTAATAAATTGAATGCTTAATCAGATTTTATTCGTATACATAATCAGTCACATATTCATATTTTATACAAAATATTTTTTTATTTATTGACATATTACCACTATCGCATTCCCTTATTATTCTGAAGTGTTATCTAATAATGCAAAAATAGATACATTGTCACCTGAAAATGAAGAATATTGGAGCAAACTAGAATATGCCAACATACCCAGTTGTCACAAATTCTATAAAGATTATCCAAAACCCCAAGGATTTGGAATACGAAGGCAGTACGCCCGTCTCGGCAAGAAGTCCAACATAAGAGAATATGTATTGTTTACTTGCAATAAGACAGGTTATCGCTTGAACATCATGATTGATCCAAAAAACCAAAAAGTAGATCCTGACGCTACAGTTAACGTTAGCAAGAAGAAAAAGTGAGTCAAAGCTGAGACAAAGTGCGGATGTGATGCTCAAATGTATTTTCGATAGAATCATGGTAGGAAAGTTTACTACATTGAAAGGTGGGTTGGGGTGCACATTCATCCGTTGCGCGATGAAGATGATGCATTCATGTTTAAATGCAACCGCAAAATAAGTGAGGAACAAGCGTTGTTCGCCGAAACCGCACAACGTGCTGGTTTAACATTGCGATCATCCTACGATCTAATGTGCATACAAGCTGGCGGGAGAGATTGCTTGAGATTTCTCAAGCAAGACCTAAAGAATCATCTAAATTGGAGAAGACAAAAAGAAATGAAGGAAGGAGAGGGAACGAAGTTGCTAGAGCATTTCAGGGAACGTGCATTCATATCTCCTCCAATTTATTATGATGTGGAAGTTGACCGAGATGAAAGGTAGCAAACATTTTTTGGGCCGATGAAATAATGAGAATGGACTATGCATACTTTGGTGATGTCTTGACGTTTGACACAACATTCCGTACCAACAAAGCATATCGACCTCTAGGTAATTACAAAAATTGATACGCATCATCACTTGTAGCTGTAATATACATATGAAGATTTCTAGAAACATAGGTCATAGAAAACTGCAATACTGGTATTCAACTACAAGTTTGTTAGGTATTTAACTTAGTGGTCTATTAGTAATTGGTTGGTGAAGGCAACCTTGTTTGTTTGTTAACGAAAACCCTGGTATTCAACTACTCCCTCCGTCCTGAATTGACCGTCCTGTTTACTATTTGGACATGTTGTTTGACTTCAATTTTTAACATATAAGATAAATTAGTTTTGAAAATTTAAGTTTTGCATATGAATCCTTACATGATAAACTATACGTTACCAAAATTAGATTTATAAAATTATTTTATCTTATATGATTAATATTGAAGTGGAAAAACGTGTCATAAAGCAAACAGGACGATGAATTCAGGACGGAGGGAGTACTTGTTTGTTTGGTATTTGATTGATTAGTATCTTATTAGCTGAAGTCAACCTTGGTTGGTAATTTATATACGTCATACAGATTTTATAGTAACCATTTTAGTCATTATAGCATTCGTATCTTGTTTATGTTGTATATTGTATTACTATTCGTTCATCTTTATGTATGTAGCTGTCTTCATAGGTCTTAATCATCACAGAGAGACGTGTGTGTACGTGTTTGGTGCAGCTCTATTATTTTATGAAACTTCTGAATCATTCACTTGGTTGTTCGAGACTTTCCGATGAAAGGGGGATCATCCTTTGACCATTTTCACAGTTCAAGACCATGCAATGGCAGTTGCTATACCTCGTGTGTTCCAGAGTACTTATCATGGTTTATGCCCCTGGCACATCATGCAGAACGGAGCTAAAAACCTTGGATCCAAGTACACGAAGCCATTCATCAACTATCTGAAACAGTTGATGTTTGATGTTGAATCAGAGGAGGGGTTTGAGTATTTATGGAGAGATACTATCCCGTGCTTTTTCCCAAACGGTGGATCTGATGGTCACTGGTGGCTAAAGAGAATCTATCAGAAAAGGAGACAATGGTCATGGGCATGGATTTTTTTTTTTTTTATGAGATCACAATTTACTGCTAGCATTCATTCAACACAACTAGTAGAGTCATTTAACACTACAATTAAAGATTTTCTCCAATCTGACCTTCATATACATGAGCTCTTCAAGCACTTTGCATCGCATGATTGAAAACACAAGGATGAAAGAGAGGCTTGCCTCTTTAATGTCATTGAGAAACTACGACGTAATGACTACCCTTCTAGTATAGTACTAAACCAGGCATCAAAGTTGTACACCGAGAAAATATTCGACAGATTACACAAACATTATAGCTACATGTTTTCATACCGTGTTGTACCAGTTGATGACAATATTATTGAGACATGCAAGAATTTCAAGGTATTTCAGAACCAAAATGGTGAGAGGTAGATTTTTTTTTTTTTTTTTGATAAATGCCTGAAAGTTCAGCTTAAGAGCGATACTGACGCCAAACAGTGGTGAGGAGATAGATGAACAAAACAGTTTACATCGCAACTAACGACATGCATTTACAGTGCTCTCTTGTCCTTTATTTGAGAACCTTGGTATTGTTTGTTGCCATTTGTTGCGGGTCATGGATGTATTTGGTACCACCAATTGTGCTGCACTCATGACCATACCTGAAAAGTATATATTGAAGAGATGGACAATCAAGGCAAAGGATGGTACTCAATACTCCAAGCTGTGTCCTAATCTGGTTGGAAACAATAAATACCATGATCCTCATCAGACTATGGTGATGAAATTGTTGAGACTGGCTGGACAGGTATGTAGTCGTGCTGAATATCACGAAAAGATAGCTCCAGAGATTCATCGTGTATGTAAAATGGTGGATGATTGATAATTAGCGACCAAGGATTGTCCTTCAATTTTGAGACATCAGGTGCGTTGTAATTATACAATGTCATTCATATACTTTAAAAATCCAATCCAAATCATATATAGTATTGTTTATTATTATTCAATGTTTAACCTGCTGTAGGAGAAAATGCGCAACCGGTGCATGGCCCTGTCCTCAAGACTAGGGAAAATCCAATTAAGTCAAGGAAGAGACTTAAAAGTTGTGTCAAGATAAGGAATGATAGTGAAAAAAAAAAAAAAGAAGGTTGTGCCTTGGAGATGAATTACGTTAGCTAGAATTAGTTCTGAGAAATTTAGAACTTCTTTAATTGAGTTTTGTTTAGCAAAAAACGTAAATGGTTCGGATGTTGCTTTCTTTATTTTTGATGCTTTAGTAATTTAAGTTTTTAATTGGTATTTTTGTCGTATCACACTTTGTATACCAAGTCACAACTACTGCTGAAATGCAATCAGAAATATGAGTATATTTTTTGTATAATTCACCGCAACAACATTGGTCAGTTGGGGTAATTTGTTGATTATCAAATAGTGCACAGCTAAACTTGCACCTAAAAATATAATCAAATAGAGTAATTTTCAGTCGCACTATTTGACTACATCAAATGGGGACAATAAAAATCTTGCACTAATAGGTAATAAAAATAGGGCAACATTAAGATGCACCCTAATAGATATAATAGGCTGCTGCATACCGCAAAAGATGTCGGTGGTGTAGAGATTATCAATTGGTGCAAGTTGAACCAGCGCACTGATTGAGGATTTCAAATAGTGCAATTTTAGGTATTGCACTAATAGACATTGTATCAGTTGATGCATTTATAAAGTGCGCACTAATTGATGATTTCAAATGGTGCAATTTTAGGTATCGCACTAATAGGCATTGTATCAGTTGGTGCATTTATAAAATGCACACTAATTGATTTAATCAAATAGTGCAATCTCCAATGTCACACCTAAATGACATTATCAATCGGTGCAAGTTTATATTTGTGCACTAATAGATGATACTAAATAGTGCATCATACAATATTACGCTAATTGGTGTTGCAATATTGATAAGGCACGGGTATTATCTAAAGATATATCAAATAGGGAGTATAAGTTGCACTACCTTACCACAGCAAAGGGGGCACAGTGTAAAACATGCACTAACAGACAACATCCATTAGTGCCAGCTGCTTGTCGCCCTATATGCTAGCGTAGAATAGATGTGGGAGTTGATCGCGGGGTCACCACTCCCGTCTACCGAACCTACTCCGCCTAGATGGGGCCACGGGAACCGGGGATTTTTTTTTTGCCCTTCCCTTATGGGACCTCATGATCCCCACTCCGCCCATCAGGCGATCATTGTCGTCTCGTCTTCCTGGTGAAGTTGGGCCGGCTGTTTTGGCATATGCAGCTATATGGTGCAGTCTCAGCCAGGAAGTTTCAATGATCACTTATGTCATTTTCAAAACTCAACATAGAAATACAGATGATAAAGCATTGGAAAACCTGGTGAGTGCTTCACTTTATAGAAGCACGAACGCTAAGCATGCAGGAATAGATCCTGCCCTCGGCCGTAGCCAAAAACGGAGGACGAGGAGGCAGGTAAGATATTCCATATTTCTGTAGCGTTATTATCTGAAATGCTAATACAAGGGTAATATCCACCGTTGATCAATAGGTGTGATTCAGGCTTGCCCTATTTGATAGCCATCAAATAGTGCAATTTTTTTTCCTCGCACCATTAGTAAGTTTCAATCTATCAAAAAAGATTTATCGAGTTACTCTCTTTCCCTCGGTCGACTTACTTTCTGGAGCTCTCTTCTTCAAATTTCTCGAGTTACTCTCTTTCCCTCCTCTCCCCATCGTTCACAAATTTCTTGAGTTGCTCTTCAAATTGTTCTTCACCTTGGATTGCTGTTGCGTATGCAGTTTGTTGTGGCTGCTATTGTTCCTCTTCTCCCCATTGTTAACAAATTTCTTGAGTTCCTCTTTTCCCCATCGTTCACAAATTTCTCGAGCTCTTCTTCAAATTCTTCTTCTTTTGACGGTAGTAGTAGTAGTACGGTGGGACAAAACACGGAAAGTATAAGTGGACAGCGAAAGGAATACCTACTTTCTCTACACTTCTGGTGCCTTACTATCGATGTGGTGGTCTGGGGACCTAAATCTCGTTTTGGACACCTCCGGTTGAGTTCGTCGTTGTTGGTGAGTTCAAAATTTAGGAAGATTTTTTTATAATCAAATTTTATAATTTGATGAGTAGCCGCCTTGCTGTTGATTGTTTTTGGTTGATGTTGTCAATAGAATGCGACCCTGGATTTTCTAAAAGAATATATAACTGATGATGTGTTAGCAGAGTCTATGGTTGGTGATCTGTGTGTGTACATATATATGGTAGACAAGTTGTCGAACAGATGTTTCAAATTTGCTAACTAGTAAAGAATACAGGGAGAAGCATATCCCTAAATGAACAATTGTCTTGATTAAGTTTAACAGTGTCAGAATAAGCCACTACTTTCAGTTCAGTTAGAGACTATTTGTGCATACCTAAAACGAGAGGTGTAGGATTCAATATGTTTGGGTTGTCACTAAGTGAAAGTATATTTAGGTTATGTTTCCAGGTCTCATCAGCCTGAAGGAGTTGCAAGTTTCCTGCAACAGTATTACTGATTTTGAAGTTTCTTATTTAAAAGGTATAATATTGAAGGGTGACACTTCAACTCGACAATGTCTCCGTTGTTTTGCAAAGTTGAAAATGTTTCAATGTATCCTTTTTGACAGGTTTGTAAAAGCTTGTTTTATTAAATCGTGAAGGCTGTCAGCTTTCTGGTGCATGTTTGGATGCGATATCAAGTTTGACTGTTGTATGTTCTTGTTGCAGTTACACATTTCAATCAACTTGGGGCAAATGTTTAGTTACACTGGCTTACCTGGTCTACATCTTTGATTTACTGATAAGTGCAAAACATATAGACTTATTAAGGTTTAATCACCTTATAATTTGCAGCATTTTTAGTAATGTTTCTCACTTATCTTGGGTTTTTCCTATAATTATGTTGTTATATTAACTGATGTATTATATGTGTTAAAATGTAGGAAAAATGCCAAATAAACACATATATTAAAAGGGATTAAACAAGGGTCACGCGAGAAGCACGCACAGTGGCGTGTCCGCCCCTGTGTCCGCGTGATACAAGGCGGATGAGAAGGGCAAGAATGTGACGAAAGACAAAAGGTCAAAGCGGTCCACACCTTAGACCCCGGCCCAGACCATGAGCCTCCTTCAGGACCCTGTTCAGGCTCTAATTTGGGCACCAAGCACCAATCCGGGTCCTAGGCCGCATGACCGGGTCCTATATTCCGGCCCCGCACTCCATGATCGGGTCCCGTATTCCGGCCCGCACTCTACGGCCGAGTCCTATATTCCGGCCTGCACTCTACGGCCGAGTCCTATATTCCGGCCCCGCACTCAATGATCGGGTTCCGTATTCCGGCCCGCACTCTATGACTGGATCCCGCATCCTACACTATGGGACCGGAAGGCTTTACAAAGAGAGAAGTGCCAAAATTAAGAAGGTTACTCTAATAAAGTAATGCCACATGTACAAGGATCAAGAGATAGACTTCACCCTAGAAAGTCTATAAATAGAGATGGGGGGCTCATTTGTAAGGGGACACAAGATTAGAAGAGAGAGAAAACACTAGAAGACTCTCTAAAGTTGTAATAACAAAGGAAGTAATAAAGATATTGTCAATAAGTGGATGTAGGCTGGATTATGGCCGAACCACTATACGTCCCGGTGTTCAATTAGTTCGTGAGATTAGAGGAACCAGATGATGTATTTTCATTTGGCGCCGTCTGTGGGAAAGGAACGGCCTAACCAGCAACCACGATTCCCTTTTGGTTCTTGATTGTTTTGGTTCTCGATTGAGCTCGTTGTCAGTCCGCAATTCTTGATTAAGGCTCATTATCAAATCGATCGGAATTCATAAACACCTGCTCGTCGTAATAATGATACGTGTCGAGCGATTCGACAAAGAACAAAACTAAAGGAAACGGAAATTTGACATCGCCAGAACGGAGTCACTGAGTCCAAGTTTTCTGTAATCAAAGTCGTTCCTCTTCAGTGTGCCATTAAAGCGGCATCCGACTCTCGGCTCTCGGCGAAGTTTTCTCTTAATGGAGCGTTGAGATGCAAACGGCAAAGAAGAATCGATTAATGGAGCGACGCGACAGGAAAGTCTCAACAGGATCAAAGTAAAGCAAAGTCAAAAAATATCAATGGAAGGAAAGCCAGATGCAGCCGGTTGCAAGAGTTTGGTACGACAATCGATCCGATGTGATAGAACCTTCGCCGTCCAAGAAGGCCGATTATCAAGGCAAGGTTCCAGCCAGAGGTAATTATCAACAAGAAGAATTGGTGGAGAAGGAGTAAATCCCTGGCTTAATACTTCAAGCAATTGCGAAAGACATCATTCATATCGAAAGAAGAGTGAACAGCCAAAGAACGACTACGAAGATCCGCACAGAAAAGTCCAGCTTGTCGATGCTACCTTTGCACAGATAGAGGAGCTCCGGTTGAATTTCGATCAAAGATAGTCAAATCGCGCTCTTTGACCCGGCGGCATCGCCATGCAGAAGCCGTCTAAAGCCTATCAACAAATTTTCGGTTCTCTGAGAAAGCTTAGTTGTATACAACGGAGGATGAGGTTGCAGATCCAAATATCCTATTCAACTGGGTCGAGGAGCCAAAGCAATCCGTCGGATGCATCACTCCACTCGCGTGGCCGGAACAATCAAAATTTATTTGTCGATTGATTAAAATCATGTTTAAACACTGCAATTTACTCTCTCCTCCTGTGTAGTAATAACTTTGATTGTTCATATCCTAGGCAACCGGAGGCAGAACAGAAGCGAAAGTAAAAGAATAGTGGGCAGCGTTATACTCCAAGCGTCAATCTGCCTGGGAAATGTTTGTAGCCGGGTTTCATCGGGTGCATCGTCTTCAAAGTCAGAATCCGGTCGGCATTTTTGGTTTGTGACCCTCGACCGGTAGCGGATTACCTTGTCAAAATGAGAATCATGATCGACGAATCTTGCAATAAAATTGAAACAGAGACAAGAAGTTTCAATCGACACCAGCCATCGTATTCAAGGTCAAGACCGGGCGGTATGACTAGGTGTTTCGTCGACTGGGATATCGGACGAAGCTTCCGGTCAAACTTTTCTTTCGAAGGAAGGAAAGGGATGACCAGGTGTAGGACGCCGGACGCCATTACGGCTCAAGCCTTCGTATCGCCCTCAAACTGCAAGCACGGACGCAACACAGTTCTCAAAGAATCGCGATTCTCGACTTTCTCCTTCAACACCTGGGCCGCAGTTAACCAGACTTCCCTTCCTCAACCGCATCTCGGTGGCCGGATTCCTTTGGCCGCATCTCTCCAAAACTCCTTTGGCTGCACCGGATTGACTTGGCCGCATCAAACTTCTCTGGCCGCACCGGATTAACTTGGCCGCATCAAACTTCTCTGGCCGCATCAAACTTCTCTGGCCGCACCGGATTAACTTGGCCACAACAAACTTCTCTGGCCGCACTGGATTGACTTGGCCGCAAAGCAAAACACTAAAGATAAGTCCATTCCATCTCCATTACGAAAGGATCATCTCTGTTCATAAATACCGACTAATATCCGCTTCAAAATTCTTGCCATATTTTTAAATTATATCCTCGTATACTTAACTAGGACCATACTCATATTTGCATTACTGCTGTAATCAAATTGAATTTATACTGTTACCATCATCAGATTGTTTTAAGTCCTCTGGTTATGAATAATCTTGAAATCTGAATTCTTCAGAAGTGCTGCTTCCTTTTACGTTATGGTTTCAGATCTTTGTCACTATATATACAAAAAGCTATTTTCGGTGACTACTAATATCATAATTTCTCTAATGATGTGTTACCAGTTTCAGGGTTTTGAAGTTATGCCCATTTCTAACCTTGGCAGAAAGCCTTAAAGGTTGCTTTGCTTCTGGTTTAAAAGCAGCACTGATTAGGATAATTCATGATCTGTTTTATACAAAAATTTCTGCCTGATTCACGCTTATTTCCCAACAAAAATTAAAAATAGGCGGTGTGCAAGCACATGCCATAAAAGCTTCTGACCATTGGATGATGAGGCTCAATGGCCAAAAGATATATCTGTCCTTAATTGCTTTTCGTCTGTCAAAGCGGGTGATACCTCTTTTACAGTAATTCTGTATCTTTGACTACTATCAGGTTTCAGGAAGAAAAGGTGTAAGTATGTATGCTTCGAAGACTTGTAAAATATATTGCTCTACCTCTGCTTTCGATACTGTTGATAATGCTTTTTTCAGCAACTTTCTATTTTCATATAACAATGCTCTCCTTCTGTCTGCAATGTATAAAAGCACATAGCAGCTTCTCAATCACGTAATACTTATCTGCTGTTGCCCCCCTTTTTCGTGACTGTACAGCTTGTATGAACTACTGTAAAAGCCCACTTTAAGTTGTCATATTAAACCTATTGCTTGCACCTGTTACACGAGCTTTGATAGCTAAATAATAAAGCATCTATAGCCAGTACCCGGTAGTTTTTGTACGTCAATATGAAGGACTTGTCTTTGTATATTTTTGCTGCTAGCTACTTTGTTGTGCCAAGGTTTGATTTTGTGTTATTTTTTCTTCTTAGATAATGATAAATTGCCTAAATTCTACATGATTATGCTACCATTTTCTTCTTTGCATCTGGAACGTTGGCACTGCTGCACTACTCAACTGTTTTAGCAAGCTTATATTTGTTAAACTATGATTTTTCTAAAACACCTATTTTACCAACTCTTTCAGCCAAAATAATACTATCTCGGTCTCACCTTTCTTCTTCTGTATAACATGAATAATACAAATTGTGTTTCTCTTTAAAAAGCATGATCCATATATGTTTTAAATTGAGAAAGTAGTCTCATACCAACGCATTATCTGCTTTGGATGTTTTTTTGTCCAAGCCTTCAACAGTTTTAAGATGCTCTTCCTTCCTCTGTCTCTTAAGATCTTACTATGCTTCAAGATTTATCCAGTTTTCACCTGGATTGACTACTGATGAATATTATTAATGCTGTAACTATTGAACTTCTATTCAACAATGTTGAAGCTCCATTTCTATCGCTGGCTATGGTCTATTTTGAACTAAAAATACTGGTACAATGAATGCCTTTATTGTAGTTGAGAAAACTGCTGCTGTTGTTTTTTGAAAGCCTTCCAGCAACATTTGGTATATACTTCATTTGTTACCAGTCTTACTAAAGGAAAAATGCTACTATAGATTCTGCTGCCGCTGCAATTGCTAGACTGTTGCACAACAATACTAGCTTTCTATATACTTTCCTTTTCATCTGTTTTGCTGTTGTTAAATACCCCATTCTAATAAGAGCATTTCTTTGCGTCTACTTGGTTCATAGTTTGCTATATTCTTAGTTTCTGCCCAGAATTCCTTGACCAGTCTAGTTACTGCTCATCTCTCTACTTAGAAATCTGAAAATGGTTATCAAACAAGTATGATGAGATCACATACTTTATCTTCTTCAATTATTTTCTTGGATAAGGGTAATGATATTCTTCATTTGTCTAAGAACTGCTCCATAACGATTTAACTCTGCTGTGCTTCATAATGATTTAACTATAGGCTGTTCTACTGCTTTAAACTACCACAGAATTTGCCTTGACTGATACTTCATGCTCTTTTCTCAACTATTTTGTTGCTGATAAATGCCTCATTTCTAGTGCAATATTTTGCTGCACCTTAAGCTCTCCGAATTACTAAATCTTCTTCTACTCAAGTGCCTACTTTTTGTTCTACCTTGTCATACTTCTGGTTCAGGATCCTGGCTCTGTTTAAAGTACCTACTCTAACCATTCAGAAAAGTATTCTTCTACTAGATTATGCAGTTATCAGATTTGTTCTGATTATCTAAAATCAAATTGATCTCAGCTGTTATGGTAGCTCATTAAAGCGTCCAAAAGCAAGCAAAAATACGAAGCACACTTAAGTATAAACTCAAGCTCCAGAAACAAGCAAGGCTCTCAATTTCCGCAAGGGACGCACTCTGGAGTTACAGAGCAGCATATGAGACAGAAAACCAAAAAAGCCGGAATACATACTCAATGACCGGAGTTCTAAATTAGTCAATAAGAAAGGATGGCACATTCAAGAAAAGGTGAACCCGTATCAGGTCAACAAAGGAGCAATTTCCTTCAGCAGCAATTAGAAAGAATTCTATGAGCAGAATGAGGTAGATATTAAAAATAGCATTCTCTCAAAAGTCCAAGCCCGGAAAACGTCTCAGGGCAACATCTCAGCGCAACTGCAGACACAAGCCGATACGACCAGGCCCAGGTGTATCTCTTCCTCCAATTATGTTGAAATCATCCAGAGGATCCTCGCTTCAACTACCGCCGGAACAACGAAGGTTTCAGAGAAAGCCATTTCAAAGGTCTGGAAGAAGCAGTCAGAAAATAGTAAAGGGCAGCGTCCAAACGAAACTTGTGTAATCGTCGAATTCTCATAGGCGTAGGCGGCGCAATTCAAAGAGTCTGGTCCATCGCAAGACCAGGGTGAAAATATTGGAGGAATATCGACCGGCCTCGCTTGAAGAGTTTTTTCTAGGATTTGTGGCTAAAAAGGGTTACTCTGTCCCTGTACGGTCGAGTATGTTGAGGGACAAATTCAAAGGAATTTGATCCTCAGAACTGGCCGCAAATTACTGTAGAGGTTTCTGCTTTCACATCCGGGCAACCTCCCAGTTTAAAGACCGGGCAGCATTCTCAAAGCAGGCCTAGACGCAGTCTCAGTTCTAGTCAAGGGGACAACACTGAGAGGTCACATGAAGTTAGCAACAGAAGTGGGGCAAAACGGATAATGGTCTACCCGTGACCGGGCCTCAACCAGTAAAAGGCCGGATTCAAAAACCGGTTGCTTATCTAGAAAGGTGGCATACGCTTTAAACATACATAGCTGATTGGTTGTACTTATGAATTCATAATCTTTAAAAATACTAACTAGATTCTCAAGAAAGTGCAGGAACTCTTACCCGGGGCTGATCACCCCTGGAGTATCCGAAGAAAGTTCGAAAAGAGGGCCAACGAGCCGCAGGCTATCATGCCTTGAAAGTAAAAAAAGCACCGGCCAACGAGCCGCAGGCTATCATGCCTTGAAAGTAAAAGAAAGCACCGGCCAACGAGCCGCAGGCTATCATGCCTTGAAAGTAAAAGAAAGCACCGGCCAACGAGCCGCAGGCTATCATGCCTTGAAAGTAAAAGAAAGCACCGGCCAACGAGCCGCAGGCTATCATGCCTTGAAAGTAAAAGAAAGCACCGGCCAACGAGCCGCAGCTATCATGCCTTGAAAGTAAAAGAAAGCACCGGCCAACGAGCCGCAGGCTATCATGCCTTGAAAGTAAAAGAAAGCACCGGCCAACGAGCCGCAGGCACTTGTGCCTTGAAAAGTAACACTTTGGGTTGAAATGAAACCCGGCCATCGAGCCAACAAAAAAAAACCCATCTGGCCCCATCAGGAGCTCTGGTCGCCTGTAATGGGTGCATTGTTAGGTGTGGGACGCCGCACCATACTTGAATCACAAGTACCATCCTTTGGCTAGCATAAGCAAAGTTGGGAAAATATATTATCTTTGTTCTCCCTTTAAGGGAATTATCATCCTTTGGCTAATATAAGCAAAGATTTAATCATCATATTATTTCACCCTTTCAAAAAGGGAATGTTTCTTATTAAAAGAACCATTGGTCTTCTTTATGGAGATCTTATTATGGACTTCTGGATTTCTGGATTTCTGGCCTTCTTAAATATTACATATCAGGACATCAGGGGATCCATCCATCAAGATATTACGGGATCCATCCATCAAGATATATTATTTCAAAGATTTATGTCCCAGAATTTCCAGTTTGTCAGATTCAGAAGAAAGACACTTGTGGGACGTTTGATTGTACTAATTGTACCGATTTTTTGTAAGTTCATGTTTCTTTGTAAAAGCTAAAGAAAAAGAACTTGTGGGACTAGGAGATAGGAGAAAGAAAAAAATGTAAATTTCTATCTCTCTTTTTATAAGTTCCACTTTTTTAAGTGCCAAAAAGTAGAACTTGTGGGACTGATGAGAAGGGCAAGAATGTGACGAAGACAAAAGGTCAAAGCGGTCCACACCTTAGACCTCGGCCCAGACCATGAGCCTCCTTCAGGACCCTGTTCAGGCTCTAATTTGGGCACCAAGCACCAATCCGAGTCCTAGGCCGCATGACCGGGTCCTATATTCCGGCTCCGCACTCCATGATCGGGTCCCGTATTCCGGCCCGCACTCTACGGCCGAGTCCTATATTCCGGCCTGCACTCTACGGCCGAGTCCTATATTCCGGCCCCGCACTCAATGATCGGGTTCCGTATTCCGGCCCGCACTCTATGACCGGATCCCGCATCCTACACTATGGGACCGGAAGGCTTTACAAAGAGAGAAGTGCCAAAATTAAGAAGGTTACTCTAATAAAGTAATGCCACATGTACAAGGATCAAGAGATAGACTTCACCCTAGAAAGTCTATAAATAGAGATGGGGGGCTCATTTGTAAGGGGACACAAGATTAGAAGAGAGAAAACACTAGAAGACTCTCTAAAGTTGTAATAACAAAGGAAGTAATAAAGATATTGTCAATAAGTGGATGTAGGCTGGATTATGGCCAAACCACTATACGTCCCGGTGTTCAATTAGTTCGTGAGATTAGAGGAACCAGATGATGTATTTTCAGCGGACAAGAGAGGAGAGGACCGCGCCCGCGTCCGCATCAGTCTAGGCGGACAAGAGGAGAGGACCGCGCCATCTGAGCATGTGTCCGCATGGGATAAAGCGGACAAATAGGCGGACATCTCGTGTAAATGTCCAGATCTGGAAATTAACGCAACGGGTTATCTTCTTCGCCGACTGTCTTCTCCAACTTGCTTCTTCCTTTCAGCGCGCCTGCAACATATCCATCTACTCCATTTAACATATCAGGCGCTGCCTTAAATCACTCACGCGGTGTTCCCTCTTCTTCCTTTTCCTTCCTCTATAAAAACCACGCTCTATTCATCTTCTCCAGTGTCCTTTCGGAGGTTCCTTCCGTGGTTCCTTCCGGAGTTCCAACACATCCACCACCCAACATCATCGATCCACTACAGACTACCATCGTCCATCTCATTTCTCTTCTCCCGTCTTCTCCATTTTATTTTCTTTTCATTCCACCATATCCACCTCTAGTCCGACGTATACAAAATAGCAGAATGAATGCAGGAGTGACTACGGATGATTTCTACTACTCTTGTTTTTGTTTATCTATTTAATATGTTATGCTAGAATATTTATACTCTGGGAATGGTTATTATGTGTTTGTATTAATTATGCAATATGTTTACTGGTTTTATTTAAATACAGTTTGTTATGATTAAAGCTTATCTCTCGCCTTTTTAATAAATGTCATGAGTTTATTAAATTGCTTGCTAAGTCTATTTTGATCAGACCGGTGATAAATAGATAGGTTAATTAAGCCGTAAATCTGGAGAAAGCTTATTATGATTTAATAAGTTAGTATTTTCAGATGCAAATATAATTCCTCATATCTAAACCGTCCGTTTACATGTGTTATGCTTGAACCTGGATTAGAACCTTGCATTTTCTGGTAAACGAGTTCTTTTGAGTCTATGATTTAGACCTTAAGATAATAAGAGAAATTTTGCCAAACAATTATAATTAAACCAGTAGACATAGCATGAAAGAGCAGATTATATTAACCTGAACCAGAGTTCCATTTAATTTATCTATTAACTTAGTTTATTTTATCTTTCCTTTTTATTTATAATACAAGTCAATTAATCCCCCCTTTTTGTGACACGCTTAGGTACTATAATATGCACATTAGTCCCACGGTTCGATATCCGGTCGCTTACACTTTACTATACTACCACGACCGGGATTTGTTTGCAGCCCGACGTTTATTTTGAGTTTTAATTTCTTTTCTTTTATTTTAATTACACCAGTTTAACCACTCACGATAATCAGTCTGCAAAATGGCGCCGTTGCCGGGGACTAGATTTATTCTAGTCCCTAAGCCCCGGATTATTCACCTGTTTAATTATAAATATTCTGTTCTCTTTATTCTGTTAATATTATGTCTATAATAATATTGTTTATTGTTAATATTAATTGTCTACTATATTTTGTTTATATTATTATATTTGCTGTTTAATCTAACTCGTAACATTTTAATCTAACTTCTAACATTTTAATTTCTGTAAATTAACTACTAACATTTAATTTTCTGGAAATTAACTACTAACATTTAATTTTCAGCAATCTAATTACTAACTTATAATTTTATGTCATCTAAACTAACTTATAATTTTATGACTTATTTATTTTGTTGTTGTTTGGTAAGTTTAATTAAAATCAAAAAAAAAAGAACGCAAGCAAAGGCTATCCGCCTAGCCTGTCCGCCTAGCAGCATGCGGACGCCAATAAGGCGTGTCCGCCTTGTCCCACGCGGACGTCCAAGCGGACGTCACCAATTCAGCTAAGCTCCACGTTTTCAATTTCTGTTCTTCCCCAAACTCACAAATTGCTCCAGCTCGACCCGAAGAGAAGAAGCAGCTCGCGCGACTAGCCCCATCCCTCAATTGCTCAAACTCCTTCAATTCTCCACCACCACCGCAGTGATTTTTATTTTATTGTTATCTTTATTTTATTTTATATTTCTCTGTTGTTTACTAACTTTTTGTAGACTCTTACTGTTTGAACCTTGTCTAACTTTTGTTATATTCAGGAAGGTAACAGTTCAGTTTACATTATGTTTTTATTTTATGCAATGCATTATTATCTATGTTTTTCCTTTTGTTAATTTTGGTGCAATTTGAGTTCTGCTGGCTATACTGTTTTTCTTTTTCAGAACAAAATTCTATATATACAATATATAGCTGAACTCGCATATGGAAAGCAACCTCAGTTGCTTTGGAAATTTCGGTATCTTCGGTTGGACACTTGCGCAAATTTAAGTGTGAGGAACGTCTCACCCCTTCCAAAGCTTTAAGTGTGAGGAAGGAAACCTTCCTCAATCTACGATATAAGGGGAGTCTCAGTTCTTTCTTTATTATATTAATGTTCTACCTATCTGATGTTAATCCTACTCTATTAAATTTAATCTTTTATGAGTCTGTCATATTTTGAAAGGTCCTTTTCTTGAATTTAATTTTGAACAATGAGGACATTGCTCCTCTTAAGTGTGAGGAAGGAGAGACCTTTCCCTGAAAATATGACAGTTGTTCGATAATGCCGCACTCGCTTTTTGCTACTCTAAATTGCCTGTAAAAAAAAGGATGAAAAAAATGAGATAAAATAATTGTAGAAGTGTTTGAAATTATGTCAAGTGACAACTGAAAGATGGTTTTATTTAAAGGAGTTTGTATAAAATTATTTTCCATCAAAATACTCTATTTTCGCTCAAAAAATGATAGATCTGCTAATTGTAAAAACCAATTAGTTTAGCTTGGGATTATGGAAATATGTGGGAAGTCAAGGAAAGAAAAGGATAAAGACAAGGTACTCCGCTGTTTATGAATTTTTCTAACCCAAAACAGGCCTCGTCTATCCGGTTATTAAGTTCTTCGGGGTGCTTTAACACCTATCTACCTAAGGTCTCGTGATCTGGGATAGAAGACCCAACACCGCTACAAGGATAGAGAGAAAAGTCTGGGGTACAGAAAAATAATGCAATTTAAAAAATATATATATTTGTGTTATTATTGTATATACAATCTTCGCATTCAAAAAAAAGTGATGAAAATAATAAATTGCAATTTATATTTATAAACATGAGTACGTGGTGTTGAAAGGTATTGCGGAATAAGGCATTACTTCACACCCCTTGTCATCCCGGGTTAGAGAATTGAAATTGGTTGAAAATCCCAGGTTAATCTAACTTGTTTTCTGCAGTCTAGTTTTTCTATGCTTTTATTAAATTGTTCTTCTTCACTGTTTGCAAAAACCTACTTCTAAGAGCAGAATTATCTTTCAATTGTCACTTTGTCTAAATTCCCTTCTACACTTATTTAATCTTGTTTTATTATTATGGCTTAGAGATAATTTTATTCCTTATTTTGCTTGAGGACAAGCAAAAGTCAAGTGTGAGGAAGTTTGATAAGTGCAAAACATATAGACTTATTAAGGTTTAATCACCTTATAATTTGCAGCATTTTTAGTAATGTTTCTCACTTATCTTGGGTTTTTCCTATAATTATGTTGTTATATTAACTGATGTATTATATGTGTTAAAATGTAGGAAAAATGCCAAATAAACACATATATTAAAAGGGATTAAACAAGGGTCACGTGAGAAACACGCACAGTGGCGTGTCCGCCCCTGTGTCCGCGTGATACAAGGCGGACAAGAGAGGAGAGGACCGCGCCCGCGTCCGCATCAGTCTAGGCGGACAAGAGGAGAGGACCGCGCCATCTGAGCATGTGTCCGCATGGGATAAAGCGGACAAATAGGCGGACATCTCGTGTAAATGTCCAGATCTGGAAATTAACGCAATGGGTTATCTTCTTCGCCGACTGTCTTCTCCAACTTGCTTCTTCCTTTCGGCGCGCCTGCAACATATCCATCTACTCCATTTAACATATCAGGCGCTGCCTTAAATCACTCACGCGGTGTTCCCTCTTCTTCCTTTTCCTTCCTCTATAAAAACCACGCTCTATTCATCTTCTCCAGTGTCCTTTCGGAGGTTCCTTCCGTGGTTCCTTCCGGAGTTCCAACACATCCACCACCCAACATCATCGATCCACTACAGACTACCATCGTCCATCTCATTTCTCTTCTCCCGTCTTCTCCATTTTATTTTCTTTTCATTCCACCATATCCACCTCTAGTCCGACGTATACAAAATAGCAGAACGAATGCAGGAGTGACTACGGATGATTTCTACTACTCTTGTTTCTGTTTATCTATTTAATATGTTAGGCTAGAATATTTATACTCTGGGAATGGTTATTATGTGTTTGTATTAATTATGCAATATGTTTACTGGTTTTATTTAAATACAGTTTGTTACGATTAAAGCTTATCTCTCGCCTTTTTAATAAATGTCATGAGTTTATTAAATTGCTTGCTAAGTCTATTTTGATCAGACCGGTGATAAATAGATAGGTTAATTAAGCCGTAAATCTGGAGAAAGCTTATTATGATTTAATAAGTTAGTATTTTCAGATGCAAATATAATTCTTCATATTTAAACCGTCCGTTTACATGTGTTATGCTTGAACCTGGATTAGAACCTTGCATTTTCTGGTAAACGAGTTCTTTTGAGTCTATGATTTAGACCTTAAGATAATAAGAGAAATTTTGTCAAACAATTATAATTAAACCAGTAGACATAGCATGAAAGAGCAGATTATATTAACCTGAACCAGAGTTCCATTTAATTTATCTATTAACTTAGTTTATTTTATCTTTCCTTTTTATTTATAATACAAGTCAATTAATCCCCCCTTTTTGTGACACGCTTAGGTACTATAATATGCACATTAGTTCCACGGTTCGATATCCGGTCGCTTATACTTTACTATACTACCACGACCGGGATTTGTTTGCAGCCCGACGTTTATTTTGAGTTTTCATTTCTTTTCTTTTATTTTAATTACACCAGTTTAACCACTCACGATAATCAGTCTGCATTTACATACTACATTAATGAAGTGATTTACCAGCAGTAGCAGCAGCATTGCTAACTAACTGATTTACCACAACATTTACTTGCTTGTTTGTGGTGCTCTAGTTTTCTTGTCTTTTTTCTATTTTTGAAGTTCCTTATGAGTAGGATGTAAATCAAAGGATTCTTTATTTATCTTATGAATAGTCTGTTTGGTCTGACTACAGTCTACATATTAATTAGTTCTTGTATTTTATGTTTATATTAGATTTAGTTTTCTATCATGAGTTCGGAAACTGCTGTTGAACCATCTGAAGGTCCAATTGAATCTTCTCAGTCTCAGCAGTCAAATGGTAGGAAGAGAAAAAGAGTGGGTAAGTGCTAGTAGTTTAAATTATAAATCAGATTATACCTATCTGTTTCATTGTTTGTTTTTGTTTATTTAATACATTTTGAATTGTCTGTTTTTTTTGGTAGATCCATGTCACGGTCATAACAAAGCCTTAAAATATGTAATAAGCAAGAAGCTTTAGAGAGGGAAGAAAAACTATGGTCTGATCTAAAAGTAGAAATGTTGCAGATGTTCAGTAAATTTGCAGGTACTGTGAGAAACATAATATCTTCTTTATTATTATCATACCATAAGAGTTATCTGTAACTCTATGTATGTATTACAGAGAGTGTGACAAGTATTTATAGAATGAGATAGGAGAGAAAAGATTACACAATAATATCCTAAAATACAAACTAGAAAAGTACATAAATGACCCTAGGTATACATCCTGACACCCCCCCTCAAAACAAAGAGGTCTGCCGGTTAGTTTTGTAATAGATGTAGACCAATAGAATAAAGTAGGTCTCTGTAATCTTTTCCTGGTAATGGCTTAGTCATGAAGTCAGCCAACTGCTTTTGGTTTGAAATGTGCCCAACCTGAATCATGCCTCTTGCTATTTGTTGGCGAACATAATGCACGTCAATCTCTATATGTTTAGTGTGCTGATGATGAACTGGATTCTGGGTAATGTACACTGCTGACCTGTTATCACACTTTACAGGAATAGGAGTTATGTGTGTAATACCCAATTCATGTATAACTCTGGTTAGCCATGAAAGCTCAGCAGTCACAGTGCGCATAGCCCTGTATTCTGCTTCTGCAGAAGAGAGGGAAATACTTACCTGTTTCTTGGATTTCCAAGAAATTGGACTTCCCCCTAAGAATATGTAAAATCCAGAGACAGATTTTCTAGTGTTTGGGCATGCTGCCCAATCACTGTCACAGTAAGCTTGTAAAGAGGAATCAGAGGAATTATTTAAGAACAAACCGTATGAAAGAGTGCCTTTTAAATAACGAAGTGTGTGTAAAGCAGTTTGATAATGCTCTTCAGTTGGCTGTTTTAGAAATTGGCTAAGCAATTGAACTGTAAAGCTGATATTAGGTCTAGTATGAACAAGATAGTTGAGCTTGCCTATTAAACTTTTGTATTTCGTGGGGTTTGGAAGGGGGGTTCCAGAATCTGTTTTGAGTTTTGTGCCAAGTTGTAATGGAGCAGCAACAGAGGTATTGTTCAAAATATCATAATCACTTAGAATTTCAGTGCAGTATTTGCGCTGAGTGATTATTAAACCCTGGGGTTGATGAATAAATTCCATGCCTAAAAAATAATGCAGCTTGCCAAGATCTTTGATTTTAAAAGTTCTGTCCAATTCTGTTTTTAGATTTTGCATTTCAGTAGAAGAAGTACCACACAATAGTATGTCATCTACATAAATAGCTAGATATGTAACAGAAGAGGGGGTGGTTTTGTAGAAAAGGGAATAATCATTTTCAGATTGTGTGTAGTTCAATTGAGTCAAAAAATCTGTGAGTTTTGAAAACCACTGCCTAGATGCCTGTTTTAAACCATACAGTGACTTTTTTTAATTTGCATGCTGTAACACCTTTCTCAACTTGGAGACCTTTAGGCAATTGCATGTATATATCCTCAAGAAGGTCCCCATGAATAAAAGCATTATTGACGTCTAATTGGTCCATGAACCACTTATTTTTTACAGCAACATCCAACAGAACTCTAACAGTAGACATCCTAACTACAGGGGAAAAGGTGTCAGTGTAATCCAAACCATATTTTTGACTAAAACCTCTAGCAACAAGTCTGGCTTTGTGTCTTTCAATTGTGCCATTAGCTTTTAATTTTATTTTATACACCCACTTACAGCTAACTGTTTTCTTATGTTTTGGTAATTTGACCAATTCCCATGTATCATTCTTTATTAAAGCATCAAGTTCTGTGTTCATTGCTTCTATCCAACATTTGTGTTGTGATGCTTCTTCATAAGTGAGAGGATCACTTATTTTGAATTGATTTGTTATGTTGTTGGGAGTGCTAACAGAAAGAGTATATAGTGGAGAGACATCTGTAAGGGATAGCAGATTGAGATCGGAAAGGAGAGGAAGAGTAGAAGCGGAAGAATTGAGTCTAGAGGACAAAATAAAAGAGAAAGGATATGTGGGGATGATATTTGTATGTGTGTAATAATCCTGAAGGTAGGATGGGGTACTTCTAGATCTACTTGACCTACGAAGCTCAAGAGAGGTAGAAGTTAGGTTTGTGTTTGGTGATGAAGAAGAATCTGGGGATGTTGAAGGTGGGTGTGTGTCTGGTGATATGAATGTTTCTGATTGGTGTTGAATGTTGGTTTCTGGTGTAGAATAGAAGGGTATAGAAGATGTTTCTGAGTCATCTAGATAGGGGAACTGTTGTGGTGTAGAATCAAAAGGATTGTCAAAAGTAGGAGAAGAAGAATATTGAGAAAGATTACGGAAAGGAAAGTGGTTTTCATGAAATGTGACATCTCTGGATGTTATGATGTTCATGTCTTTGAGACGTAACAATCTGTAAGCCTTTTGATTCTCAGCTGGGCTTAAATAAATGCATGCTTCTGATCTGGGGGTCAAATTTTCCTTTATCTTTTGTAAGAATAGTGGCATAAGAAAGACAACTGAAAACTTTCATTCTGTTATAGTCAGGAAGAATACCATAGAGAATTTCATATGGTGTTTTTCCTGCTAGTGCAGAAGAAGGTAATCTGTTGATTATTTGTGTAGCTGTGAGAATGCATTCCCCCTAATATTCTATAGGTATTTTAGATATGCAATATAAAGCCCTAGCAGTGTTAGCTAAATACCTATGTTTGTGCTCCACAACACCATTTTGTTGTGGAGTATAAGCACAGGAGATTTGATGTAAAATTCCAAGAGATTTATAATTTTTTTTCCTTCAGTAGAGGTGCCAAGCTCAAAAGCATTGTCTGACCGAATAGTTTTTATTTTCTTGTTAAATTGTCTTTCAGCCATAACAATAAAATCTTTTATGAAAGAAAAAGCTTCTCCTTTATGTTTGAGGAGTTTTATCCATAAGGCATGAGAATAGTCATCAACTATGCTTAAGAAATATTTGTAATCATTATAGGTGTTGTTTCTGAACGGACCACATATATCAAGATGAATTAATTCAAATATTTCATTTGTTTTAATGGAAGAATTGGGAAAAGGGATTCTGTAGTCCTTAGCAAGATGACAAAGGTGGCAAACAAAATCATTAGAAACATTGTTTTTATTGATAACACCTATTTTATACAAAGTCTTTAGAGGAGCATGCCCTAGATTATTGTGCCAACGACTAACATCATTAGTGGCAGAAAGAGCAATATGTGCTGGGGAAACAACACTATCAGAACAATGTAATGAATCTTTGCAACTAACAAACTTTGCTAGGTTGTCAACATCAAGTATGTAAAGATTTTGGTTCTCTGTTCCTATCAGCATGGAAGCAGATTTGTCAAGGTCCTGAATAGAGCATGAATTAACAGAGAAAGTAAGGAATGCATTCAGTTGCACAATCAGTTCATAAGCAGATAAAAGATTGAACTTGAAAGTTGGAACATAGAACACATCCAGCAAGATAAAGTTATCAATTAACTTAATATTCCCAATTCCCTGAATAAAACCAGGGTGACCATCAGGCATAGTGACACGATAATTGCATTTCTTATATGAGTGTAATTCAAATAAATCAATGTTGCCACAGACATAGTCTATGGCGCCAGTATCAATAATCCATTTACCCTTGATTTCAATAGTATGGAAAGAATCAAGATTATTGTTTAACTGCCAACAACTAGAAAGAATAGGACACTTACCTGCGAACTGATCATACATATCAGTTCGTGTGCCATTGTGCAGTCTGGTTGAAGATATGTCATTAGACTGGTAAGTTGTGTCTTGGAAATTCCAGGGACTTCATTAGTCTGGTGTTGGAGGAAGTTTTTGATTCCTTCAAGTTGCTGTTGTGAAAAACCGGGCACGGGAGAGTTGTTGATTGAAGAGGATGGAATATCATAAATAACGCCACCAGTATATTTCTTATCTTTATTGGTTTTCCAATTGCTGGGAAATACACCTTTGACCTAGTAACAGCTTTCATATGCGTGGCCGTATTTCTTGCATTTTGAACATTGAACTATTTTAGTGTCGGGTTTGGATGTTTTGGAGGTATTGACAGATTCTGATGATGGTTTGGGGTTCAGGTAGAGCTGTCAAAATTTGACCCAACCCGAAAACCTGTCCGTTTTATCTGAACCCAAAACCGATCAAAACCCAAAAATATTTAAATATAATAAACCCGAAAGCCGATTGGGTAAAACCCGAAATGACCCAAACCCGAAATGACCTGAAAAATTTATAACCCGAACTGACCCGAACCCAAAATGATCTGAAATAATAGTAATAAAAAATTAGCCAAACTCGAATAACATGAAATAATAGTGACTATAAATTGTCTCAAACCTAAATAACCCATTGTATTGAAAATTTTGTAATATATGTTGTGTATTCTTATAGAAATTAGGTATTTATTTATAATATAATTTTTTAAAAAAATATTAACAATGACCCGAAATAACCGAAACCCGATTCTATCATACATTATTACAACCTGAACCCGAAATGACCCAAACTCGAATGACCCAAACCCAAAATGACTCGAAAGTTTAATGACCCGAACAGATGTTGACCCAAAAAGATATGACCCAAAACCCGAACGGATAACCCGTTTTGCAGGCCTAGGTTGAGGGAGTTGTGAAGTGGAGGTTCTCTATTTAAAAAAAAGATCTATGGGTCTAGGGTTTTATGTTTGGGCGTGAGAATGAGAATTTTTTGTGATGTTCTTCTTGATGAGCCATAGAATAGACTTTCTCAATGTCGGGGAGAGGGCAAAGCATCAAGATATTAGTACGCATGGTGTGAAAACTAGAGTTCAAACCCATTAAGAAATCGATGACACAAGCATTACTGGTGATAGTATCGAGTTTGGAAGAGGCACCGCAAGAACATACCGGATAATCTAGGAGCTGTTGTTCCTCAGTCCAGAGACGAACCCATTTGGTGTAGTAGGTGTTGAGATCGTCTGAATCTTGAACAAGTTGACGTGCTTCTTAACGTATGGCATAAAGGCGTGTGCCACTTGGATCATCAAAACGTCGACAGAGGTTTGCCCAAATTTGAGCTGCGGTCAGGAGAAAAATGACGGATTTGCGGATCGATTCCTCAAGACCCGTGAACAACCATCCCATTACCATTCCATTTGCCTTCTCCTAAGCTTTGTGTCTGCTTCCTTTGTAGTTTTCTCTCTTTATAGTGCCGTCGATGAAACCCAATTTCGATTTGGAGATGAGACCAACAATGAAGGTTTGTTTCCAGTCAAAGAAGCCCTTACCGTTGAATTTGTAGGTGAGTTGCACGCCGGGAAAATCAGAAGCGTGGATATACAATTCATCAGTCGCCGCTGGGTTTTCATTGTTGGAATTTTGTATAGTTTCATTGTTAGGGTTTGGTGTTTTGTCATTGCCAGAATTGGATATCTCTGGTTCGAGATCTTTGTCTTTGGCACCGGGTGTCGCCATAAAGAAATCAAGAAGGAGCCAAAAATGATATGGGAGAGGAGTATGCACGGCGGAATAGAAGAGAATGAAATGGAGAAGAAGACCGTCGTACGACGGAGGAAGAAGCGGCGAGAAAAGAAAAAGATAGGGTTGAGAAATGAATTTTGAGTTTCTCCGATACTAACTGATACCATGTGAGAAACATAATATCTTCTTTATTATTATCATATCATAAGAGTTATCTGTAACTCTATGTATGTATATGTGTGTATTACAGAGAGTGTGATGAAAGAAGTATTTATAGACAGAGATAGGAGAGAAAAGATTACACAATAATATCCTAAAATACAAACTAGAAAAGTACATAAATGACCGTAGGTATACATCCTAACAGGTACATTTACAAACAATAATTTCATGATTGTTTATAAAAGTAAGTGGTAGTTTTACAAACATTAATAGTAAATTTGGTATTGTTGTATTGTTTTTGTTACATGGACTGAGATAATAAGCTGTTTATTAAATAAATAGTTTTATAGTGCAACATTTGACGTAATAAAATGGAACAAATGTTTTAGTATAACACAAGCTGTTTGTTTCTATTTTTTATTTGTTGTTTATAGGAATTAATGCTAACACAAGCCTGTAGAGCACTCCTTGCTGATCTTACAGGTATGTTGTGTCTCTCTATACTACGCTTCCTACACTCTCTCTTGGCATCATGAATGTCAGTCACCTTGTTGTTTTGCTTATTGTACGGTTGCTTGTATTTTCTAATTGAGTACTTAAGTTTCACCCATAAGAGGTTGTAAATTAATTTTTGCCAGGGGTTGGTTGTTAAGTTTCTAGCATTTAATAGGGGCCTGGATCACTCACATCTTAAGTTTTGCTTATTGTACGATTGCTAACTTGTACAGTTGAAGGTTGCGTAATTAATAATACTTTTTTAAAAAAAGCATGAATTTAAGTCTATATATTTTGATCTTTTCGAAAAAAAGTCTTTATATTTTGATAGATGTGTGAGTGTAAAGTGTAACCATGATTGGACAGTCTTTACGTCTGTTGCAGTAAACTGGTCTATGATGATTGGGTTCCAAGGTTCGATGAGCGTGATGTTAGAGAATTTGATGTTTCTAGCAAAACCTGATCCACCCTTTATATATATAATGAATGGGATCTTAATCCCCTTCTGTTTTTGTTAGTTTCTCTTTTGCTTAAAATAGTGTACTTAGTATATGAATAAGGATATCGTACATATATGAATATGAAAGTGTTAAGTATACGAATATTTACAAATTAAGTATACCATTACTTTAAGTATAACTACATTTGTAAGTTAAGTATACGAATGTTTATAAATTATATATACGAATGTTAATAAATTAAGTAAATATTGAAAAATTAAGTATAACAATGTTTAGCTATTATTTGTTAACTTTCTCGTTCACGATTCATCTGGATTTAGGTGTTATACATATACTTCCATAACAAGACATAACTCAAACTATCATACTAGTATGTATAAACTATTTAAATACTAACAACATAACCATGGTTACAAAATGACTCACTGACATTTTATAACAAAAAAAGGGATGCTATCACTCATATACCATCCAGTTGTTTCATCATATACCAAAAATTAGAAATTATGCTAATACCAAGCTGCACAGTATCGTAAAGTTTAACATGATTAGTCTAATGTCTCCTTAAACATTACTTCACGTTCTTTGTGTCCTTCTTGTACAATTCTTGCTCATTCCCCTAGTCATCAGCAAGCCTATTCCCGTCGTACAGCACGACGTTAGCACATAACTGCATCCTAAAGTTAGACAGCCCGTTAAGATTTGCCCAACTCTTTTTCTAGCTAGATATTCCACGGCCGTCCCATAACTGCACCAGTTTGCAGACAAATACACCACAACCGTTGTTGTCATCTTGCTTTGGAGTGTCAACTAATGAGACCTCAAATTTTGTAACTTCCTTTTCGATGCCAATACTCAAGAAATGGTTGTTCATCAAATGCAATAGCATGTAAGCCATTAAATATGCAGTTAGGCTAATAAGCACAATTTGATATACAAAAAAGAGTTAGGAGATACTGACACAAAAATCGCCCTCATCAACCACTTCGTCATAACCACCAGTTGATATACTGTCCAAAATTCAGGGGCGTATTTGAGGGGTACACATGGGGTCACGTGACCCCACGTTTTTTAAAGAATTTAGTGATTCCTATATCTATAATAATTAGATTTTATGGCTGCGTTCGGCATGGCTTTTTTGTGGTAGTTTTGGTCTGGTTGTTTTGACTCGCTGATTTTGTGGTAGATTTGGTCACAGTATCAGCTTACGGCTTCTCGTGGCAAGTTTGCCTTCTACAATCTCAGTACTTCATGCAGATACTGTGTGGGACTAGATTTTTGAGGGCTGGGCAGGGTCTTGTGTCATGGCTATTCCAATTGAGAAGTTAATCCAAATATCGTAGCAGTTGAAGGATGAGCGGTTAAAGTAAAGGAGTTATGTGTTGGTTGGTGAATTAAAATGAGAGGGAAAGGATGCTTTCAAAAAATGGGAAATTTCATAAAATGCCACTATTTTTTTGGCTAATTCATGAAATGCCACTAAAAAAAGAAAGTCATAAAATATCATTATATTTCGTAAAACTCCATGAAATGCCACTATAGTCATTGACCAGATGGAAAAAAGAAAAAAATAAAGAATTACAAAAATTCATAAAAATATCAAAAATTTATAAAAATAAAAAAAAATTGAAAAAATAAAAAAAAAAAAAAATAAAAAAACGAAAAAATTATTAAAAAAATTGAAAAATTAAAAAATTATAAAAATATTTATAAAAACTAAAAAATTTGAAAAAAAATTAAAATATCATAAATTATTAAAAAAAATATTTCATTTTTAAAATTTTTTCAGTACCATAAAAAGAATATTGTATTCTAAACAAATAATTTATATCAATTTTTCTACCAAATTATACCAATTAAGTACCATAATTTTTACCACACATTTTAATTATTATTTGCTATCAATTTAAATTTTTTCTTCAAAGTAAATAATTTTATTTTTTATTTTGCTAAAAATTTCAAAAATGAAATTCCTTAATATAATAATTTATTTTGAAGAAATAAATTAAATTGATAGAGAATAATAATTAGTGAACATATGGTAAAAATTATGGTACTTATTTGGTATTTATGGTACTTAATTGGTATATATTGGTAGAAAAATTAGTATAAATTATTTGTTTAAAACACAATATTCTTTTTATGGTACTGAATAAATTTTAAAAAATGAAACATTTTTTTTTTGTTTTATTATTTTATGATATCTTCATTTTTTCAATTTTTTTAATTTTTATTTTTATTTTGTTTTTAGTTTTTTGTGAATTTTTTAACACTTAGGGGATGTCAACTTTAAAAGTACATTGTTAGAAGCATGTATATATATTAATTTTTATAATTTTAATAAAAAAATTAATTTTTATTAAAACTTTTAATTTTATAAGTGCTTTTAATTTTTATGATTTTTTTAATTTAATTAATTTTTTAATTTCTTTTATTGTATTTTGATATTTTGTAATTTTTGTAATACTTGGGGGCATATTGTGAACTTTATAAATACTTTGTTAACTATTATGGGTATTTTTGTCTTTTTTCTATCTGGTCTTTGACTATAGTGGCATTTCATGGAGTTTTACGAAAATATAGTGTCATTTTGTGACTTTTTTTAGTGGTATTTCATGAATTAGCCAAAAATACAGTGGCATTCCATAAAATTTCTAAAAAAAATTGAGAGAGTGGTGGTAGAGGATGACTGCCTAGAGAATGAAGGTAGAAAAATTGATTTTGGTAATTGATTTGGGAATTCTAAAAGTCTAGTAATTATTATAATATATATGTTATTATAGGTTATAAAATAGATTTGTTAGACTTTAATTAATGTTGTTTTTCATTTAAACAACATAAAGATGTCAGAAAAATAACTATTTAAATCTTGACCATAAGATTAATTACCTCCTAGATCTATATGACTAAATTGAAATAGACCCTACGCTAGACCCCGATAAAGTGACTATACATATTCAGTGTAGGAGGACTTAATGAATAGAGGAAGACGAACCCAACTAATGTAGTCAAGAGTAAACGCTGCATGGTACAATTATCGATTATTGGGTCCCAAAATTGACGCTAGTGCATGGAAAATTTTATAACCTTGCTGAGCACAAGGTATTACAATGGTGATTGAAAGAAAGAACTCCTGCTATTATTCATTCGAGAGAGAGAGGTGGGAGATGGAAAGTCTCTAAGTCTGTATACGGAGAAAATGATTTTATGTGTGTAATACTGTAAACTACCTAGTACTTATATAGACTGTATTACTAAAATGTACATTGCATAAATCCTAGCATACAAACTAGAAACGTACAGATGTGGCCTAATATACAAACTATGTGACACATCCTATATATATACTAACATCCCCCCTCAAAGAGTACATTTTTATGCTCATAGAATAAATAGAAAAACATGAAAATGTAGTCTTTGACTGAAATGTTGACACTTCTGGTACGTGGGCCCGTGTGGTGGTCTGTGGCTGGAACTGCAGCACCTGATTCATTTGTTGTGGTAGTCTTGCAATCCCAAAGGGTGGAAAGAGTTTCTGTAACTCTTACCTGTTAGAGGCTTGGTCATGAGATCAACCAGCTGGTGTGTGCTTGGAACATACTCAACCTGTATTAGTCCTCCCTGCAATTTCTCACGAACAAAGTGGCAATCTAGTTCTATATGTTTAGTATGTTCATGAGAGACTGGGTTTCGGGCTATGTGTATAGCCGCGAGGTTATCACACTTTAGAGGTATGGGTTTTATGTTAGAGACTCTGATTTCATTTAGAAGTCTACTTAGCCAACTTAGTTCTCCTGTTACTTGACGCATGGTCTTATATTCTGCTTCAGCAGAAGATAAGGCTATGGATGTTTGTTTCTTGGACTTCCAACTGAGAGGTGAGTCTCCAAGGAGGATATAATATCCGGAGACAGATCTGCGAGAAATTGGGCAAGAGGCCCAATCTGAGTCACAATAAGCCTCGAGATCAAAGTTTTGATTTTTGTTGAAAAATAGACCAAAGTTGGAAGTGCCTCTTATGTAGGAGAGGGTGTGGTAGGCAGCCTTGAGGTGTTCTGATGTAGGAGACTGGAGGAATTGGCTCAGGAACTGGACTGCAAAGCATATATCAGGTCGGGTGTTTGTGAGGAAGTTGAGTTTTCCTACCAAACATCTATATATAGTGGGATTTTCTAATCTTGATCCAGATGCTTTGTACAACTTTAAGTTGAGGGGGAGAGGAGAAACGGAGGGTTTACATGTTTGCATGTCAAACTCATGAAGGATTTGGTTAATGTAACGTTGTTGGGACATGATGATGCCATTATTTGTTTCTAAAAATTCCATCCCAAGGAAAAAATTTAACCTTCCCAAATCCTTTCTTGAATTTTTTGTAAGTTTGTGTTTTAAAGTTTCAACTTCCTTGGCATCGTTCCCTATCACAAGAATATCATCTACATAGATTCCCAACAATGTCATACTATTCTTCTTTTTCTTGACAAAAAGAGAGTAATCATTTTGGGAGTGGGTAAAACCGAGACCATTGAGGAAATTGGCAAGTTTCTCGTACCATTGACGTGAGGCTTGTTTTAGACCATAAAGTGATTTGTGTAGCTTGCACACCTTGTTTTTGCCTTCGACTCTTAAGCCTTGGGGTATGGTCATATAGACGTCTTCATGAAGATCTTCATGGAGGAAAGCGTTATTGACATCTAGCTGATCCAAGATCCACCCCTTTTTTACTGCAATTATGATTAGGGCACGAACGGTGGTGAGTTTTATCACAAGGGAGAAAGTCTCCTCAAAATCTAGACCTTGTCTTTGTGTGAAACCTCGAACTACCAATCGGGCCTTAAACCTTTCTAGCATCCCATCTGGTTTAATTTGGTTTTGTAAACCCACTTGCAGCTTATGGGTTTTTTTTCCTTCTGGCAGATTCACTATGGACCATGTTCCATTTTGTTTGAGGGCCTCAAATTCCTCTACCATAGCTCTAGTCCAATTAGGATCCTTGCTAGCAGTTTGGTAATCTGGGGGCTCACTCAAGTTATTGATGTTTGTAAGAGTCTTGTTTGTATCTTGGTAGATGGAACAAGAAAGGATAGTGGACCTGGGAATATGATCAGTCAGAGTATTCACAATGGGTTGTGATTGACTAATGGGATTTTCATTCTTGAGTCTTTCTGACAAGATATAAGAAAAGAGGTCCTCGTGGTTGACATCTGTGGAACAGATGTAATCATTATATTTGGATGGGAAGCTATAAGGTCGTGTGGATCTTCTAAGGGGTGGAACTTCTAAGGTTTGGTCATGGTCAGTGTCAGGTGGGTTGTCTATTGTTTGGGGTGAATTTTCTCTTTCTGTTGTGTTTCGTTGGTGTATGATATCTGGGGAAGATGGTTCTTCTCTTATCCCAGAAAGTTGAGACGTACAAGAATCATCTTCCACATGAGGGAGAGGTTGAGGAAAAATATCAATGCTTTGGTCTGTTGTGGTATAAAAGTTATTTTTCCATTCATCGTTGGTTAGAGGATAAATGTTTTCAAAAAAGGTTAGATCGCGGGTGATTTTGACCTTTCTTTCCTCTAGGGCAAACACTTTGTATCCTTTGGTGTGTTTGCAATTCCCTATGTAGACACAAGTGGAAGAACGAGGATCTAGTTTTCCTCTTCCTGGTTCAAGGTTTGGCATATAGCAAAGACAACCGAAGCTCTTGATTTGATTATAGTCAGGTTTAGATCCATATAATTTCTCATATGGAGTTAGGTTGTGTATGGGTTTACTGGGTATTCTATTTATTAGATATGAAGCATGTTCCACGCAATAACCCCAAAACTCTTTACCTAAACCAGATTGGAATAAGAGGGCTCTAGCAATTTCCATAAGATGGCCTTGTTTCCTTTCCACAACTTCGTTTTGTTGAGGAGTGTGTGGACAAGTAGTTTGGTGGACAATGCCCTTGCTAGAGTAAAATTCTATCCCTTCGTGGGATTTTCCTAACTCCTTGGCGTTGTCGCTCTGATGGTTTTGATGGATTCTTTCATTTGTCTTTCAACTAGATTGACAAAATTTTTAATGCTTTTTGTAGCATCTGATTTTTTGCTTGAGGAGGGTGACCCATGTGGCTCTTGTATGATCGTCAACTATGGTTAAGAAGTATTTATGTCCGTCTATGGATTGGGTTCTTATAGGTCCGCAAACATCTACATGAATTAGTTCGAAGGCCTTGACGGTTTTGATTGTGGAAGTGGTGAATTTAAGACGTTTACCCTTTGCCTTGTAGCAGATGGCATAAGGAAGGGTTGTGTTTTTCACATGTTTGGGAACATCAATATCTATTACTTTAGCTAGTTTTGTTAATGTAACACCCCATCCAACAACAACCACGTAACAACATTCTACAGCGGAAAATTTACTACTACACATTACTTAACTCGTTGGTGTTACACGCCGTTAACCACCCACGTGGCTAACAAGGCTATTACATAAACATTGTACCGGTCTGATGGACTAGATTCCCGAGCGACTACACATTACTGACCCTTCCATTAACAATAGAAACAACATACACCTTCCAACTGTACCGAGTATTCACAAACTAATGCCGATAACAATCTCGGTCTTACTACACCTACAGTACATATACAATTTAAATGATTACCCATGTACAACGACTACCCCGTCCTACTCTCGAACGGCTTCCAGCTCTCTGTACCTGAAATAGAAAAGAAAGAGAAAGGGTGGCCCCAAAGGGGCTCAGCACCTTTGCAGGTATGGTAATCCCGCAGCCCGCATGCTATCGGGCCACGCACAACTATTTGTCGTCTTAGCATGCGGTTGATTTTATTTGAATCATGCATGTAAACTTAACCACACAACACATAACATTCCGCCTCAATGGGCTCGACGAACAGATAGTATACCTATACTTGATAGGTCACTCATGGTACTCATTACCCCTAGAGTGTTTTTCCTCTAATAGAGCTACTTCCTTAATAGACGACAACTACCCATTAATCGGGTTATCCTTAAACGCCTCTTATCACAAACTGGGATTCATATCCATGATCCACATACTCCACATTTTACAACGTATAACATTGATCACATAACAACACATAACAACACTTTTCACGTTTCAACGTGCACATAATAACATCGCAATAGATATTGCATCATAACAACAATACGTAACATAACGGGTACGGTTCCCCTTTATGAACCGGCCCAAACATAGTCAGTTCACTTGTAGCCTAGAGAATGTTGCCAGTCTCGTGATAAGCTCATTACATAACTCGTTACCGTCACGTTAAATGAACGGATAACTTAACACAAGGTGTCTCGGATATAGTGATCCAAGCACACCGAACAAACATAACATAGTATGCCCCTGTGGCCCGACGTGAGTCAGTAAAATAGCCTTGGTTAAGCTAAAGGGAGGGTTGGAAACCAAATTGGAAAACAACCATAACATACAGAGAGGATCGAACCTGATATGACAACGACCCCCATACTCACACGCGTGGCCGGAACAGACCGGACTCCTCACTTCCCCCGTTAGCACTTGTTAGAAGTTCAACATTGAACTTAATTAAAAAATCACAACATTGGGTTAAGTCTTGTTAGACACACACACAAGGGAAGGGAGAGTCATACTTTCACACGCAAACATCACCCACAAACATCACCTAACTAACTCACGCATAGCCGTGGTTAGAATGTTCCTTAGGTCGGAAACGTTATCACCGGATACCGTTCTCTTACGTTTACCTAATAGTGGTTAACTAGCCCTTCAAGCGCATTCGAGGTTACCGGTATCGGCACGTAAACATACAACAACAATAACGACTGTAAACTCGTTTCATGATTTATCTTATAACGTGGCAAACACACAGAAAAACACATTGGCATACAAGCCGGTGTAATCCGGTAGGATACAGGTTGCAAGAAAACCATACCTGTCACCGGAGTCCACTTTACCACGTCCACTTATGTTCCTCGAGCAATTCTCGAACAACTGATAACATTACATGTACTTTTATTAACATCGATGTAACATGATTGTTTAAAGTCTAATGCTTATCTTTCTAACCATCATCACTCCCTAATGTTGGACCACTAAGTCATTGTAATTTAAACTTAATCATATAAGTTAATCACTTCTCATTACACCTCATACTTGTTTACACCTCTTAAGGCCTTTACATGTCACCAAACAAGGCCTAAACATCATCTAAAACCATTACCATTCAATCCCCCATCATTAGGAGCCTTAAACAAATTTTTTTCTTCATTTCTGGTCTGGACTGCCCCTCTGGGGCGGTCCCAGGGGCGGTCCACAACGGATGCTACACGTATATTTTTTTTTCACTTCTCTGCACTGGACCTCCCCACAGGGGCGGTCCGTAGGGGCGGTCCACTGCAGAACCCATTTTCTAATGTGCTTTTCTCCTCTTTCTAAACTCCAAATTCATCCCAATTTTTTCCTATGCTTTACACATGTTCTCTCACATGTTTTAACATCTTTGGGGCACACTTAAACCCTCTCGAAACATCCCAAAAATTCCTTAAACTTTTACTCAACTTTTACTAAGTCCTTAACACTTAGAACATTTTTTTCTTACACTTGTAACTTGTATTCTTGCCTAAAACTTCACCTAACCAAAGTACTCCCTCACTACCTTATAACCACCCTTTTAAACATCATTTGCACTACACTCATCCCCTTTACACACACTCCTCAAGTCTTTCCCACAAGTTCATAATTAAACCTTCACAAGGTGTTACACTTTCATTGTTCACCAAACTTTGCACAAGACTTTACGACACCTCCACCATCACCTTGGTGTATCAAGAAATCATCCATTAGTTCCCTAAATCTCCAAGACTATGCCTAAGGCATCTTAACACCTAAGAACATCTTAATTCACTTTCTTTCACCATCTTAACACTTAAAAATTCCTAGTACCTTATAGGTCATAAAATCTCATTACAACACATAAACTCTTTTGTTTATCAACTAAATTTCGCCATAGCTTCCCTTGTATCACCTTACACCAAAACACATTGTTTTTCACCTTTAGACAATCAAGAACATTCAATCTCTTAATACACATTCTTATACACAAACATATGGTTTTTCATCCTTTAACCATCAAACACATTCACCTTCACAAGAGATGTTCTTTACACACAACTAAACCTTTAAACTACACTACATCACAATATAGTGCATAAACTTAAATTGCTTGGCACTTAGGCCCTTAAATAACATGGCTCTTAGGCCCTTAAATTGCATTAAACTTAAACACTGAATCTCCACATTTAAATGCCTTCAACCTGCGAATACACACAACAATGCTCCCATGTCTTTTTAGTCCACCTTGTGGATAGTTTTCTAGCTCATTTCCCATTGGCTCTTTAGGTTAATTATTAAGAAAATATAGCTCAATTTCCTAGTACATAAAACTACATTAAGAGAGATCATTTACCTCTTTGTTTTTAAAGCTTTCTCACTTGTTTTCTCTTGTTCTTTCTTGGTTGAAAATCGGCAAGGAACTTTTATCACTTGTCAACCTTCTAACCAATACACATATAAAGGTAATGAGCATTAAGTTTAATACTCAAACTCATAATTAAACCCTAGGTTTACATAAGTGTCTTGAAATACCAAAATTTGATGATTACCTTTGGAATTCGAAAGAGAGCTTGGTTAAGTAGCAAGATAGGACTCCTCCTAGTCCTTTGAAGTTTGAATTAAGCTATGAAGAGAGCAAGATAAAGCAACATTGTGAGGTGAATTTTCGGACACATACAGAAATGAGAGGAAACTTAGATTTTCTTTGGTTTTTGTTACCTTGAAACAACGGAGAATGACAATATGAAAGAAGATGAGCTTTTCCCCCTTCAATGGAGATTCTTAATGGCACCAAAATGGAGTTCTTGAAGATTTGAAAAGATAGGAATGAAGAGCTTACTCTAACTAAGACAATGGTAGTCTCGGAATTAAATTCGGAGCATGGAATCATAAGTTACAAGTAAAAGAAGATGGGATATGAATGGTGCTGTAGGAGAACGAGATTGAGAAGGGAGGATGAAGATAGGTGACGGTGGGAACCAAGGAGAAAGAAGAGAATGAGGTGAGAGAGTGTACTTTGAAGATATTTATGTTAAAAGCAAAAGTAACCTTTTACTTACTTTTCTTTCTTTCTTTTAATTGGCTAGCCAAGTGTGATGACTCACACCCATAAAACCGTGCCCCCCTTACACATTAGAGATATTTATGGTCTTTGTTGACCAAATATTTGACTTATGTTGACTTATAACTTAAACTAGCACTATTTGAGTACTATTCACAAACTAAGGCACATATTTGTAAAATTTTTGATTTCCCATTGATATAGACTTCCAAATGTGATACTATATAGTACACATGTTAATTAAAGAGTAATGATGGACATTTAGCCATTCAAAACTCATTTACAAGACAATTTTTCAAAAATGTGCTTTAAGACTCCTTAAAGCACATTTTGTGTTTTAACTTGTTTTCAAGCTTGGTTTTCTTTGGTAATTGATTTAATATGTTCATTAACATATTTATAAGGTACAGGTATGACCATTAGGTCTTATACAAATTTATCCCAAGTTTAGAGCACATTTTTGCTCTTATTGACTTTAAGGTATATTCTTGTGTTTTATTTGGTTTAACTGTCTACCAAAGTTTCCTAAGGACTTAATTTGCCTTGTTAAATCATAATCGACTATTATTTAGTCTTGGTAGGTTCTTTGGGTCCTAACCAAGTTCACTCCAAGCTTAAAGCATGTTTTTGCTCAAACTGTATCTTAGTGCTTTATTGCATTTTACTATGGTTTAAATTGTTCACTGATGTTTCTAAGGCACTTTTTAGCCTTTACATACCATAGTTTAATATTTAAACCACATATCAAGGTTTGGGGTATTTCAATCTACCCCCCTTAAAAGAACTTCGTCCTCGAAGTTCACACTTTCCACACATCATTAGATTAGAACACAGGAATCACTTGGAAATAAACTTCCATAACCAAACACACTTTACATCACAACCTCGGACTTAATGGTCCGGGTAACACATTCACATCCATACATAACATAACAGATTCACATGATAACCTCGGACTCAATGGTCCGGGTATCTTAACAACATTTACACATACATAACAACCCTTGGACTCTCTGGTCTTGGGTAACATAACAACATTTAGACACATAGGTCTTGATAACATAACAGCCTTTAGACACATAGGTCTATGTAACACAACACATTTAGACTCATAGGTCTTGATAACATACACTTTTGGAACTCAAGGTCAAAATCATATTTATTACACATACCACACAACATGTCATAGCATGTATAGCAATCAAAAATATCTTTGATATACACTATGATCCCGCAGAACCCGGTCGCGATGGACACCTTCCGTCCCCGTGCCTTTGGGAGATCAAAACAATCACTTAAATTTGAAATTTTTTTCCTTGTGAGGTTAAGTAAGAAAACTTTAATTATGTAAAGTATCTATCGACGTTTTATAAATACCAATTAGAAATCCTTTTTGAAAACACACACAACTCCAAGTCCAACTTATGCTCTTTGCTTCTTTTCTTAGCGTGGTTATTTGTGACCACTTATAGGGAGCTTCAAGAATCATTCAACCCTAATGTGATCAGCATCAGTGTCGAACTATCCTTCCACCCCAATTTGTGTTCGGCTTCCCTTGATCGCATGCAAATCAAGTTCCACTTCCCACTTCATTTTCAAGCATCAAATAAATCACTCATTTCCAATTTTCTATCTTTTAATCGTTCTAGTCATGATCATAACATCTCCAAGGGATAGAACTTCGTCTATCAGTTATTTCCATTCACTTTAATGTTGTTACCTAGGGAATCTCATTCTCACTAGGTTTTATGTCAGTTTCGTATTCTTTCATGAATCACTATATAGTATATATACATATATATTTTATCAAAATACAACACACCATTTCACATTTATACACTGTCAGGGTTTTTGTTCCCCGGGAGTTTCTCTACTCCCCACACTTGTACTATCACACACAACTGTTAATAAATCAACACACTTATCACAATGGTATTCGCATCATCTGTGCGCAATTACCACAATTAAACCATGAATGGATGTGTATGTTTACGTAACACACACACCAATCATCAAAACAAATTATTGTATGCTATGCACAACATAAGTCACGTACACTTGTACGGTAATACACACTAAGTGGTTTTGCGCTCTACCCCCCTAAAAGGGATTACGCCCACGTAATCAATCACTAAACATTTGCTTAAAATGTTCTGCCGTCGTGAAGTGTTTTAACTTCCACGCGGTCTATTACACAATGGATTCTGATTAGAGGATCTTAACCATATTGGCGGTTTAGTTCCTAAACCAAGAATTCTCATTGGAGTTTGTTTAAACTCTTAGTTGGTTTCGATTCTGGCCTGTTAGGCTTCTAGGCGTTAATAATTAGCCATTCACTCGTGTTCACCATGTACATTCAACACTTGAATCACTAGCTCACTAGTTTCTGCTGCGAAACTCTAATAACTGTAGAGCTTAATTGCCCCATTTGTTATTCTTACTGTATTGTACATCCCCAATTGTCACCTTCATCTTGGTAACAATGGTTTCTCAACCGACACGTGGTATCTCTTACCGTTAGCGAATTCGGTGAGTTATAAACTTTCTATCCACTTCCATAACAATTTACTGTGTATACAGTTTTGTATTTCGCAATGATTGACTTGTTCCCTTAATTCCGACTTACTGTCGGTTGAGATTGAGCTACTACCTAGTGTGTAGTGCTCTCTCAGCTATTTACAACATTTGGGGTATATTCCATACCGATATTTGGTAGTTAGTGCTACTGTAGTCACTTACTGTTAATCATGTCTCCACATTTGGTTTTGTACAAGTACTCTTTTATTGGTGCGGCCTTGCATTTCCTATGCATCGGCCATTATAACATTATTTCTCCACAATTAACATGTTTCCAATTCCTAGCTATCCCACTCGATCATTACTGCGCAAGTGCAATACCAAAACACTCAGTCATACAAAGTGCAGAGGCGTAAACTCTTGACAGTAAATCTCTTATGCGATTCGCCATGGAATTCACACTGAGTTCCTCATCACATAGTACCTACCACTGGCTTACTGCCCAGTCTGTTTAACATCACTTACCTTGCATCTCCACTGAGTTTAACTCATAACTGGTCTTATCTGCCACATTATTATTTAACAACACTTATACAACGGTCGCTTGCTGCGCTACCGTGCTTCTTGTATAACACTAACTTACATGGTATTTACTGTCACATTAACTTCCACACATATTCTTACATCATTCGTATTATGGTTCATCACTCATTTGGATGACTACTGAATGCTCCTTGAGCATTGATCATTCGAGTCACAAGCCGGCATTATTCAGCTCGGTGCTTCACTTTATACACACATACTGCTAAACTAACTGCTCTCAAATAATAATAATATTGTCCATCCTTAACATATTTCTTGAGCTTGATTCACATAACTACCGCTCCTGCGGTCTCACAATATCGAGAGGTATCCCCACTCTTAATGCAGTGGTTCGTTCTCCACTCTATTCACTTATATAACATAAACTTCTGCAATCAATCTAATTTACATAACACATTTTATTTGTGGCCTATAAACCTTATTTGCCTTGAGCTGCGCTCATTGTAGGCTGTCCACACACACATGTACTTCTCTGTACAACATTACATGGTTTGGATGTTATATTGAGCTCCATGACAAGGTCGTTGCATTCCGTTTCCTTTCATGGGATGCCCCTTAGGACTGTCAGTCCGTCTCCTGACAACTTATATCTAAACTGGGTGTTAGTTTCAACCCTTGTTTCTGTCACGTTATTTCGTGCAACAATTGTTGATGCGAACACCCTTTAAGGATTGCTCCTGGGTATTGCTAAGTCATACCATTACATCTGGTTCGCACTTATTGGTATATTCAGTTAGACACGCCGTTTACGTTCTTAACTGGTTATTATCTCCTTCTGTGAAGATCAACATTTCCTGTAGTGTAGGTACTCATTCTGGGAGTTTCATCCCGTTCTTTGCACATTAATGTGTCCACATTAGGCATCTGCTTAGCCATGGACAGGCTGGGTCTCCGTTCCAGCTAACATGTTTATCCCTGAGGATCCTTAAGACGTATGATGTCTTTACATACAGTTAGTGCACTTCGCACCTCCTGACTCTTAAGCATTCGTTGAAAGGAATTCACTAATTCCTTTAGTCTCGTTAACTTACTGTTCCTTAACTTCAACCATTCATGGTAATCCTTAGCTCTTGTTTGACTTATACTGCTGACCAGTAGGAGTCGACTACTTCCCGTGTTCCGGACTCTACTTGTATACATATGTGGGGTACCCTACTGATACATTACTACTTACCCAACTAACCCATAAGTAGGTCTGTCAGGCCCACAAGCTCCTATCGGAGTGCGGTCGTCCCACATTCAGTTGGTACACTCGTAGTGTCCGTCACACGCCTAGGTGAAGTATTCTGTTGTCAACTCCCTTATATTGTCCCGTGACAATATGCGTCCCGTGCTTCCCGAACTTAATCGAAAAGTTTATCCATTGTATCTTATCAACTGCCTTGGTTTTACTGGTTTGGTTTAAAAGAAGGTTAGAAAGAAGTGTTGGTTTGAAAGAAAATTTGGTTTTGAAAAGAAAAGGTTTGAATAAATCTGGGTTGAAAGAAAAATTTCATGGTCTCACAACATCTTCTTACCTTAACCAAGTCTAGCTTCTTGCTGACTGGTGTACTTACAATTACAGAGGTTAGGCTAACAGGCCCTTCCACTGTTATGACGATCACATTTAACTTTATGGTACTTTACCAAGTACTTTGTAGTGTTATAAATTTCCCGAACAGCCCTGTTATAGCAGCACTTGCATGGCAAGTGCGCCATGCTAACTGGCTATCGGTTTAACACATACCGGTTGTGGTATTGTTTTTACCCGCACTGTCATCAGTGGCCTTGTTGGCCCTCACTGATCTTACTGTCTTGATAATAACTCCTCTAGGTGACTTCTCACTGTCTTCACATGATAATTATCAACTAGGGTGTTCCCATTCTGGAGACCCCTTTTTTATTGTTTCCTCTTCGTAGCCCGTTCCACGCATTGTCGTGGTTACTGAGACTTGTCTCTTGTTTGGGCACTACGTTGTAGTTCCTTGTGGTTGGTATACCGTTGGTGTATTATTTACAACTGTGGTTCCGTAGACACTTGTCTCGGGTTCATTATCCACTTCTTGCCTGTTGCACGGTTGGTGCGTTGCAAGCTGGTTGTTCTCGACTGCTCGGCATGTCGACCCAGGTTGTCGGAAATTCTATTCTCTTATACACAAAATTCTTCATTCTTCGCTATTAAATGTGGTTAACAATGTTCAGATGGAAACCGTCTCCGGGATTCCCAGTTTTCGGGATCTACCGTATGACAGGTTCTCCGTACTTAGAGGTATTTAATAACAGCCAGATCGGGTATTCCCGAGTAAGAGTGGACTTCCATCTCTCTGGCGTTGTTTGCCCAAGTTATAAAACAGGGATTGTGGAGGGCGGGATGGATATGTAGGTTTCCAGTACACTGGTATTCCTACTAGCGTATCTCTCACGCTATCACTCAACCCTTAACCCAAAGTACTAAATCCTAACTCGGTACTTCCTAAGCTCGGTAATTCAGTCATCAGAGCGATACTTCGCTCTGATACCACTTTTTGTAACACCCATCCAACAACAACAGTAACAACATCTGCAGCGGAAAATTTACTACTACACATTACTTAACTCGTTGGTGTTACACGCCGTTAACCACCCACGTGGCTAACAAGGCTATTACATAAACATTGTACCGGTCTGATGGACTAGATTCCCGAGCGACTACACATTACTACCCTTCCATTAACAATAAAACAACATACACCTTCCAACTGTACCGAGTATTCACAAACTGATGCCGATAACAATCTCGGTCTTACTACACTACAGTACATATACAACTTAAATGATTACCCATGTACAACGACTACCCCGTCCTACTCTCGAACGGCTTCCAGCTCTCTGTACCTGAAATAGGAAAAGAAGAGAAAGGGTGGCCCCAAGGGGCTCAGCACCTTTGCTGGTATGGTAATCCCGCAGCCCACATGCTACCGGGCCACGCACAACTATTGTCGTCTTAGCATGCGGTTGATTTTATTTGAATCATGCATGCAACTGTAACACACAACACATAACATTCGCCTCAATGGGCTCGACGAACGGATAGTATACTATATTGAAGTCACTCATGGTACTCATTATCCCTAGAGTGTTTTCCTCTAATGGAGCTACTTCCTTAATAGACGACAACTACCCATTAATCGGGTTATCCTTAAACGCCTCTTATCACAAACTGGGATTCATATCCATGATCCACATACTCCACATTTTACAATATAACATGATCCCATAACAACACATAACAACACTTTCACGTTTCAACGTGCACATAATAACATCGCAATAGATATTGCATCATAACAACAATATAACATAACGGGTACGGTTCTTTATGAACCGGCCCAAACATAGTCAGTTCACTTGTAGCCTAGAGAATGTTGCCAGTCTCGTGATAAGCTCATTACATAACTCGTTACCGTCTCGTTAAATGAACGGATAACTTAACACAAGGTGTCTCGGATATAGTGATCCAAGCACACCGAACAAACATAACATAGTATGCCCCTGTGGCCCGACGTGAGTCAGTAATAGCCTTGGTTAAGCTAAAGGGAGGTTGGAACCAAATTGGAAAACAACCATAACATACAGAGAGGATCGAACCTGATATGACAACGACCCCCATACTCACACGCGTGGCCGGAACAGACCGGACTCCTCACTCCCCCGTTAGCACTTGTTAGAAGTTCACATTGAACTTATTAAACAATCACAACATTGGGTTAAGTCTTGTTAGACACACACAAGGGAAGGGAGAGTCATATTCACACAAACATCACCACAAACATCACTAACTAACTCACGCATAGCCGTGGTTAGAACGTTCCTTAGGTCGGACGTTATCACCGGATACCGTTCTCTTACGTTTACCTAATAGTGGTTAACTAGCCCTTCAAGCGCATTCGAGGTTACCGGTATCGGCACGTAAACATACAACAACATAACGACTGTAAACTCGTTTCATGATTTATCTTATAACGTGGCAAACACACAGAAAAACACATTGGCATACAAGCCGGTGTAATCCGGTAGGACACAGGTTGCAAGAAAACCATACCTGTCACCGGAGTCCACTTTACCACGTCCACTTATGTTCCTCGAGCAATTCTCGAACAACTGATAACATTACATGTACTTTTATTAACATCGATGTAACATGATTGTTTAAAGTCTAATGCTTATCTTTCTAACCATCATCACTCCCTAATGTTGGACCACTAAGTCATTGTAATTTAAACTTAATCATATAAGTTAATCACTTCTCATTACACCTCATACTTGTTTACACCTCTTAAGGCCTTTACATGTCACCAAACAAGGCCTAAACATCATCTAAAACCATTACCATTCAATCCCCCATCATTAGGAGCCTTAAACAAATTTTTTTCTTCATTTCTGGTCTGGACCGCCCCTCTGGGGCGGTCCCAGGGGCGGTCCACAACAGATGCTACACGTATATTTTTTTTTCACTTCTCTGCACTGGACCTCCCCACAGGGGCGGTCCGTAGGGGCGGTCCACTGCAGAACCCATTTTCTAATGTGCTTTTCTCCTCTTTCTAAACTCCAAATTCATCCCAATTTTTTCTATGCTTTACACATGTTCTCTCACATGTTTTAACATTTTGGGCACACTTAAACCCTCTCGAAACATCCCAAAAATTCCTTAAACTTTTACTCAACTTTTACTAAGTCCTTAACACTTAGAACATTTTTTCTTACACTTGTAACTTGTATTCTTGCCTAAAACTTCACCTAACCAAAGTACTCCCTCACTACCTTATAACCACCCTTTTAAACATCATTTGCACTACACTCATCCCCTTTACACACACTCCTCAAGTCTTTCCCACAAGTTCATAATTAAACCTTCACAAGGCGTTACACTTTCATTGTTCACCAAACTTTGCACAAGACTTTACGACACCTCCACCATCACCTTGGTGTATCAAGAAATCATCCATTAGTTCCCTAAATCTCCAAGACTATGCCTAAGGCATCTTAACACCTAAGAACACCTTAATTCACTTTCTTTCACCATCTTAACACTTAAAAATTCCTAGTACCTTATAGGTCATAAAATCTCATTACAACACATAAACTCTTTTGTTTATCAACTAAATTTCGCCATAGCTTCCCTTGTATCACCTTACACCAAAACACATTGTTTTTCACCTTTAGACAATCAAGAACATTCAATCTCTTAATACACACTCTTATACACAAACATATGGGTTTTCATCCTTTAACCATCAAACACATTCACCTTCACAAGAGATGTTCTTTACACACAACTAAACCTTTAAACTACACTACATCACAATATAGTGCATAAACTTAAATTGCTTGGCACTTAGGCCCTTAAATAACATGGCTCTTAGGCCCTTAAATTGCATTAAACTTAAACACTGAATCTCCACATTTAAATGCCTTCAACCTGCGAATACACACAACAATGCTCCCATGTCTTTTTAGTCCACCTTGTGGATAGTTTTCTAGCTCATTTCCCATTGGCTCTTTAGGTTAATTATTAAGAAAATATAGCTCAATTTCCTAGTACATAAAACTACATTAAGAGAGATCATTTACCTCTTTGTTTTAAAGCTTTCTCACTTGTTTTCTCTTGTTCTTTCTTGGTTGAAAATCGGCAAGGAACTTTTATCACTTGTCAACCTTCTAACCAAACACATATAAAGGTAATGAGCATTAAGTTTAATACTCAAACTCATAATTAAACCCTAGGTTTACATAAGTGTCTTGAAATACCAAAATTTGATGATTACCTTTGGAATTCGAAAGAGAGCTTGGTTAAGTAGCAAGATAGGACTCCTCCTAGTCCTTTGAAGTTTGAATTAAGCTATGAAGAGAGCAAGATAAAGCACCATTGTGAGGTGAATTTTCGGACACATACAAAATGAGAGGAAACTTAGATTTTCTTTGGTTTTTGTTACCTTGAAACAAAGGAGAATGACAATATGAAAGAAGATGAGCTTTTCCCCCTTCAATGGAGATTCTTCATGGCACCAAAATGGAGTTCTTGAAGATTTGAAAAGATAGGAATGAAGAGCTTACTCTAACTAAGACAACGGTAGTCTCGGAATTAAATTCGGAGCATGGAATCATAAGTTACAAGTAAAAGGAGATGGGATATGAATGGTGCTGTAGGAGAACGAGATTGAGAAGGGAGGATGAAGATAGGTGACGGTGGGAACCAAGGAGAAAGAAGAGAATGAGGTGAGAGAGTGTACTTTGAAGATATTTATGTTAAAAGCAAAAGTAACCTTTTACTTACTTTTCTTTCTTTCTTTTAATTGGCTAGCCAAGTGTGATGACTCACACCCATAAAACCGTGCCCCCCTTACACATTAGAGATATTTATGGTCTTTGTTGACCAATATTTGACTTATGTTGACTTATAACTTAAACTAGCACTATTTGAGTACTATTCACAAACTAAGGCACATATTTGTGAAATTTTTGATTTCCCATTGATATAGACTTCCAAATGTGATACTATATAGTACACATGTTAATTAAAGAGTAATGATGGACATTTAGCCATTCAAAACTCATTTACAAGACAATTTTTCAAAAATGTGCTTTAAGACTCCTTAAAGCACATTTTGTGTTTTAACTTGTTTTCAAGCTTGGTTTTCTTTGGTAATTGATTTAATATGTTCATTAACATATTTATAAGGTATAGGTATGACCATTAGGTCTTATACAAATTTATCCCAAGTTTAGAGCACATTTTTGCTCTTATTGACTTTAAGGTATATTCTTGTGTTTTATTTGGTTTAACTGTCTACCAAAGTTTCCTAAGGACTTAATTGCCTTGTTAAATCATAATTGACTATATTTAGTCTTGGTAGGTTCTTTGGGTCCTAACCAAGTTCACTCCAAGCTTAAAGCATGTTTTTGCTCAAACTGTATCTTAGTGCTTTATTACATTTTACTATGGTTTAAATTGTTCACTGATGTTTCTAAGGCACTTTTTAGCCTTTACATACCATATTTTAATATTTAAACCACATATCAAGGTTTGGGGTATTTCAGTTAAGGGTGTATGACCCATTCTATTGTGCCACAAAACGATGTCACTTTTATTATCAATTCTGAACAAATCAGTACAAGAATTCACATACGCAGCACTAACAGATCTACATCTCAAAACAAATTCACTCAGGCATTCATATCAAAATGTATAACCCGCAGAAATGTCTTCCAATTTTCTGTAATTGGCCTTTCCTAAAATCCTACAATGCCCAAGTATTTTGATCGAAAATGACAGACACATTCAGCTTCTCAACCAGTTTTCGCCACTGAATAAATGTTAAACGTGAAGCTAGTAACATACATAACGTCAGTTAAATATGCAAAATTATCAGTCACCAATCTTCCAACATGATAGACATGCTTTGTTTCCATCTGGAAGGGTAAGATCCCTTTTTTCACTCAACAGTTCACAATCAGAAAGTAGATTTTTATTGCTACAGATATGTTCTGTGGCACCTGAGTCAAGAATCCACATGTTCTTCAAATTATCAATCACGGAGAGTGTATTCGAAGTCAAACATGGCAGAAAATTGAGACTAATTGTTTAGTGTTACCTGAGAATTCCCCAAAGTCGGCTTGTTTGCGTGTTCTCCGGTTTCCTTTTGTTGTTTGAGAAAAGAAACAAGTTGTTGTAATTGCTCCGCACTGAAACCCTTAACTGACGATTCAAGGTTGGATTCTCCACCTCCTGGTGCACTTCTGGTTGTTCGCCCAAAATTGATCCAGCGTGTGCCTCCTTTTCTTGCTTCGAGCCTTGGGTGGAAAACCCACCAGCCACCAACAATCGCTACGGGAATGCCCAAGTTTTCCACAGTTCGTACACTTTGATACATCTTTTCTGTTTTGTGTTGCGACCTTGCTTGGAGGTTTCTTGGCTGGCGACTTGTAGGAAGTCGAACTGGAATTGTTGTTCCAATTCGAACTAGAATTGTTATTCTTCGTTCTTGTAGGGTAAGATCCATTTCCCGTTTTCGTAGCCAAAGCTAGGGTTTGCTGTTCGTTATCTTCTCCCAAATCTGTCGCCTCCCTGGTTTGTTCTTCCTGAATAATGACGGAGCAAATTTCTTCCAGGCTAGGTAACTCGCTTGCGGCAAGGATCTAACCACGCAGTTGCGAGTAAGAGCTGTTTAGCCCCATTAGGAAGTGCAATGCCTCCTCTTCCTCCCGACGCTTTCTCTGCTTTTCTTGGAGAGTACACGAGTCACAACAATTACAAGTATCTGGGGGTCTTGCCAAGTCATACGCCGCCCATGTCTCTCGGGATCTCATCAGGTAATCTGTGACTGAATCCTGACCTTGCTTTAACTTCACGATCTGGTTCTTGACGCTATGTAAAGTCGCCATATTCTTTTTTTCGAATCTGCAGCACAGCCAGGACCAAATTTGCTTTGGGTCTTCAGTATACATGAGGCTTCTTGCAATTTTAGGTGCTAAAGAGGATATATCCAGGTAACCACTAGCGATCTCGCCCTCTTCCATGCCATTGTTCTTGCCGAATCAATAATCTGGTCGACTTATACTCCCATCTATAAATCCTATTTTGTTTTTGGCGCTGAGTGCTTGTTTCCATGGTCCATTTCCAATTGAGGAAACCTTCGCCTGAGAACTTCGGTGCCAAAGATTGGCCAGTTTGTTTAGTTGCGGCGACGAACAGAGGATCATTTTGGTCAATCTGGAAAGTCGAAGCAGATCCTTTCTCTGTAGGCGGCTTCTCTCCTCCGGTGGGATTCTTGTCTGATTGTTGTTTTTCCATCTCTCGATGAATCTAGATGTTGTGCTCTGATACCATATTACAATGGTGATTGAAAGAAAGACTCCTGCTATAATTCATTCGAGAGAGAGAGAGAGAGAGGTGAGAGACGGAAAGTCTCTAAGTCTGTATACGGAGAAAATGATTTTATGTGTGTAATACTGTAACTACCTAAGTACTTATATAGATTGTAACTAAAATGTACATCGCATAAATCCTAGCATACAAACTAGAAACGTACAGATGTGGCCTAATATACAAACTATGTGACACAGCCTATATATATACTAACACAAGGGGACAACACAACACTGTACATTAAAAGCAACGCATATGAGACCGAGGTCACTCGTCTCAGTGTTACATCCAGTGGGGTCAGAGAACGGTCTCGATCTGGTAGCTGTTTTAGATTTTGCACTAATCATGGCGAACATGTAATTATTAAGAAAACAATCGTACAAATCAGATGGTGTTAAATCAACCAAATGAGGATTTAAGGAACACAGAAAAAAAGTAATGAAAATCAAGAACTAAGTGAAATCATTAGTCAAAGATCTTGTACTATATACATACTATATTACTCTAAAAGGACGGATTGGTAGTGATCACCGCTCATAGACCGGAGGGGGTTTTGTGACGGAAGACTACTTTCCGTCCCAGACGGACTACATATCCATCATCCATATTAAAAAGCAAAGTTCTAATCTCGGTGGTCCATAGTGTCACATCATTTTTTTTCATTCTTGTTCCTGCTCATCACGGCGGTTTCTTTTTGCAGGCACAATAGGGAAATTCCTGAGGACATTCTCATGCCTCTAGAAAAAGGAGCGTGGACAAAAATATATTTATAATTCATTTGTTTTTTCATTTATTTGAAGTAAATAATTTAGCTTATTTTGAATATTTTGTACTTTTTTGTCATTTTAAGATTATCTTCTATTTAATTTTGTAAAACTATTAAAATAAAATTTATAAATTAAATATTATGAAGTGGAGGGAGATGAAACCGAACAATATATGTATCAATTAATTACTAACCATAACAGCATCATATACCCTACACGTTAATAAATCCTATAAACTTGAGTAATAATCCTTGAACCCTTGATTCCATAAGTGGTTACCGTATTTATAGATGTCACAAATACATTTTTATATAATGATGTAATATTTGTATACATTCATGGATACATTTTTAACCACTTGTGAAAATCTTAATCAAAATATTACATACAAATTTTAATCATCAATGGAAAAGGTTATGCACTGTCATTTTTAGATTTGAAACTACCCATTGATATATTAACGTGAGTTGGATACATTTTAAACTATTGATGGACATTTTAATAAACTATCATAGATACCATTATTTTATCGTTCATGAAAATATTTAAGTATAAAGCCTAAAATAAGCCAATGTTATAACTCTTCTAGGGTGGGTGTAATTTTTTTAACTCGTTTTATACTTTAGGGTTCATGGTTTAACATTTATCTTTTCCCCGATGATTTGAAACATTTACTCAACCTTCTATAATCGTTTGCATCACTATTATAGAATAAATGACACTAATTGTTATATATTTTTTCTCTTGGCCGTTCTTTGAACCATTGTGTATAAGAATATTTTCTTAGCACTTATCAGTTTATAGAGCTTGAATGGATTATAAACCTAAAGGCTATAAATGTTTGGAAATGATAAACTGAGTTGTTGGATTCGATTTACATATTCGTTAACCTTGGTTTTTACGTATCCATGATAACTTACTAATGTTTCCACTTATAAACATGTACACAATCTTCTATGATCGTTTCTATCACTACTATGACTAAGATAAAACTAACTGCTATATATCTTTTCATTTTAGTCGTTTTTATCGAATCATGGTGTATAAGAATATTTCTTAGAATTTAACAATTTACAGACCTTGGCTGATTGATATACTGAAGGTTATACACGTTTGAAACGATAAACTGAGTTGCTGGATTTGATTTTATGTATTCGCTAACATCGACTTTTACATATCCACAATAACCTATAAGCGTCCTTAAACCCTACACCATAAACCCTGAAATGCCTTTGACGTTTTAAACTTTTCTATAGTGGTTTTTAGGGTGTATGGTGTAGGGTAATCTATTTTGAAGTCGTTCTATAATTTGTATTGTCGTCACTGATTCGACAGTTTTAGGGTTTGTAGTGTAGGGTTTAGGGTCGTTAGACCATAAACCCTGAAAATCCTAGCTTCCATAGGGTGGTTTTTAGGGCGTGTGATGTAGGGTAATCTATTTTGAAGTCATTCTATACTTTGTATTGTCGTCACTAACTCGACAAATTTCCACACCACAGTTATTTATAACGTTTTCAACGTTCTACATAAAGGTGTCCACAAATTTAGATAAACGTTTCCACGTTTCTATAATTCCATGATTATCTATAATGTTTCCACGCCACGATTACATATAAACGTTTCCACGACATGATTATAATATATAAAAAATTTTATAATTATATATGATGTTTTCATGACACAATTATATATAATGTTTCCACCGTTATACATAAAGGAGTCCACGAGTTCAGATAACATTTCCACCTTTTTATTTAAACGTTTCCACGTTGTTATATATATATATATGTTTCCACGTTTTTATTAAAACGTTTCCCGTTTCTACGATTCCATGATTATATATAATGTTTCCATGGCATGATTACATATAATCATTTCAATTCAATAATTATATATGAATGTTTCCATGCCACAATACGTTTCTACGATTTATATATAAATGTCTACACGCCATGATTATATATGTACGTTTACACAATTATATATTGCATGCCACAATTAAATATAACGTTTCTATGACACATTTCCACGCCACAATCAAGTATAACGTTTCCACCATTATGCATAAACGTATCCACGAATTAACATAAATGTTTCCACGTTTTTATATGAATATTTTCTTACCATTTATCATTTTATAAAACTTGATTGATTGATAAACGTGAAGGCTATAAACGTTTGGAAACGAAAAACTGAGTTGGTGGAGTCGATTTTACGTATTCATTTAACCTTGATTTTTACGTATCCACGATAACTTATAAATGTTTCCACTTATGATTAGAAACATTTACACAACCTTTTACAATCGCTTCAATTACTATAATGGAAAACACGACACTAATTATTATATATCTTTTCTTTTTTAGGCGATAAAATCATGCAATGTGTATAGGAATCTAGGTGTATGTTCAAACTTCAACGTAGAAACTTTATCATTTTTTTAAAAAAGTTTGAATAATTTTACTTTATATAAAGTATATATGACTTCAACACTTTTACTCTTTATTTTATTTTTTCAATGTAAATTAAGATTTTGTGGTTCCTTATCTTTTTAGAATGATTACACGAACATTTTTAAGCTGCAAAGATTTATAATTATTTAACTTAATATTTTTATATTCATTTAACCTTTTTTAAAATTTTATTTTAACTGGATAAAGTTATATATTTTTAACTGATGCATGTTTAAAATTTTCTTTGTATTTATACATACATGACAAATATTATTAGATATAGAAAATGTTATTTAATAGTCATATAAAGTAATGATGTTAATAATATATTATTGAAGCATTGTAAAAAAGACAAAAGAAAGTTACATTATTAAAATGCATATTAATACACACATGTTCTCCCTGTAATGTAATATGACTGAACACGTATCTATATTTGAAAACAAAGGATGTGTAGTCCCCTAATTAAGAATTTAAGATTAAAAGAGAAAGCTTGAGATAAGTTGTCATCATTTGCTAATAAAAAAGTAAAAGCTGTCCGTTCACCTCCACGAATTTTGTTTCCATGATGAAATCTCCGCTCTGCGCTCATTTACGTATAAAAAAAATCTAACGGTTTAAATTAGAAGTGAAAGATACAAAATATTAAAGGGTTAGGATTGCATCCGTCAAATGACGGAAATTTAGCGTCCGTCACCAAAACCGCACCCCTCATAGACCCATCTGTTCTCTTCTCTTGGTTTTTTATTGTTTCCCACTAACATCAATAGAATAACAACATGGCTCTTAACCGTTCAATAGAACAGGACCCTAATTTTTAATTTTTTTTTTAGATTTTTGTCATAAAAAAATTATGTAAAGATCTAATTTTATTTGAATGAAAACTTATTTTAACTATTTAAGATTTTCAACATTATAAATATTAATATATAATTTAATTTGATAACTTTTTTATTTATATAATATAAATTTAAAGAAATCCGACTATCATATAACCAGTTGTACGATGTTTATATACATCCCCGAACATTCTTCACAATTGATTTGAACAATAATCATATAAAGTTGAACACTTTCATAATAATATATGAAATTTTTACATCAATATGAACAATCAATACAAAAACTTGAACAACGTTTGAATTTAAAATGAACGGTTGTACGATAATCACCGTACAACTGGTTGTACAATAGAATTTGCTAATTTAAAGGGTCTTATTTATCACAAAAATCACTGACATAACCCCGAGAACAAATTTCGGAAACTATGGGGAGAGAAGGAATATTAGGAAAATATACTAATGATAACAAAAGATCACCTAAGCGGAAAACAAGAAGGGCGTGAAGTCGCTTCAGTCAACCTGGTCCACCATAGCCACGTTCGCCATGCACAAGACATCCAGGCCAGCCCATCCAAACAGAGACTAGCCCATCATGTTCCCTCGGCTCAAAACTCGGGCGTAAATTGTTTCATTTTCAAGTTCTCTTTCCTACTGTTCTTCTCTCAAAAATTTGCACGTAACCCGCTGATTTTAGGTACTGTTTCGTCCGTTTATCTTGTAACCACTAGAAACTATGTTTTGTAAATTTATTTAGTAAGTACGATTTTGTATTCTAATAACATATGAATATCATTTTGTAACTGTTAAAAGTTCTATTCCATAGAATGAAGCTAAAATTAAAATTAAATTATTGAATCAGTTAAGTTCGAATTGATTTCACCAATTTAGGAGTACACATTTCTGGTAAACATCTTACGTATAATGCTGAGAGAGTTAGTATAAGAATAAGATTCTGCTCCTACTGCGCTTCTCATTTTCTGGAAGCTCTGGTTTGGATGGTGTCAAGCTTCTCATAATAGTGTATCGTATTTTGCATAAGATTGGTGTCAAGCTAACAGTTATTTACATCTGGCTGTTGATCCTTCGTCCTTTATTGCTTCTACTGTGCTTCAAACTGTCATAGACATACACATCCTCTGTATATCGAAGTCTTAGTTGATGCAAGCGTTGGTTATGGTGCTATTGCTTATTCCGGGAAACTTCTTATTGCGGGTTGCCTAGCTCTTCGGACTTCAATTCTCATCTCTGATGTTGAGGCATGTGCAACCGAATATGGACTCAATATGGCGGCATTGTCTGGCTACCAACACTGTCGGCTACTGTCAGATTGCCAACCAATTATTCAATATCTCTGGCAAGGCGGTTTGACATCTTTACTACCATCCACTACTGCGATTTAGATAGAATTTTAGCTTCTGCTAATCGGTTCAGTGATATTGTATACTTTCATATACCTAGGGATGTTAATATTAGATCGCATTGCCTTGCTAACCATGTTCGATACCAGCAGCATACGGGTTCATGGGCTCCGGCTACAATGACGGAAATTGTACTTAAACTTATTTACTAATATATATAAGTTTAAAAAAAAAAAAAAGAATGAGATTCTGCTCCAAAAGTACAACTGATTTTGTTTACATAAATATGAGGATTTTAACACACCCATCATAAAATAAAACTAGACGGAGTGACTATATGTGACCAATGAATACGAATTTATTTTCCGAAACCTCTAAATCCCAAATTCTATGGTATCAAACTTGTTTGACCACTAGCTGGTATCCATAACGCTACATTTTCGGCCGATGACCCTAAAGCACAGTCAGTAAGACTAAGAGATGATACACAAGGGTTGGTCCGACTCAGGTATTCAAAATAAAGTTGCAAACAGCGTATTCGGTTTGGAATATGTTTCCTTCCCTTCCCAATTCTCTCATTTTTAGCTCATCGTGTAGATTGAACAAAAGATTAAAATCTATTTAGACAGCTGTATGAGAAATTGTCCGAAATAGACCCTACGCTAGACCCCGATAAAGTGACTATACATATTCAGTGTATATACGAGGACTTAATGAATCGAGGAAGACGAACCCAACTAATGAAGTCAAGAGTAAACGCTGCATGGTACAATTATCGATTATTGGGTCCCAAAACTGACGCTAGTGCATGGAAAATTTTATAACCTTGCTGAGCACAAGGGACAACACAACACTATACATTAAAAGCAACGCATATGAGACCGAGGTCACTCGTCTCAGTGTTTAGTCAGCATGTGTTACACCAACAATGAGTTCAGAAAGTAGTCCTATAAACCCGCCCTACCTTAAAACCCTTCCTAAAACCCATTAACTCATAGTAGTAAAATACAAAAACAATGGTACATATACGCATCATCATACTATTACTCACCACCATCACATTACACAACCGGATGAATACTCTCAGGTTCCTCAGGCTCATTCTCTCCGGACATCTCCTCAAGCGACTTCCCATTCGCCTCGGGAACCAGGAACGTACACACAAACCCAAGAGCACATACCACGCCCAATATCATCAACGCATTTTTCACTCCAATTCCAGTCCCATACCCTTGATCAACCTTGGCCGGGTCCTTACTCTGCGCCAGATACAAAATCCAAACGCTCCAACAATCGCCCCAGCCTTCCCTGACGCCGAAGAAATCCCGTGACATGTCGATCTCAACCTGGCTGGAAATATTTCCGCCGGCACGATAAACGTCGTCGCATTCGGGCCGAAATTCGCGAAGAAGAACGTCAAAGCGTACAGCACAATAAACCCAATGTGATGCCCTGACTCCGTCCAGTAGTTGTACGGTATTGCCAGTGCGAAAAGGAACACCGTCATCATCGCAAATCCGAGCAATTGTATAGTGAACGCCCTATCCTGTCAATCAACAAAACCGTCGCCCAGTACCCAGGAACAGTCCCGCAAAGTGCTATGATCGTCTGTGCACGTGCTACCTTGTAAACTTCCTCAATTGCTGACATTGTTTTGGCTGGCGGTATCCATCCCACCGCAGAGAATATATCCTTCTGAAACAAATTCTGACTGTAAACGCAATGTCAAGGAGAAACCAAGTGGAGGTTGTACCTAGCAAATGAAGTCCGTGTCGCTTCAAAAACTGGTTGCTGAACAGCCCAAAATCATTATTACCGCGACCACCATTCCCGTCTGCAGCAGCAGCCACCTGCTCAATTTCTGTTGGTCCTCGACAATCTCAACCTGGAGCACTCTGGACATATCAGACGCAGCTTGTTTGGTGTTCTTCGCAACAAGAGCAGTGTACCTTGCCGTCTCAGGCATCTTCATACGAGAGTAATAAGTCATCAGCGCTGGTATAGCACCAAACATGAGTATGATACGCCAGATATAATCCGCTTGCGGTGGAAGTGAAGCAGCAGCATTGACTTCATAAGCCGGAGCTGGAAACCCTGCCTTGAAAGCTGACGAAACAATAATCGCAATAATCCCACCAGTAAGATTCCCGAACCCCTGCATAGCAAAGACGGCAGCAATGAACGCACCACGAGTCTTCTTATTCGCGTACTCCGACATGATTGTAGCTGATAATGGGTAATCACCACCAATCCCAAATCCAAGCCAGAATCGGAAGAAGCAGAGAGTAGCCATGACGGATTTGGGCTCATTTCCCAATGAAAGACCAGAAGCAAAAGAGCATATGACCATCAGCATAAGGGTCATACCGTAGACGCGTTTACGGCCCATCTTGTCTCCTAACCAACCGAAGAGAGTTGACCGGATAAAGTACCGCAGAAGGCTACACCATTAACTGCTGCGGAGATGTTGGGCGGGAGAGTCCCGGGTTTATCCGGATGAACGGTGTTTGGGTAGTATATTCGACCTAAGAGTTTTGTGACCAAGGATATACTGAAGAGGTCATATGCGTCAGTGAAGAATCCCATTCCGGCTATGATGATTGCTGTGAAATGATACCATTGAGTTTTAGCCGAGTCAAGTGCCGTCAGGACTTGGAGTTGTCCTGCCATTTTGGTTTGCTTTGGACAGGACAGAGTAGGCAGCTGTTATAGTAACCTGCACATAAGACGTGAATTACATTTCAACATGGTTAGGCTCAGCAGAGAATTACATTAACAAGTTAAAACACACGAATTAGATTGACTGTGACAGGAGGGAAATTGAACATTTCAAAAGTGTAATGAATATTTAAGAACAGTCACAATCAAACTACAGGTACATAAGAAAGAATTGCTCACGCAAACAAACAAGAGAAGTCCTTTTCAAAAGTAGTTATCTGAAGTGAAAGCAAATTGGTAGTGGGACATGGAGAATCATCGTTTGTTCCGCAGGTAGGGATATATGGAGAAAAAGGCATACAAAGTTGCAGAATCTTCTCAGTTCACAGCATATCAAGACGAGAAATAGTTGTGTATAAGAATCACGTAAATAGGCCAAAGGAGGAAAAAATTACTACTACTTTCTGGATCAAGTGAAAAAACAGACTGAGGAAAGAAACTTTCAGTTCAGCCGAGATTTCATGTGATTCGATTTAGGTGATATTATTCACACGTTTTGGGTCTAGAAAAGGGGCTGGAATGGAATATCAGTGGGTTTCTACTTTCTAGAGTCGTGTAGAAACTAGGATATTGTGGAGAACATGAAAATAAAGCTCATCAGTAAGTGCAATTTGAAAAGTCATAAATTTACAGTAAGGGGAACTAAATAAAATTAATTGAGCTAATTACTAATCTTGCAATAACCAGTTAAGCTCACAGGGTTCCAGGAAGAGATAATCGGAGATGAAGAAAAGTCAAAATCAGTTTTCACATGGAAGCCAAATTCTTGACAATTCAAAGCGAGCGTCGATTAATTATTCGTCCCCCCGTCAATCTTTCTTTTTACACCTAACCTAATGTTAGGTTAGTAGTAGTATATTCGACGACGGGGTTAAAAAACAGAACGTGTTAGTGAACATCCCAAGAAAGAAAGATCGTTATCTTCCCCCTAACACGGTAACACCTACCCGATGAACTGTAGCTGTACATCAAGAACTGGGCGAATACGCACAAGGGTCAAAGAAAACAATCGTCCTATTATCTTTTGACAAATCTTGCTAATTAATTGAGCCCAATAATAAAACGGATTAAAAAAATACTACTATGAGAAAGGGAACCGAGAAAGAAGAAGAAGGAGGTGATTTCACTAGTCAAACCAAGTGATCTCATCTCATCTACTACTATTAATTAGTTCAAGAATGACTGATCGCGCACATGCTTCATCACTCATCAGTCCGTTTCTCCAATTGGTTTTTGTTTCCGTGTTTTTCGACTGAGATCAGTATTTATATAATTATAACTATAATATTATAATAGTAGTATTAAATGAATCAGATAAAAATCAAAGTGAGGGAAAAAGAGCGACAGAAAGTGCGCAAGAAGAGAAATCTTGGAAAGCGCACGGAAGACCGGAAAAGAGACACACCTCACCTCACTGATCAGAAAATAAGAACAACAGAGAAAAGAGACAGAGCAAGAGCAAGGATTCAAGGAACAGAATTATACGGCAAAAAAAAAAAAAGTTCGATGAATTCTGAAACAGTTATCGATTAAAGCGATGAATATGCAGATCACAAAGGAGTAAGTACCTTTACGTGACGAACTACGACTAATCGATCAGCCTAGCGTATAGATCGAATAAGCAGAGTGAAATGCTTTTTGGTCCAAGGCCACTACCTAGTTGAGGAAGCTAGTTTAGCAGTGAAGACTTTTTGTTTTTTGTTATTGGACTCCTTCACCTTTAGAACAGACGGATGGAAAGGAGGAAGAAGGAGAACTGTGAGTAACAGAGGGGGACAGAGGGTAAGGCTATTTATAACTGAACGGACGGGCCGGCGGGCGGGCGGGCGGAGAGAAATAGCCGCACGCAGAGAGACAAGGCAGAGCAAGAGCCAAGACCCAAGAGGGGTTCAAATTTTCTTCTTTTTTTTTTTTTAATCTGCTTTTCGAAAATCGGAACAAAGTAAGTACTCTAACGATAAGCTGAACAACAACACTGATAAAGCGAAGAGGTTTATCACAGATAGGTAGGAATTAGGATCTTTTCTGTCGACTAATGAATATTCCGTTAGCCGGTTCGAGGTTGTGTCTTCTGTCTTCTGTGTGTGATCACGGCGGGTCACGGGCTTTTACAGCCCACGGTCAACCAACTGTTTCTATTATTATCTGAGTTATTTTTAACTCCAAATTTCTTTTTTTAATTAGTAAAATTGAAGTCCAAATTAATACTGACACATAGCGCATGCAGCTAATCTCGAAAAAAGAAGAAGAAAACAAATTGTTCCGTCTCTGTCTTATGAAGACTTTGAAATTCGGTGGTCAACTACCCAATAATGTCCTTGCAGTTTTAATCACAGGCCCTAGTCGCTCAAAGATATTTTTATTAGTGGCTAAAAATGTAATCCGAAGTTAATGACATATAATTATCTCAAGACTCTCTAGTTTGATTTTCACAATGAAAATTTCTTTACTTTGGCTCATGACCGATGACTGGTAAATATTGATCAACAATTGATGGTTGTTGACTGACATCGGGAGTGGTTGACCATTGATTGATTATTTGCTTAAATTATGGAGTAGTATCATTCTACTAGTAAGTTAGTCAAGTTATTTCAAAACGTAAAGTATTTTCACACGTACATCTTAGGTTGATTGTTTATTGGGAAATTTCATAAAATGTTACTATATTTTTACTAATTCACGAAATGCCACTAAAAAAAGAAAGTTACGAAATGTCACTATATTTTTACAAAAGTCCATGAAATACCACTTCGCGCTGACGGATGTTAGGTTTCAATTAAAAGTCCTCTCGATACGGTCAGGTTACTGTTCAAACGACTATATTTTGACTTCAATGACTATTTTCACAAATTAGCAAAAAGTTCATGAAATGTCATTTTGGTGAAGTTCAAGAAATGGCCCTGTTACAAAAATAGTTATTTTTGTTTCCAACGGTTATTTGTGCATTCGTATGCCTTTTTGTGCTATAAGAACTCATTGAGCTCGTTTGGGGACAGCTTGCAGCAGCAGACAGCTTCTCAATTTCTAAAATCAGCAGGCTTCCACCAAACACCCAAAACCAGTAGCTGACAGCTTCTGCAAAATCATCAGCAGGCAGCTTCTCAATTTTCAGCAGCAGGACCTAACAATTGTCTCTGCTTTTTAAAACCATCAGCAGACGTTCCACCAAACACTAAAACTAACAGCTGACAGCTTCTGCAAAACCATCAGCAGACAGGTTCTCAATTTCCAACAGCAGGACCCAACAGCAGCCCTCATCAGCAGACAGCTTGTCAATCATTCTTCAGCTCTACTCACCCATAGCACATTAGCCATGTACCTCCTTACTTACACAACCACAATCGATGAAAATTTTCAAACAATACATAGCAAGTTCATCATACCGACTGTGAATGTTTAGAGATTCTATAGCCACTACTTCTTATACTTTATGTTGTCCATAATTGTGTTATTCTACACAGATATGAAAGCTTCACATAATGGGTGTTATGCTAGAACTATCATCACTGGAAAAAGTTGAGAGAACATTTTACCATGGAAGACCAACTTCCAAGTTTAGAATTATGTTTCTTTATTATAGCCATCTATAATGCTAATGATGTTTGGGCATGAGAATTATACCCTAGTGGTAATGTATCTTCTAATTAGTTTTTAACTGATGATGCGAGTTAGGGTAGGCTTATTCCTCTGAACCTTCTTGAAAATGTCTGGTTTACCTTTGTGTGCATCGCTTCTAAGGTAAAATGTTCTCTCAACTTTTTTCATAACTATGTGAAACTTTCATATTTCTGTAGAATACATAATTTGTAGACAACCAAAAGTATATGGAGTAGTGGCTACGTAATGTATAAACATTCCTGGTCGGTAAGATAAACTTGTAATGTTTTTTGAAAATTTTCATTGGTTATGGTTGTGTATGTGGGGGGATACATGTCTAATGTGATATGGGTGAGTAAGATGAAGAATGGACATTTTATAGATTGATAATGAGTTCTTATAACACAAAAAGGCATATGAATGCACAACTAACCATTAAAAACAAAAATAACCGTTTTTTTGTAACATGGACATTTCGAACTTCACCAAAATGACATTTCATGAACTTTCTGCTAATTTGTGAAAAATGGTCATTGAAATCAAAATATAGTCGTTTGAACAGTAACCTGACCGTTTTGGGGTAAAACAGTCATTTTTTTCACTTTTAATGGAAAACTAACACCCATCAACGCGGAATGGCATTTCAATTTTCATACTTTTATAAAAAAAAATATAGTGACATTTCATGGCTTTATTTTTTTCTAGTAATATTTCATGAATTAGTTAAAAATATAGTGACATTTAATAAAATTTCCCTTATTAATTCTTTAAATTCACTTTGTCAACAGTTTAGACCTCCGTCTCATTTATCCATCCTTTTTTATTCTTTTGATCTTGTTTCAGAAAATCAATTCGTGTCTTTTCAAAATTGGGAAGGCGATTTTTCCATGAAGTGAGCCGGAGATTAGCGTATAGAGGCTTCTTTTTTCCACAAAGGGATAACGGAATCTCGGTGACTGTGTTGGGTGAGTGCGAGGGCAAACAAGGGACCATGCCCATGTGTATGTAGTTTGAGCATATGCTCAACACATTTTCAGTCTTTAGATTAGAATTTAGTTTTTAAAAACATTAATTCTAATCGTAAATAATTTTACTTATTTAATATTAATTTTTAAAATTGAAAAACAAGCAAGTAAATATAGAAGGGTATAATAGATAACTTTTTTCACTAATAACTCCCATCTCATTGACAGTTACTACGCTACATCCACTTTCCTCTTTCTTTTCTACAAAAAAACTTCCTCCTCCACTACGGTTTCAATTAAAATATATTGATAATTCATTTTTTCTCTAGTAACTAGATCATGCGTTAAATATTTCTTCTTTATTTCTAAATTACAAATGAACTTTGACATCTATTTAGATTTTTATTAATTCCCCATATTTAAGTGAAAAAGTAGATATTTAAGTAATAATAGATTTTTCAAAATGTAGGTGTAGATTTGTTGGATAAAAAAGTAGAATTTAAATTTAATCTTTATTTAGATGATAGTGTAGATTTTTAAGTAAATTGATAGATTTTCCAAATTGTAGGTGTAGATTTGTTTGAGAGAAGTGTAGATTTTCATTTTAGGAAAACAATTGATGGAAAATAGTGGATTTTATTTTTTTATTCTCTTATATTTATTTTCAAGGAGTCTTATCAACATAATTTCTAGTTTGTTATTTTTTTAAAAAAAGTTTACTTAAAACTTAGTATTTGTTTATTGTTTTATTTTTCAATTCATTACTTCACTAAAAATATTGCTAGGGAATATTTATTATAATTGATGATTTATTTTTTTCTCTAAAAACTAGATTGTAATATTTCTACTTTATTTCTAAAATGTATACATTTGAATCAAAATGTACACATTCATGATGAAAATGTACACACTCATGTTGAAAAAGTACACATTTGATAATATTGTATATACATTTGAATCAAAATGTACACATTCATGATGAAAATGTACACACTCACGTTGAAAAAGTACACATTTGATAATATAGTATATACATTTGAATCAAAATGTACACATTCATGACAAAAATGTACACACCCATGTTGAAAAAGTAAAAGCGTAGATATATAATAAAATGAGAAATTTTTCAAAATGTAGTTGTATATTTGTTTGATAGCGTAGATTTTAAATTTTGATAATACAATTTATAAAAATGAAAAAAAACAGGTTTATTTTTGTCTAATCTTAATGTTATGTTATAATAAATAAATTCTAACACTTTTCTTATATTTATTTTTAAGAATTTTTAATTTATTATGTTTAAATAATTTTTTTACTGAAAACATGGATTTTTTTTTCAAATCACCATTCCATTTTAATTTCAGTAAAAAAATTTTTTTTACCTAAAATCATGAGAATATTGATTTTGGGGATGTTTTCTTTTTTTCTTTATTTATAAATTACAAATTAAATTGGATATCTATCACCATCTATTTTAATCAAAAAGAAATTTACATCATGGGATGGTGGAGAGTGTTATTTTTCTTTATTTATAAAATTATAAATTAGTTATGACTTATGTACCCTTATAATAAATATTAGAATTTAGACCATCCATTTATTTTTTAAAGATTCAATGACCATGATTTACTTGAGCATCATGCTCAAAAATAATTTTGGGCACCTTCTCTCCTCTTTGCGTGTGAGGGAGAGGAGAGGTATCGTTTATTCTTTTGAAAGGGAATATTCGGATCCAATAAACTCGCATTACCATCTGGGGCGTTTAAAGTCCAAACTCTACTACCCCCCGCGCAGCTAATTTTGAAACTGGAAAAAAATGCATACAAACGGTTATATGTGAATATGTGTTAAACACGTTGATACAAATATTGTTTCTTAATCAGTTAAGTTATACGTCAATCCGAACACAAGAGATAATCAGTCAACTGTATGAATACAACTCGACTCAACACTACTTATTTACACTATCTAATCAAATGAACATATTCTTAATAACTTTATTGTACAAAAGTATATAATCAGCTGTGTCATGAATATATCTAATCGGAATTAACTAATATCGCAAAGAATTTACATTAATAATTCTTTACAAGTGAATACGAGTACATTAGTTTAATTATATAAACATGTATGAGGAGGATCAAAAGCTTGTATGATTAACATTAATAATTCTTTACAAATGAAGCCCAACAGCGAATCGCTCGCTCGTTTCGAAGAGGAGAGAACGGCTATGACTGAATCAGTGGGATGAGTCTGTCTCCTGAATCGGTGGGAGAGTCTGAATCGGTGAAATCATTCACAAAACACACATACTCGGTTCGCGGCTGTCTCCTGCTTCAAGTCGATCTCAATTTCTTTTGTAACTGTATCGGTGGGATGAGCCTGTCTCCTGCTTCGCGGCTGTTCGAAGCACGGCTAGGGTTTGTAATACTGGAAAATCGAACAAGGTACATAAAATCGGTGTGGTTTCAAAAGCAAGTTGTGTGGAGTGTTGACCTAGAGTCGATTTCAGCGGTTTGATTTGGGGCTTTCTCCTCTGTTTGTCTGGTTCCAATCTTTGGACGTTCGGTGTGACGATTGGGTTTTCTTCCAGCCGGTGCGGGTATTGACTCCAGGTCAAGGTTCAAGTGTGGTGATTTCTGATTTGGTTTGGACGATTAGTGTGGTTGCGGTACTTTGTGTACGTAACTGAGCCCTTGCTATGCCTTATGCATCTTCCTTCTATTATGAGTGTGCAGACTCTCAGCTTATCGTGGAGTAGTCTCTCAGTTTGTGTTCTTGTTTGGGTGGTTGTGATGATTTGTATCTCCCTCAATTCTAGGGGACTGGCTTTGGGTGAATATAATGTCACTGCTGGTGGTGAACTGCAGGGGTCTTGGTTCTCTGACAAAGTACGCTGGATCAAGAATGTAATACATCGGGAAGCACCTTCTCTTGTATTCTTGGCTGAGACCAAGTTGTCTACTTATGAACTACATCCTTTTGCTAAGTTTTTGCGTCACTACTGCTGGGTGGGTGGTGATAGTATTGGTAGGAAGGCTGGGGTGGCACTCTTTTGGTCTGTGAATTTGGATGTAACAGTGCTTAGTTTATCGAGTCATCATGTTGATGTAGTGGTAGGAGCTAATGAGGGGGGGTTCAATGGCGTTTTTCTGGGTTGTATGGCTGGTCGGATAATATGCAGAAATGGAAAACCTGGAATTTACTTTGGTATCTTCATGTGCAATGGACTGGACCATGGGTTTGGGGGAGATTTCAATGAAGTCCTCTATTATCATGAACATAATGGCAGGGGCACTCGTTCGAATGTGGCTATGACTGAGTTCCGAAATTGTTTGTTAGATTGTGAACTCCAGGATTTGGGTTTCAGAGGCTCCAAATTTACCTTTACCAACAAGACCATGCAAAACAGAAACGCACGCAGTCGTTTAGATAGGTTTCTATGTAATGCTTCTTGGCTTGATCACTTTCCAGCGGCAACAAACTTCCACTTGCCTTGGGGTCACTCTGATCATAAGCAATAAAGCTGGTTCTTCACCCTTGAACTCGTCATGGTCCTAAATCATTCAGATTTGAAAATTGTTGGGCGCTTCATCCACAATGCAAATCATGTGCAATCAGTCTGGCATTCAATCAGTTTCATTCAACAGTTTCAGATTATTGTAGGAAAGTTAAGAATGTGGTCAGCATCTTCGAACTTGGGGGAAAAGACAAATCTGGGTTGAAAAAAAGCTCTTAATAAAGACACGTCGGGGGCTTGATTTGGTTGCTAATAGTGCGCCTACCCAACGTAATCTTGAACGTTGGAATGAACTAAACCACTCCATGGATTCCCTTTTGTTAAAAGAAGAAATTAGATTGCAGCAAAGATCTTGACAGAATTGGCTGGCCTCAGGTGACCGTAACTCGGCTTTCTTCTTTGCACGATACAAGATGAGATCACGTCAGAATACAATATACTCTTTATCATCGGATAACCATGCTCCGCAATTCTCGTGGGAAGGTATTGAACAGGTGGCACGCATTATTTTCAAGATTTATCCACATCTTCAAACCCTCAGCCCGATTATCATCTCCTTGCTTGTGTAGCTGATGGAGTCTCTACTGCTGCATACCAACACATGGGTGAGCCTTATTCTCGTGAAGAGGTAATTCAAGTATATAATTAGATGTACCCAGGAAAGGCACCAGGGCCAGATGGGATAAATGGGACTTTTCTACGCACATATTGGACCACCATTAGCGAAGATTTTATGAGCACGTGCCTATCTTTTTAAAACAAACAACATCATGCCCCCATCACTAAATGAAACACATATTGTTCTCATTCCATAGTCTCTAGGAGTTGTGTCAATCAACAATTTCGGCCTATTTCCTTATGCAATACTATATACCGAGTCATCTCTAAGGTTCTAGTGAATCGTGTTGCTGATGTTCTCCCAAGTGTAATCTCCCACAATCAAGCTGCTTTTGTGTATAATCGCCTCATTTCAGACAAAGTGTTACTCTCTCATGAAATCCTACATGCCATGCGACGCTCAAAGGCAAAGTAAAGGCTATTTCATCTACAAGATAGACATGTCAAAGGCCTTCGATCGAATTGAATGGGACTTTGTTTTAGCTGTTTTGTCAAGCATGGTGTAACACCCCATCTCTAAATACAATGATCGTCGCCTTAAGTCCATCTCGTACGTTAACATCGCAGCGGAAAAGTTCTACTAAATTGGTGTTACCGCCGTTAGTCACCCACGTGACTAACTAGGCCTATTCCCTTACATGTCACGGTTACAACCGTGACTAACCGGATAATTACTCGAGCATCTAAAACATTACATTCATAAACCACAAACTATACAGAGTATCTCATATCCTAATACATCATACTAACATCTCATTAATACACTAAACGAGTGTACATGCACAACTCGTGTAACAAATGTAAAAGTAACCCGAAGTACTCTACCCGCTCCTACTCTCAGGTTGAGTCTTCGTCCGGTACCTACCTGTAAAGTTTAAATCACAGGCCCCAAGGGGTTCAGCATATTGCTGGTATAGAAAAAGTGAAGCCCACAAGCTAGCCGGGTTACACACGACTACTTTGTCGTATACATGCAATTGTTTATTCATACAAATAATAATAAGAAGTACGATAACAAACAACACTTTATGTGAAACATTCACAGCTCAAATAAATTGAACGTCGTAATGGACGTCCATTGATGAGTAAGTTAGATTCCTAAATCCTGAGGCCTGAGAATTGTTTAGTTCTCGTGTTTGACCATACCTTATAAGTGTCAACCGTTCCCTTAATAGAACTGGTTGTTCTTTAACTGAATTGTTTATTTTTGTCGGGTCATGGTAACCTTAGCCAATGAGTTATTAGCTCCATTGGGTTAATAAACATTATTCTTAAGTTGTGAGGGGTGTAAGCTTGACCCTCCTGCGCCTCCTGAATTTGCCTCCCACCTCGAACTGTTCACTCGAGCTGGTCGGGTCAGTTTGTCAACCCTAGGCGGAAGACAGATCTGATACAGATGCCGACCTCCTAACCTGAACATGCATGACCGGAAGTCCCGGATTTCTCTCTCCCCAAGTTCCAGTTAGCTGAAGTCTCCTTGACGATTGGTTAGTTAAACCTCTCTCGGTATTAACCAACTATCAATAGGGAATATTTGTAACCTTATACAATTGTTTACTAAACATAGTTAATGAACAAGCTCTGAATCAATTAGTGTTAGTGTGAAATGGACACACAATAACAATACAATAAATCGGTTTCATGCTTAATCTTTCTTGGTCGTACCACAATAACACATAGCACACAAACCGAGGTAGACCTTGTTAGCAAACAAGCTACAAGAATCCCATACCGTACACCGGAGATTGGCTAGCTCTTAATCCCTCGTTCGCCTAATCCGCCGAACGCCTCTGACTTATCTAGATCTGTAACCAGAACTAGTATTAGTATCCTGTGTCTTAGAACTAATTTGGTTCTCTTTTCAACTTAAACCTCTTCCTAGGTTAACCCGAGTATAATAGTATACCGTTAAACGGGTTCGTTCATTTAGGAGCGTTTTCGAGCTCAATTCCAATTCATTAACATACTAACGTCGTAAGCAGTTATTTAGTTGCACAGTTAGCAACTTTAGACTCATACGGACCTTGTATTAGATTTTCGTATTTTTCACTATTCATCCGTATTTCACTATTCATTTATACAGTCCCGTATTCTACTATTCATTTATACGGCCTTGTATTTTACTATTCACCGTATTTCACTATTCACGTATACGTATTTTACTATTCACATATACGTCTCGTATTTGACTATTCATATATACGTAGTTACTATTCATATACGTATTCACTATTCATGTATATGTATTTACTATTCATGTATACGTATTTGCTATTCATGTATACGTATTTACTATTCATGTATACGTATACTATTCACGTATACGAGTACTATTCATGTACACTAAAAATTTTCGTATACGCCCGTATGATACGGAGTATCATACGTATTTATTTCTTTTTCCAGTATAACTTGTATTTTCATTAAAATACTTTAAGTATTGATTTCTCCTATACTTATTAAATTACGGGTATACACCTCGTATACCTTAATTTATATACGGGTCTCGTTTAAACCCGTCTTAACTCTGTTTCTTTTACAACTTGTTTCTTGTAACACCCCTACTACGCACTTAACAATAATTGAAATCGCAGTAGAAAAAATCAACTAAATAATAACTAAACGATTTGGTGCTACAACGCCGTTAACCACCCACGTGGTTAACAAGACAGAATAAATACAAGCGTACCGGTCTGATGATCAGACTCCCGAGCATTAGGTACTAACATCCATATATACATAAATACAATACCGAGTATTTAACAACATCCATCATGTAAACTGTACATCACAATCTCCACTGTCAACTGTCAACGACCGTCACTGTCACTACAAAACCAAATATATCGCCACGGGGAGCACAGGGCGCATCCCGGGCTCAACATCCAAAATAACCAAAAGTATTTCTGCAGCCTAGAATCTATAGCCATTCTGCTTCCTCGATCCTCATCCTGCAGTAAAAATATGGAGCCCCCGAGGGGGTCAGCAACCCTTGGCTGGTATGGTTAACGCGCAGCCCATCGGCTACCGGGATACGCGCACTAATTGTCATGATGACATGGCATTCATTTTAAACATACAACATATATAACATAGCAAGAGTATTGCATAACAACATCACACATAACATACAAGAACGAATCCTTTAGGAAGCGAACCAACACAATTAGATCCCATTGAGAGCCTAGAGAATGTTGCCAAACTCATGCTAAGCTCGTTACATAACTCGTTACCGTCCTGTTAAATTGAATGAATAACTTAACACAAAGGTGCGTCGGATATAGTGATCCAAGCACACCGAACAAAACATAGTATGCCCCTGTGGCCCGACGTGAGTCAGTAAAATAGCCTTGGATAAGCTAAAGGGAAAGTTGAAAACCAAAATGGAAAACAACCATAACTTACAAAGAGAATCGAACCGGTTATGACATCGACTCCCATACTCACACGCGTGGCCGGAACTACCGGACTCCTCACTCCCCAGTTAGCACTTGTTAGAAGTTCAACATCGAACTCAACAAACAATCACATACAAGTGGTTAAGTCTTGTCAGACACACACAAGGGAAATGAGTCACACTTAACAACATAGTAATATTAACAACTGTAAACTCTTTACATGACTTAAGTCTTACAAGGTCATAAACACACAGAAAAAGCAAAAACAACACACAAGCCGGTGTAAACCGGTAGGCAACAGACTGCAAGAAAACCATACCTTGGTCCTTGCTTCGACTGGTTTCCACCTTTGGAGAATCCTATACACATTTAGTAACGTCGGTTAATTTAACGTACTAGTCCGTCGATAACTTATTACTTTACATTTCTAGTTATTTTATTTTCATACGTGTTATAACTTTTACCTTTTTAAATTTTCACTATAACACACCAAACATGTCCTAAACAAACTTATAACATCATACTAACTAATCCCCATCATTATACGTCTTTATTTAACCTTAAATAAGTTTTTAAGTGGTCCGGGACTTGATCCTCATCTTAAGTCCCGGACCCAGTCTCTGTAAAACTCTCGGGTTGTTTTTATGGGGTGGTCCGGGACTTCATACGGGTCCTAGGTCCCGGACCAATGTAGGCAAATTCTCTCGGGGGTAAATTAGGGGGTGGTCCGGTACTTCTTACAAAACCTAAGTATCGGACCAAGGCTGTGTAAGAACTTTCGGCCCCTTTTGATGCATGGTCCGGGACATTACCCAAGACCTAAGTCCCGGACCACTGCTACAGATTTTACATTTAGACATTTCCTAAGTCTTGTTGCAATGGCTCTCCTTACCCATTATATGTATAGACTTCCCAAATGATCTTAGGTATATTCTAATGCCAAAATATCATCTTAAACACACCTAGTTCCTTGTCTAACTTATTACTCAATTTTCTCATAAAATTCACCAACACTTATAACATTTCTTACAAGGTTTCTAAATGGTGTTTCTCACCTATGATAACCACTATCCCAAAATGTTTTCTCCTCACCATAACATCATCTCCCAAGCATCTTTTCTTACCAACCTAAACTCCTAGTTGATGTTTAAGTCCTATTTGTTTCCTAGAACACCTAAGACATTATTTCTTCTCTATTAAAATACCTAGACATTTCTAACACTTCCTAGTTCACCAAATCTCACATAAACACTTAAAACTTCTTGTACTGAAATACGCCGTAATTAAAAACAGTGATTAATTAGGCTAATTATAATTTTAAAGGCTTAATTACACTTAAATAAATATGAGGGAACAAATCCCGAAGAAAACGGACCTTTAAAATGGGTTAAAAGCGTAAACGAACCTTAAAGCGCGTTTTTCGAGGAAACCGGGAAAATGCGACTTTAAGCGGGTCAAACAGACTCGTAACAATTTTGATCAACTAAATAGTCACTAATAAATATTAGTGAAGCTTTAGAACCAATAAAATTAATTAAACGAGAAAATTCCAGAAAACGGGTTCCGGTTAGTAAAAACCGTAACAACCGGGAAGTTGTGGGGTGAGAATGCAAATAAACAAACTTAGCGCGTCCACTTTTGTAAATAAAAGTCAAAAATCTGTAGGGTGGATGTGTGTGGGCTGATTAACTAGCCCCTCTCCCTCTCTTTATTGTTCCTAATTCACTAAAGGACAAAAGAAATAAGTAAAAGAGCAAAATAAAACTCTCTCTCCTATCCCCACTCCTCCCTCTCACGATTTTCTCACCTCTCTACCCCTCTCCTTCTTCCTCATGCGATGGCTATGGTGAATTGAAGAAACCCACTCAACTCTCCACTTCTCTCCTCTTGTCCAAGCTCAATCCTTGTCCAAATCCAATAAAAATTACACCATTGGAATCCCCTTGCAAAGGAGAACACTTTCCTCCTTTCAAAAATCCAAAAACTCCATTTTCGTTTATATGGGTATTCTCCATTTGAAGATTCAAGTCCACCATTAGAAGCACCTTCACCCCTTGTTACTTTGAGGTAAAAAGAATTTCGAAAATCCTTCATTTCTAGCTCTCATTAGCATTATAAGGATTTTCAGTTTTTGAACTCTTGGCTCTTCTTGCTCCAACCGATTTTGGCTTCTCTTGTGGGCTAGGAATCCTACTCTCTTGCTAGTCAAGAACTTCAACCATTGGAAGGGTACTCATTTCATTTCTAAACCCTAAAACATCTAGATTCTAGGGTTAGTTTAAATGAATGCTAAGTATTTGTGTGTATTGGTATGGGTTGCTGTAGCGTTGCCCATCCCTTGAGCAAAAACCGAGAACAAGGAGAAAGGAAGAGGAAAAGAAGAGAAGAGAAGGAAAGGAAAGGAAGGAAAACTAGTAAGACAAGGTAATTGTGCTTACCATGAACTAGTTTGGTATTGAGTAATGTAACAGTTTTTGAGAAGTAAAATAAGTAGTGTATGTAGTAATGTAGTAGTGTATTGGAGAAGAGAATAAAACAGTTTTGAAGCCTTTTAAATGATGTCTAAAAGCTTGGGAAAACATTGAGGATTGAATGTGTATGTGCAGGAATTTTATGTTGTTGTAGTAGAGTTGAATTGTGAGTATGATGTGTTGTATAAACAGGTGTGTGAGTGAGCAACTATGAGCTGAAATGGTGTGTGGGAAAAATAAGAATTATAGGGGAGACTATGTCCAATTTTAATTAGGAATGAGAGGAATTAGGTTGGTCAAGAAGAGGAAGTAACCTAGGTGATAACTAGGTGTATTTGGGGAGTGTAATGGGAGTGTTTTGTAGTTTGAAACAGATTTGGAAATGAGTGTGTTAATGGGATGAAGCTAGATGTGAACTAATGTTAAGATGCTAAGAGTGGCATTAGTTAAGAGAGTATTGGAGGATAGAAGTTTGAATAAAAATCTGTAGCATAAGAAGGAAAACAAAATTTGTAGCAATAAGTGAAATGGAAACTAGTATAAGTGTTGAGAAGAAGTAAGGAAAAATGTGTAAGTGAATGTAGGAATTGAGTAGCAAGTATGGAGGATGAATTAAGGTGATTTAGAGCATCTAAATGAGTGTTAAACATGTAGGGAAGTATTGGTAAAGATTGGGGAAACAATGGGTAAAGAAACCAACAGAAAACAGATTTTTAAACTGAAGTACTGGGCCGGACCGGACTTGCGACCGGACTTGCAAGTTCGGTCGAGCCCAGAATCATAAAGACGGGAGTCTTCTGGAATGGACCGTACTTGCGACCGGACATGCAAGTTCGGTCGGACCAGAAAATTCCCCGTCTGAAACCTTCTGGAATGGACCGAACTTGCGCCGACCGGACATGCAAGTTAGGTCGGACCAGAAAAAATTCCCCGTCTGAAGCCTTCTGGAATAGACCGAACTTGCGACCGGACATGCAAGTTCGGTCGGACCAGAAAAATTCCCCGTCTGAAACCTTCTGGAATAGACCGAACTTGCGACCGGACATGCAAGTTCGGTCGGACCAGAAAATTCCCCGGCAGAAACCTTCTGGAATGGACCGGACTTGCGACCGGACATGCAAGTTCGGTCGGACCAGAAGATTTTCCCGTAATGTGAGCTACTGGAATCGACTGGACTTGCGACCGGACTTGCAAGTTCGGTCGAGTCAAAAAAAAAATTTATTATATGATTATAGTAATCATATGTATATATATATATATATGCCTATATACATATAAGCATATATATGTAGTAGCACACCATGAATGAAGTAGTAATGGTAAGAAAGTAAGTAAATGAGTAAGGCAACAAATTTATGAAGTAGTAAAGAAAAGAATGGTTTTATAATCAAGCAAGAAAGTAATGAAGTAGTAAGTATACATTGAAAGTATCAATGAAGGAGTAAGATAGATCAATAATAGACCATTGATCATACTACTTCATGTATGTATAGGAATCAAATAGTTGATCATCAAAGGACCCAGTAGTCCGAGTACGACGGTGAACGGTATGATTTCTTCATGCCCTGTATCCTAACTTGGTTACCCCGATTTGTGTGCTTATGTGATCACCAATAAGATAAATGCACGAATCGGACTTTTATTGCACTTAGTTGTGTTTGAACTATATTGTTCTTGTTGTGTTCTCTTGAACATTTAGTTTGTATAATTCATGAAACGAATGAATGAGAATGAAGTGTATGTGTAAATGATGAGTATTTGTGTATTGTATTGAAGTATGGGAAATGAGTATTGACTTCTACTAATTCCTAACATTCTAACTCCTAACTTGAGTAATGAGTAAAATGGAATGAGTAGAAGTCCGATATAGTTTCGGCCACGCGTGAGGATAAGGAAACACAAGAGGTTGGATCCGAATCCTGGCTGTAATCTTTTCCATGGACCAAATCCCTTGAATGGGTAGCATCCTGGATTAGTGGGCCACCCTAAAGCCCGGTGGTGGGATGTAGTAATCCCTGCCCGGAGGTCATACCGACTTAACTGGAGTAAAGTATGTAATAAGTAAGTATGTATGTGTATCGGTCTTGACTATTGTAAGTCATTGACCTTGAGTAAGAAGTATTGAACACCCGATTAACCCGGGGTGTGTAATGAAGCTAACATGACTTCTGTATGGAATGGAGAATTGTATCTACGTAATGCGGTGAGTATTCGGTAAGTAAGAACGGTTGACATGTAATGTCTTCCTTGTATGTATTGAATGTATGTATGCCTTGTGTATGGAATGTATTGAATTGTATTGTATAAAGCATGTATGTATGTATGTATGAATGAAACGAACCGCATGTACTCGACCAAATAGTTGGTGTACCCTCGCTAGTACGCGGGGTATGCGGTTATCATATTCAGCGTAAGCTGACCCCCTAGGGGGAATGTTTTTATTCTACAGGTACCGCGAGGCGTGACTGTCGAGTAAGGACCTTGCTGAATTCTTTTGGGTAGTTAGTAGGATTGAAATGGTGTACCGAGTTGTACACGGCTAAGGCCTTTTGAGTAGCCGGTGTACCATGTGGTACACCTTTTTAGATAATGAATTGTGATTGGATAGAAATGAGTAAGTGTACAAACTCTTAATTTTTGGGAAGTAGCCTTGGAATGTAATTCATATGTTTTGGTATACTCGGTAATCATCTGTAAGTAAGTATTTGGTATTGTAAAGTAAGTAGTATGTATTCGGATATTCTAATCGTCAGACCGTCACTGTAAGTAGTAGTAGCCTTGTTGGTCTTGGATGACTAATGGCGTTGTATCACCCGCCGGGAGTAAGTAAGTAAGTAAGTATTCCGCTGCGAGTAAGGTAATTATGGAAATGATTAGAGGATAATGGAAGGATTAGCGGTTGGGGTGTTACAAAAAGTGGTATTAGAGCGAAGTCTCGCTCTGATGATTAGAATACCAAGTCTAGTGATTACCGAGTTAGGTTATAAACCGTGTTACAACGGAGAATTAGAAACCTAACTAGGAAACTGTTAGCAATAACGGATACCCTTTACGTCTGCAAAGACGATACCATTGCTTGAATCAAGACCATGTGGTCATAGTTTCACCGTATCTAATGTAATCCACACTTGTTCAGATGTCAGGACGAGGTCGAGGCCGACCTAGAGGAGAGACATCTGATGGACCGGGTGCGCAGACGATAGCTGAAATCGTCACTGCCACGGTAGCACAGATGCTACCACAAGTAATCACCGCAGTACAAGCAACCAACACAAAAACCAGCAGCAAAACAACAAACAGCAGCCCGACCCGCCTCAACCCCGAGAAACGAATTGGGTAAAGGCCGTCGCTGACCTTCGACCTCCATGCTTTAGAGGCGAGACCAGCGACCCCGCCAAGCTCGAGGCCTACCTCTCGAGATGGAGACGGCATTCGAGACACTTGAGACTCCCGCTGGAGTTCGAGTGAGGATAGCTGCGTACTACCTCAAAGACGCGGCTATGGACTGGTGGAAGCTCGTTAAGGCCGAGCACGTAGCCGACCCTGCATTCGGATGGGAAGCATTCACCTCTCTCCTCCGATCTAAGTACTATCCCGAGCATGTCAAGACCAAGAAACGGCTTGAGCTCGATGCCCTGAAAATGACCGAGAAGATGACGGTTGATGAATATTACCGCACCTTCACCTCTCTTCTCAGACTCCTACCCGACCTTGGGTATACCAGCCAAGTCTTGGTCGATCGCTTCTACGGCGGATTGAGCCATCGACTCCGGTATGGCATGGGCTTCACACGGTTTACCTCCCTTCAGGTAAACATCGTTGAACCCTTAAAAGCCATGAGTAATGTGAATTAGTATTCCCGTATGTAAGTGTAACTTAATGCCTAAGTACTTCAGGAGTGTTACCACGTTGCATCTCGAGTTGAGATCACCTGCCAGCTAAGAGATGAGGAGCAAGCGCTGAAGCGCAAGGTGAGCGGCAAGGGTAACACCTCCGACGACCAAAACCAAGCCAGACCTTGGAAGAAGAAGAAGGGGAAGCATTCCCACCATAAGAACACCTCAGGAGACGGCAGAGCCCATACTGAGAAGGGCAAGGCAGCTGAACCGTTACAGATTACATACACCGCACCAGTGGCAGCGAAGCCACTGAGGTCTCAGCCCTACAAGGGTAAGAACCCGAAACCGAATTAGTACACTTGTGAAAGCGTATGTAGATAGAGTATTGTAAGTATACCGAACCTTGCTAACTTGGAAGCTATAGGTTCTGGATTTGGCCAGGGCAAGAACCAATCTGATGGCCGCAACTACATATGCCGAAACTGCAACAAGGATCATCCCGGCACAGATTGCCAAGGCAGGGAGATCCGCTGCTACACTTGCCAGAAGCCGGGGCACCGTGCTAATGCATGCCCAGAGAACTCTAAGCCCAAGGGCAACTACCAGGGCTACAAGCAGCGTGAGGGCAAGGAGGTTGCATCTGGCGATGCTCATGCCCAGCACACCTCGCAGGGATAGGGGTCCCGAGGTCCGTAGAAGGGCGCACCGCAGAGGCAGCCGGCCTTACACATCATTGACCGTGACGGGACCGGGACTAAGTCCGGCCCAAGTAACTACCGTAACCTTTAATCCTTGAAGAGCATGTCTATGTATCAAAGTAATTGTATGAATGGAAGCATGAATGCGTAAATACTTGAAGTATGAAAATGAGTATGAGTAAGTAACATGGAAATATGTATTGAGCATGAAATGAATTAGTAAGCCTAGAACTCACACTAGATGTAATTTACCACCTTAGGGAAATTCCTTATTTGTTACCCAATACCTTTGAACTCACCTCATGAAGAGACCGACATCGCCACTCACCACTTCGACAACAATCAGTGTCAGGTCATCCGCCCAGGTATGATCTTGTTAAAAGGATACTTGACACCCGAAGGACAAGTTTCAATCATCCGGCGATGCAACGAGTTAGGAATGGGTCCAGGAGGATTTTATACACCCGAATTCCCCGGTGGAGCGACAATGAAGCTGAAAATGATGTGCTTGGGAAAGGATTAGAACCCTATATACCAAGACATACCAAACGACGCGAACAGGAGACGGAGCCACACCTCCAACAATACCCCCGGAATTCCAAACGCTTGTCACACAAGCTGTAGAAATCGCACAACAGTACGAAGATGAACCAATCCCTGCACTTGAAGCAGATCTATGTATCGTCAACTTCTATGAGAAAGAAGGACGACTTGGCTTACACCAAGATAAGGACGAGACAGCGGAATCTCTTGAACTAGGAGTGCCCGTAGTGTCATGGTCCATTGGTGATGACGCCGTATTCTTGTATAGCGAGCAGAAGCGTGTGGACCTCGTAGAGAAGTTGGTATTGAGATCAGGAGATGTCCTGATCATGGGTGGAAAATCAAGGTTGCTGTATCATGGGATCCAGAAGATCAAGTTGAACACGGCACCACCGGCAATAATCAATGCCACACACATGAAACCAGGACGCTTGAACCTTACCTTTAGAAAGTATTAATCTTGTAGTAGCATGTAATCCAGTAGTAACGTGTATTAGAGACACAGTATGTATGATGGTTGGCTATTCAATAAAAGCAGTGTTGGTTATTAAATTCCACTTGCGTTCCACCATCGTTACTTATAATCTTATGAATCAATAGGTTGTGGACTCGGTACCAAAGGTAACCTGAGCATCCTCACCGAAGAACAAGCCGGCAAAAGCGGCACCATTCTAACGGGAACATTCCCGGTAAACGGCATCGAAGCCTCAGTATTATTCGACTCCGGCGCCTCTCACACCTTTGTATCGCCATCATTCGCTACAAGGCTGGGGCTAGACGCAGATGAGTTACCGAATTTCTTGGTTACTCTCTCCGTCGAAGGAGCGAGTAAAGTGTACTAAGTATTACCACACCGCCACAATTCAAATCAAAGGCGAAGTGTTTCCCATCTCATTCATTGAATTCAACGGGTTGGGATTCGACTTGATAATTGGAATGAACTAGTTGGAGCGGCACAAGGGGAGAATTCTATGCGCCGAGCATCGCTTGCTGCTCAAGAGTCCATCTGGGGTCACTGTTCATACCGCCAGAGGCCGAGGAGAGAGCCTTCAACTACAGTCATCTCCGCTATGGCAATGTACCGGGAGCTCAGAAAAGGACATGAAGTGTGTTTATGCCACGTGCAAGACCTGGAGAGAGATCCAGAGTTCAGTGATGATGTAGCAGTAGTCTTAGAATCTCCTGATGTATTTCCGAAAGAGCTACCTGGTATGCCACCACAGAGAGCAGTAGAGTTCGAAATCGACCTTGTACCTGGTACTGGTCCCATTGCTAAGGCACCATACCGCATGGCGCCAGCAGAAATGACAGAGTTGAAAGAGCAACTGCGTGAACTACTCGACAAAGGGTTTATACGCCCGAGCGTATCACCCTGGGGGAGCACCGGTCCTCTTCGTGAAGAAGAAGGACGGTAGTCTCCGCCTCTGCATCGACTACCCGTGAATTAAATGCGGTCACCGTAAAAGAACAAAATATCCATTGCCACGCATCGACGACCTGTTCGATCAGTTGAAGGGACCTTCGGTCTTTTCTAAGATTGATCTCCGATCCAGATATCACCAAATTGCTATCAAAGAGCAAGACATTGAGAAAACAGCATTCCGAACAACATATGGCCACTACGAATTCACAGTGATGCCATTCGGTTTGTCTAACGCACCAGCCAAATTCATGGACCTAATGAATCGGTTATTCAGTGATCAGCTGGACACTTCAGTAGTAGTATTCATCGACGACATCCTTGTGTATTTGAAGTCACCAGAAGAGCATGAAAACCACTTGAGAAAAGTACTCGAGACAATACGCGAGAACCAGCTGTATGCGAAGTTCTCCAAATGCGAGTTTTGGCTAGATCAGGTATCATTCCTCGGTCATGTCATCTCGAGCGCGGGTATTTCAGTAGATCCATTCAAAATCGAAGCAGTGCGACATGGCCTAGACCTAAGACTGTTACCGACATCCTGAGCTTTCTTGGTTTAGCCGGTTATTACCGGAGGTTTGTAAAGGACTTCTCAAAAGTCGCTAAGTCCATGACGTCATTGATGAAGAAAGATGCACCATTTGTATGGACAAATGAGTGCGAGGTATCCTTCCAGAGCCTAAAAGACTCATTGGCTCAGCGCCAGTTCTCACACTTCCCGAGGGCACACAGAGGGATTTGAGGTGTATTGTGATGCATCGGGCAAGGGCATGGGATGCGTACTCATGCAGCATGGCAAGGTAGTAGCATACGCCTCCCGCCAGCTGAAAAAGCATGAGGAGAATTACCCGACACATGATCTAGAGTTAGGAGCCATTGTCTTCGCCTTGAAGATATGGCGACACTATCTCTATGGGGTAAGCATCACCATCTACTCCGACCACAAAAGTTTGCAGTATGTATTCACACAGAAGGAATTGAATTGAGATAGAGGAGGTGGATGGAGTTCCTCTCAGATTACGACATCAACCTCCAGTATAAAGAAGGGAAGGCAAACGTTGTAGCCGACGCCTGAGTCGTCGAGCACACTCGCTCCATTCGCTACTCTTCTTCTAGCTTGGTTGACGAGGTGCGAGACGCTCAGTTGAGTGACCCTTACTTCACAGAGATCAGACAGAAAATCAAGAGGGTACCTTCGAGAACCGAAAGTACGACTTCAAATTGCATGAAGATGGTCTGATCCGATTGATTGAATGGCAAATTATGCGTCCCCCGAAGCAATGCTGAGCTAAAGGATCGCATTTTGCGAGAGTCACATTGTTCGACATTGCATGTCCATCCGGGAGCCTCTAAATGTACAAAGACATGAAGAGGTACTTCTGGTGGTCAGGAATGAAATTAGACGTGACTGAGTATGTTCTGAGGTGTCTCACATGCCAAAAGGTGAAGTTCGAGCAGCACGAAGACGGGAGGAATGGTGCAACCATGCCCATTCCGGGAGTGGAAATTCCACGATATCTCTATGGATTTTGTTGTTGGACTCCACCTGCTAGGGGAGGACACAACATGATCTGGGTAGTAGTCGATCGTCTCACCAAGGTTGCCCAATTCATACCGATGAAGGACACCTGGAAGGTGGCGAAGCTCGCGGAGCTATTCGACAAGGAGATCATACGACACCACGGAGTCCCGAAAACCATTGTATCTGACCGCGATACCAGATTTCTTTCGAGATACTGGAGAGCAAACGGGAAGCGCTGGGCACTGAATTGAAACTTAGCACCGCCTTCCATCCACAGACCGACGGTCAGACAGAAAGGACCATCCAAACACTAGAGGATATGCTTAGGGCATGTGCCTTAGACTTCCAGCGGAGCTGGATTGACAAGCTTCATCTTATCGATTGTGTTTTTCGTATAACAATAGCTATCATGCTTCGATTAAGATGTCGCCATTCCAAGCTTTGTATGGTAGACCTTGCCGTACCCCGTTGTGTTGGGATGAGTCAAGTGAAGCGGTCATCATAGGACCGGAGTATTTAGAGCAAGTACAAGCTGAAGTACAACAAATCCGAGCAAACATGAAAGCAGCCCAAGATAGACAGAAATCCTATGCGGATGTGTGACGACGCGACCTTGAGTTCGCCGTGGGCGACCAAGTGTTCTGCGTGTCTCACCTATGAAGGGCGTCTTTCGATTTGGCCAAAAGGGCAAGCTGAGCCCAAAATTTGTAGGGCCGTATACCATTACTGAGAGGATTGGAGCCGTAGCTTATAGGCTAGCATTGCCTGAAGAATTGGGGCGTGTTCATGATGTCTTTCATGTATCACAACTCAAGAAATACATAGCCGACCCCTCTCATGTATTAGAACTCGAACATCTATCCCTAGAGCCGACGATGAGATATGTCGAGACTCCATTGCGAATCCTTGATACAAAGACAAGAGACACTCGCCATAAATCTGTACGAATGGTGAAGGTCTTGTGGTCCAACCACGACGTCGAGGAAGCGACTTGGGAATTAGAGGACGCCATGAAGGCGAAGTACCCGAACTTATTTGTAGACTAGATGTCTAGTATCCGTATAGCATGGAGGGTACGGGGCGTACCCCTTTTAAGGGGGGTAGAGTCTTTTTGCTTTTGCATTGCTTCGGGTTAGCATTGCATAGTATGTATGTATGGTAATTGTATTTTGTTGGCACATGTAGTGCTAATGGTATTGTATTGGCATAAAGTAGTGCTAGTGGTATTCAGTATATAGTACGATATGTATGGTATGTGCATGGTATGTATGTAATCAGTAATGCATTGTGTTGTACGGTATATGACACGAATGACATGTGAAGTGTATTGTGAATGTATTGTGGAATGTGCGAACTGGATGGTGTATTGTGTATGGTGTTTGAATGGAGTATTGAGTATGAATTGAGTATTGTGTATGGCAATTGAACTGAGTATGGTGTATGGTATCTGAATTGTGTATTTGTAGTGTAAGAACTGTGAACACCTTGTAAGGTGGAAGTAGAATGCATTGTGGCAATTGGTTTGCCAAATGAGTAGAAGTAGTAGTAAACCGTAAACCTTGAGCAACTTTGAGGGCAAAGTTCCTTAAGAGGGGTAGATTGAATACCCCGTAATTAAAAACAGTGATTAATTAGGCTAATTATAATTTTAAAGGCTTAATTACACTTAAATAAATATGAGGGAACAAATCCCGAAGAAAACGGACCTTTAAAATGGGTTAAAAGCATAAACGAACCTTTAAAGCGCGTTTTTCGAGGAAACCAGGAAAACGCGACTTTAAGCGGGTCAAACAGACTAGTAACAATTTTGGTCAACTAAATAGTCATTAATAAATATTAGTGAAGCTTTAGAACCAATAAATTAATTAAACGAGAAATTCCGGAAAACGGGTTCCGGTTAGTAAAAACCGTAACAACCGGGAAGTTGTGGGGTGAGAATGCAAATAAAACAAACTTAGCGTGTCCACTTTTGTAAATAAAAGTCAAAAATCTGTAGGGTGGATGTTTGTGGGCCGATTAACTAGCCCTCTCCCTCTCTTTATTGTTCCTAATTCACTAAAGGACAAAAAAAATAAGTAAAAGAGCAAAAATAAAACTCTCTCTCCTATCCCCACTCCTCTCTCTCATGATTTCTCTCACCTCTCTACCCCTCTCCTTCTTCCTCATGCGATGGCTATGTTGAATTGAAGAAACCCACTCAACTCTCCACTTCTCTCCTCTTGTCCAAGCTCAATCCTTGTCCAAATCCAATAAAAATTACACCATTGGAATCCCCTTGCAAAGGAAAACACTTTCCTCCTTTCAAAAATCCAAAAACTCAATTTTCGTTTTATGGGTATTCTCCATTTGAAGATTCAAATCCACCATTAGAAGCACCTTCACCCCCTTGTTACTTTGAGGTAAAAAGAATTTCGAAAATCCTTCATTTCTAGCTCTCATTAGCATTATAAGGATTTCAGTTTTTGAACTCTTGGCTCTTCTTGCTCCAGCCGATTTTGGCTTCTCTTGTGGGCTAGGAATCATACTCTCTTGCTAGTCAAGAACTTCATTCAACCATTGGAAGGTAATACTCATTTCTAAACCCTAAAACATCTAGATTCTAGGGTTAGTTTTTAAATGGATGCTAAGTATTTGTGTGTATTGGTATGGGTTGCTGTGTAGTGTTGCCCATCCCTTGAGCAAAAAAAGAGAACAAGGAGAAAGGAAGAGGAAAAGAAGAGAAGGAAAGGAAAGGAAGGAAAACTAGTAAGACAAGGTAATTGTGCTTACCATGAACTAGTTTGGTATTGAGTAATGTAACAGTTTTTGAGAAGTAAAATAAGTAGTGTATGTAGTATGAGTAGTAGTAATGTAGTAGTGTATTGGAGAAGAGAATAAAATAGTTTTGAAGCCTTTTAAATTATGTCTAAAAGCTTGGGAAAACATTGGGGATTGAATGTGTATGTGCAGGATTTTATGTTGTTGTAGTAGAGTTGAATTGTGAGTATGATGTGTTGTATAAACAGGTGTGTGAATGAGCAACTATGAGCTGAAATAGTGTGTGGGAAAAATAAGAATTATAGGGGAGACTATGTCCAATTTTACTTAGGAATGAGAGGACTTAGGTTGGTCAAGAAGAGGAAGTAACCTAGGTGATAACTAGGTGTATTTGGGGAGTGTAATGGGAATGTTTTGTAGTTTGAAACAGATTTGGAAATGAGTGTGTTAATGGGATGAAGCTGAAGATGTGAACTAATGTATTTAAGATGCTAAGAGTGGCATTAGTTAAGAGAGTATTGGAGGAGAGAAGTTTGAATAAAAATCTGTAGCATAAGAAGGAAAACAAAATTTGTAGCAATAAGTGAAAATGGAAACTAGTATAAGTGTTGAGAAGAAGTAAGGAAAATGTGTAAGTGAATGTAGGAATTGAGTAGCAAGTATGGAGGATGAATTAAGGTGATTTAGAGCATCTAAATGAGTGTTAAACATGTAGGGAAGTATTGGTAAAGATTGGGGAAACAATGGGTAAAGAAACCAACAGAAAACAGATTTTTAAACTGAAGTACTGGGCCGGACCGGACTTGCGACCGGACTTGCAAGTTCGGTCGAGCCCAGAATCACAAAGACGGGAGTCTTCTGGAATGGACGGACTTGCGACCGGACATGCAAGTTCGGTCGGACCAGAAAATTCCCCGTCTGAAAACTTCTGGAATGGACCGAACTTGCGACCGGACATGCAAGTTAGGTCGGACCAGAAAAATTCCCCGTCTGAAGCCTTCTGGAATAGACCGAACTTGCGACCGGACATGCAAGTTCGGTCGGACCAGAAAAATTCCCCGTCTGAAACCTTCTGGAATAGACCGAACTTGCGACCGGACATGCAAGTTCGGTCGGACCAGAAAATCCCCGGTAGAAACCTTCTGGAATGGACCGGACTTGCGACCGGACATGCAAGTTCGGTCGGACCAGAAGATTTTGCCGTAATGTGAGCTACTGGAATCGACTGGACTTGCGACCGGACTTGCAAGTTCGGTCGAGTCAAAAAAAAAATTTATTATATGATTATAGTAATCATATGTATATATATATATAATATATATATATATATATATATATATGCCTATATACATATAAGCATATATATGTAGTAGCACACCATGAATGAAGTAGTAATGGTAAGAAAGTAAGTAAATGAGTAAGGCAACAAATTTAAGAAGTAGTAAAGAAAAGAATGGTTTTATAATCAAGCAAGAAAGTAATGAAGTAGTAAGTATACATTGAAAGTATCAATGAAGGAGTAAGATAGATCAATAATAGACCATTGATCATACTACTTCATGTATGTATAGGAATCAAATAATTGATCATCAAAGGACCCAGTAGTCCAAGTACGACGGTGAACGGTATGATTTCTTCATGCCCTGTATCCTAACTTGGTTACCCCGATTTGTGTGCTTATGTGATCACCAATAAGATAAATGCACGAATCGGACTTTTATTGCACTTAGTTGTGTTTGAACTATATTGTTCTTGTTGTTTCTCTTGAACATTTAGTTTGTATAATTCATGAAACGAATGAATGAGAATGAAGTGTATGTGTAAATGATGAGTATTTGTGTATTGTATTGAAGTATGGGAAATGAGTATTGACTTCTACTAATTCCTAACATTCTAACTCCTAACTTGAGTAATGAGTAAAATGGAATGAGTAGAAGTCCGATATAGTTTCGGCCACGCGTGAGGATAAGGAAACACAAGAGGTTGGATCCGAATCCTGGGCTGTAATCTTTTCCATGGACCAAATCCCTTGAATGGGTAGCATCCTGGATTAGTGGTCCACCCTAAAGCCCGGTGGTGGGATGTAGTAATCCCTGCCCGGAGGTCATACCGACTTAACTGGAGTAAAGTATGTAAGAAGTAAGTATTGTATGTGTATCGGTCTTGACTATTGTAAGTCATTGACCTTGAGTAAGAAGTATTGAACACCCGATTAACCCGGGTGTGTAATGAAGCTAACATGACTTCTGTATGGAATGGAGAATTGTATCTACGTAATGCGGTGAGTATTCGGTAAGTAAGAACGGTTGACTTGTAATGTCTTCCTTGTATGTATTGAATGTATGTATGCCTTGTGTATGGAATGTATTGAATTGTATTGTATAAAGCATGTATGTATGTATGTATGTATGTATGAATGAAATGAACCGCATGTACTCGACCAAATAGTTGGCGTACCCTCGCTAGTACGCGGGGTATGCGGTTATCATATTCAGCGTAAGCTGACCCCCTAGGGGGAATGTTTTATTCTACAGGTACCCGCGAGGCGTGACTGTTGAGTAAGGACCTTGCTGAATTCTTTTTGGGTAGTTAGTAGGATTGAAATGGTGTACCGAGTTGTACACGGCTAAGGCCTTTTGAGTAGCCGGTGTACCATGTGGTACACCTTTTTGGATAATGAATTGTGATTGGATAGAAATGAGTAAGTGTACAAACTCTTAATTTTTGGGAAGTAGCCTTGGAATGTAATTCATATGTTTCGGTATACTCGGTAATCATCTGTAAGTAAGTATTTGGTATTGTAAAGTAAGTAGTATGTATTCGGATATTCTAATTGTCAGACCGTCACTATAAGTAGTAGTAGCCTGTTGGTCTTGGATGACTAACGGCGTTGTATCACCCGCCGGGAGTAAGTAAGTAAGTAAGTATTCCGCTGCGAGTAAGGTAATTATGGAAATGATTAGAGGATAATGGAAGGATTAGCGGTTGGGGTGTTACATGTACATTACTTAAATTTTGACATGGGTTCTCCTAGAACATTGCTATACCAAAACACATTGTTTTCACCATTAAACATCCAAGAACACTAAAATCCATCAAGAACATTCTTGTACACAAACTTCACTCATTTAACACCACATCACAATATAGTGCATAATTTAAATTGCTTGACACCAAGGCCCTTAAATAGCATGGCTCTTAGGCCCTTAAGATGCATAAACCATAAACACTGAATTTCCCACATTATATTTGCCTTTGACCTGCAAATACATACAACAACACATATGCCCTTTTACTAGTCTCCTTGAGAACATTTTACTAAGTCATTCACCATTGGCTCCTTAGATAATTTTAATAAGCAACATAAGCTCATTTCTCCTAAGACATTAAACTACATTAGGTTAGCATATTTACCTCTTTTCCTCACAAACTTCTTCTTGTTTCCTTGATTAAAATCGGTAAGGATGTTTGATTGCTTGTCAACTTCTAAACAATATACAAGTAATGAAATGAATATACAAGCTTTATGCTTCATCTCATTGTAAACCCTAGATACATATATTGTCTTAGAATATTTAGATGATTGTTTTACCTTGGATATGAAAGAGAGTTTGGATATGTAGCAAGAGAGGACTCCACCAAGCCCTTGGAAGATTCAAATGAAGCTAGAACAAGCAAGGTAAAGGCACCATTAATGGTGTTTTTCGGACAACATAAAAACATGGAGGAAATGTTATTTTTCTTTGAGTTTCCTTACCTAGAAGCAAAGGAGAACAATAATATGTGAAAAGATGAGCTCAAGCTCCTCCCATGGAGATTCCTCTTGTCACCGAAATGGAGCTCTTGGAATTTTGAGAAGATAGGATTGAAGAGCTTGATGAGACTAGACTAAAAGAGATGGTGGTCTTTGTTTTGATTTGCAAGGGAGCTAGGAGGTAATGGCAATGGAAAATGGAGGTTGATGTTGTGCTGTAGCATCACCGTGAAAGAGAGGGAGAAGGAAGGTAGAAGACGTGGGAAAGCAAGGGAAATGAGAGAATGAAGATAAGTTTGCAAGTTTTGGATATTTAAGTAGTAAAGCAATAGTACTTTCTACTTTACTACTTTACTTAGCTTATTTTTTTTGTTGAAGTTATTGAGCCATCAAGAAAACCCCGCCCCTATTATAACAAGGGGTATTTTAGTCTTTGTTGACCAATTTCTCACTTATATGACATATGGTTATAAACTAGCTTTTTAGTTACTATTCACAAAAACAAGGCACATAGTTGTGAATTTTTGATTTCCCATTGATTTAGACTTCCTAATGTGATACTAAGTAGTACACATGTTAATTAAAGAGTAATGATGGACATTTAGCCATTCAAAACTCATTTACAAGACAATTTTTCAAAATGTGCTTTAAGACTCCTTAAAGCACATTTTGTGTGTTTTAACTTGTTTTCAAGCTTGGTTTTCTTTGGTAATTGGTTTAATATGTCCATTAATACACAAATAAGGTCTTGGTAAGCTCATTAGGTCTTAACCAAGCTTATCCCAAGCTTAGAGCACATTTTGCCCATATTGACTTTAAGGTGTTTATTTGTGTTTTCTATGGTTTAAATTGTTTACTAATGTTTCTAAGACTCTTTTTAGTCTTAATACACCATATTTAAATGTTTAAACAACATACTGAGGTTTGGGGTATTTCATTTCTAAATTCTTTATTTAATTCCCTTAACCTTCTTAAACACATAAAAATGTGTCATTTATATTACTTACCCATAGTTTCCTCTTAATTTCTATTTTACTCATAATAAGTTCTAAACTTGTTATTTATATTTCTAATTTCTTCCAAAGTCTTTCTTATTTAAATTCTTTTATACTTTTGGTCAATTACCAAAATATACCCAAGTTTGACCAGTCTCTTATGGTCAAACCCCCTAACTTCCCATTATTTACAATGTTACCCCTAAAGTTAATTTAACTTAACTTCTTATTCCTTTATCCTTTTAATATCTTATCTTTTGCTACAAATCTTATTCTAGCTCCTCAAAACATTTTATAAACTGTCATTGACCAAGTTTGACCACGTTTGACCAGGGAAATTACCATTTTACCTTGTGGTCTTTTGTTTTATCCTAACTCATTTATTAACCAAATTAACTCTAATTAATTCCTAATTTTCGTAACTAATTTTCCTACAGATTTTTGAACATCAAAAATCATTTTAAACATCTCTAAATCACCAGATTTAATTATCTAATGTTATAGTATACATATACTATCTTTTATTAACTTTAAATATACCAAAAACCTTATAAATTCCTTATAACACTTATAAACTCTTTATAAATTGTTAACTTAATTCTACAATTATTTTCCCATCATCTAAATTTCATAATAATTCACATATATTTTCGACAATTATAATATGTGACCAAAACTTCACAAATTTTACATATTACACTTAATTATACTAGTTCCTTTAATTTAACTTAGTTATATAATTTTTCTAATTCACCTAAGTTCTCTTAATTTTCGGCCACACACTAAATTTTAGTATATGAACTTTTCTTATATATTATGATAGCTTATATTAAAGTTTATATCATAAGGGTTGTAAATCTAATTTTAGATTTACAAAATATTAACATTTAGGTGCTAAAAATTAAATCTAACACCTACTAAATTCGGTAATAATAAACAAGGTATACAATATGTTAGATCATATATAGATCAATATTTAGAACCATGAAATAGGTAGTTGTAGGATTACCTTGTATTAAACTTTTAGCTTAATATTTAAGCTTGAATTCCTTAGAAATTTCACCAGCAATTTGCTAAAGGAATTGTCACCAAAATTATACAATAAGATGGAGAATAAGATGGGTTAGTATCCCATGCCAATCGGCTGTAACAAAAACCAAAGAATAAGAAGTTTTCAAGAAGGCAATGTTTTACCTCGAGAATCAAAGGCACTTCTTAGTGGTGTTTCCTGCGAATATGGGGGCTCATGAGCTATGGTTGTAAATCTCTTGAAGAGAGGATTCCAATGAGCTATCAAGCTTGTGATTTGGAGCTAGGACGAGAAAGTTATGATTTCTACAAGGAAAAGTGTTCTTTAAGGTTCAAAACCAAGAACATTGCACTTGTTTTGTGTTGTTTCTTCAAATAGAGGATGAGCTACGAATTTGGGAGCTCTCATTTGACAGATAAGAGTCTCATTAATCATTCACTAAGGGGACAAGATGATAAGGCAATGCAAGGAAGTCTTGAGTAGTTGAAATAGTAAAAATAAAGCACTTTTGTCCTTGGTGACTCACCATTGAGGTCGGCCAGCCTATAGCTTATTTGACCTGAATTTTTTGTTTCTCTAATGTGTTTATTTAATATTTGATACATTAAACTCGTTCCTAATGACTTATACCATGTGATAGGTATGTTACAAGGCCAAAAATGCCTTAAAACACATTTTATGTGCTTCCGGGTTCACATTGATTTTACAATTTGTTTTGGCTAGTTTAAATGTGTTCTTAGTACATTTAAAACCTTTATAAAATTTGTTCATGAAATAGCATGTTGCTAATTCCAATTTAAACCAAGTCGTTTGGTGGTTTCTCCTTGACTTTCGTCAGTTTAGTACCTGTTTACTGTGGACTTTGTATACCTAATTTGTGTGTATACGCTATGGCTCCTATGACCATTTTATTGTTGTTACCTTATTCCTTATTGGTATTTAGTCTCACTAGCCTTTTAATTCCATGTATAAATGCTTAAGGCACATTTTCCTTTAAAGCACATTTTTTCTTTAAAGCACATTTTTGTGCTCTAAGGTGCGTTTTCGGTTTAAACGCTAATTCTGCTTAATGTTTATTACTAATCTTAGAGGTATTTCACATTTGAAATCTCTTGGGAACTTATTGGTAGTTCCCTAATTTATTTATACTCTTTAAAACACCCTTTTGCTCTAATTGTTCCTAAAGCATGTTTTGGTGTAAATTGTTGTTTAACACTTCTTCTAATGTTTCTAAGGCACGTTCTAGCCTTAGTATATCCTAATTAGATAGTTCATTCATATATTAAGGTTTGGGGTATTTCACATGGGTTTTCATGGATCCTAGATATCTCTGGTGCAACAGTGTATTACTTCTGTGCAGACTTCTGTCCTTATTAATGGTTATCTAGGTCCTTTTTTCCAACCTCACCGTGGATTGCGTCAGGGTGACCCACTATCGCCTATTTTGTTCATTATTTGCATGGAAACTTTATCTTCGACTCTCAAGCTAGCTAATGACGTTGGATTTTATCATGGCTACACTATACCAGGTCTCAATACTTCTATTACCAATTTGCTCTTTGCTAATGATTGTGTTATATTTGGTGAAGCATCAACCTCCAATGCTCAAGCTCTCAATACAATCTTACATGACTTCAAAGCAGCATCTGGTCAATGTATAAACACAGACAAATCTGCACTTATGCTGTCCACTTGGCTACAACCTACTTTAAAGGCTGACGTTACTTCAACTCTCAATACTCATCAGGTCACTGATTTCGGTTTGTATCTAGGTTTCCCAACCACTATAGGTAAAAACAAAAGCTTAGTATTCAAGTACATTAAGGATCGCGTTTCCAAACGTATCCACAGTTGGTCAAAACAAGCTTCACAAGCAGGGAGAACTCTTTTAGTCAAGGTTGTCCTTCAAGCCATACCCTCATATGCTATGTCCATCATTCTCTTACCTCAAACTTTGCTCAAGCAAATTCAGCAGATGATTAATAGTTTCTGGTGGGGAGGGATGGCACACTCTTCTGTTATTAGATGGACTAAGTGGTCATCACTTTGCCAAGATAAAGGGTCTGGTAGAATGGGTTTTAGGGATTTACGCAGTTTCAATCGTGCTCTATTAGCAAAACAGCTCTGGCGTATTAATGTTCAATCTCAAACCCTACTTTCCCAATTTTACCATGCTAAATATCTGCGACATTCATCTTGGCAGATAGTTCAACCAGAGGCAAATTCTAGTCCAATATGGAGGGCACTGCTTACAGTACGTGATATTGTTGACTTTGGTGGGAGAAGAGCAATTGTCAATGGCACCGATACCAAGGTAACAGATCGATGGCTACCGTCGAAACCGGGGGTAAACTTTTTCCATGGAAACTACCTCCATTGGTCCATCAATATTCTTATGTTGCAACTCTTATTACATTAGAAAACAGTTGGAATACTGTCTTGCTTCAGCAGTGGTGTGAAGAGTCTGATATAGGGCATATCCTTCAAATTTCTCTGCACCAAGGGGTTTCTGCTTCATCACCTACGGCTGATCAATGGTACTGGGGCCTTTCCAAATCGGGACAATTCACAGTATCTTCAGCATACTACGCAGATATGTTTCTGAGGTACACTTCTTCCCCCTCTACATCACATGACACATCCAATCGTAAAGTTTTCAATCTGCTCTAGACATTGGATATTCCTCCACGGATAAAGTATTTGGGTTGGAAAATTCTTACTACTAAACTCCCATGCAAGACAGTTATCCACGACAGGATTAAAGTGCAAATGTCAACAAAGTGCTACTTCTGTGATAGTGCTGAGACTATGCTACATGTCTTATATCAATGCCCTGTTGTTCAACCACTGTGGGACCGGTTCAGGTTTTCTTTACCTATCACTAACGGATCAAGGCCTGCAGGATTGGTTTTTCCAGTTTTGTCTTACAAGATCAAAGACTGAGATTGCCACCTAACTGAGTTTTCTTTGGAAGTTATGGTTCGCACGTTGTCAAGTTTCACATAACCGGGCCAAAGAGTTTGAGCAGGGTTGGTGCCAGGCTGACAGTTTCTTCCAGCTATCTACTTCCACGTTGGCCGCAACACCCATAGTGTTAGAGTCTCATCGTACGCAACACCCACAAATGACCGAGATCTTTGTCGATGTTAGTATGGATTCCCATGAAAGGATTGGTATTGCATGAGTGGCACGTACGCATACTCAGCTTTTGCATGTCGGTTATGATGGATATCGGGGACGTACTACTATTGCTGATGTGGAAGCTTCTACAATAGACGCTGCACTCAACATGGCCTTCTCCACTAGTCTACAAACTTTCAAAGTGCTAAGTGATTGCAAATCTATAATTCAGTACTTACAAGCAGGGGGGACCACATCGTTGCTGCCGTCCACGACACATATTTTGAATCACATTTTAGCCAATCTTAGTCACTTCCATGAGGTATTATGGTTTTATATTCCTAGAGAAGCGAATATCTCAGTGCACTGTGTTGCTAACCATGCCCGTTGTCTACAGCAAACGGGTTCATGGACTCCGGATAACATTCCGGATTATGTAAACAAACTTGTTACTTAATACAATGAGTACCTCTTTTCAAAAAAAAAAACATTCAACTATTCATTAATTGTTATTAACAATCTTGACTAAAAAAATAGACTTGGTTAACTCAAACGAAAACATGATCGTCAAACAGGTTAATGCGAACATGCATGACTATCAAACGAAATTGTGGCTACCCATTGATTAGGGTGCTATAAAATGCAAATTTTCATTCTGGTTTAAGGTTACTGCACTACTTTGAAACTCTTAATTTCATAGACCCATCTCAATAATCAATCTTTTGTATCTTTGGCTACATTTGTGGTGGTATAGTTTGTATACATTAAAAGTATATCAATATTTTATACACTTACTGAAACACCCGCAAATTTCGAATTATGATACATATAATATATAGTCGAAATAAGTAAGTTAGTAGTTATATAGGAATAAATATTAGAGGCCCAGGGAAGTCAATAAATTATCTGATCCTTGTCCTTTCTCTAAATTAATATAATACTACAGTATGCTATATTAAACATCTTCCTTATCTTTCCGAAATTACTTATTTATAAAATCTTGTTTCTATCTTAAGGAATTATTAGTATATATTTAACTACTTATTGTTCCTTAAATAAATCTCTTTCCTAAAAGATAATTACAAACATATTCGCAACACTAAATATCCTTCTTTTGTATTATTTACAATACTGACTATTTTACCTCTTAAACTACTTACAACATCTTCCTAACTCTAAGAGTTCAATTCTAGTTTTACTTCTTCTTCCAAATTAATTAGATGTTGGTAAATCCTTATTTCTCTCCTGATTTATTCAATATTATTATGATGATTCTTTTCTATTTTATTTCCTCTCATTGTAAAATAATAATTTAAATTCCTCTTTAGATATTTTGTGTCCATCCTTATCTTTACCCAACGACAATCACTTAATTCTCATCTACTTCAACTAATCATTTGAATAATTATTTATTTCTTTTGACTAAATATTTTCCAAATGATTTACTTACACTCTAGAATTGTTTACAATGTTAATCTAATTATCTTCTCTCCTCTTAAATGAATTACAAAGCTGATTTATTAAATATCTTTCCTTTCTAAATTACTAGTAATATTCTATTTAAACCATGATTTTCCCCACTATCTTCTTCCTCGTCACGACGTTCCACAACTATAATATTCTCGTTCTTCTCTTCTAAACTCCCAACTTGTTGGTATATTATGACTCTTATTATTATGTAGCCCGACTAAGTTATTTTGAGCAGTACATAGTTTATTTTACCGTTGTTGTGTTAGGGTATATATACTTAGTGTTAGTTGTTTTATTTGGTGTGATACTTAGTGGAGAAGGGCTCTAGTCAGAAACCCTATTCTTATTCTCTGTAAGTAAAACACCAAGGTTGAACGTTGTTCTTAACCCTTCCAATAAAGCGAACTGCACTTTCTTCAAACTATGTTCCTTGCTTCAATCTTTCACCTTGCGCAAGTCAGATTAGCTGCTTTTATCATGGTATCAGAGCACCGATTCTGTGCCCTTTGATCTTTCCGTCCCTTCGCTGATTCACCATCTCAGCAATCTTTGTCTTGCCATCGAATTCGTTCTTGAAGAACTGCAAGAATGGCGGGCGAAACACCAAACAAGAATGTCGATCCCTCAGGCGATAACCCCAATCCTTCCGTAAGTTTCACGACTAAAGTTGGAGACCCACTTTACCTAGCGAGTGGAGACAGTCCGGGTCTTATTCTCTCGAGTAAATTCGATGGTCAAGGATTTGCGTGCTGGAAAATGCAAATCACACTCGCGCTGGGATCCAAAAACAAGATGGGGTTTTTGGATGGGACCTTGAAGAAGCCAACCGAAAACGCTGTCGAGATCCAAGCTTGGAATAGCTGCGACTCCATGGTGCGGTCATGGCTACAGATGGCTCTAGAAAAGAAAATAGGAGAAAGTATTCTTTTCGCACCCTCCGTCGTCCAAGCTTGGAAGCAACTGTGTGGGAGATGGGAGCATTCAGACGCAACCCGTATCTATGACCTAGAACACCGCTTGGCCACGACAATCCAAGGAAGCGAGTCCATCATCGATTACTTCACAAGGGTCAAGAAACTATGGGACGAAATCGACGCCACTGACATAGTTCCCACCTGCTCCTGTAATTCCTGTACATGCGAAGCATCCGAGAAATTTGCCGAGTATGTTCGATAGAGGAGATTGATAAAATTCCTTATGGGATTAAATGAGCGCTTCAGCGTGATTAGAGGGAATATACTTATGATATCTCCCCTGCCAAGCATCGACCAAGTCTTTTCCCTCCTCGTTCAGGAATAACGACAAAAGCATCTTACCAGTTCGAATGAAATTAACTCGCTGTCATTCTCCGTTGAGCAGAACAAGAAACCAAGAGCAAGATTCACGGGTCAAAACCCTAGGCGCACCAACCTACAGTGCACATATTGTAACAAATTGGGGCACACAGAGGAACGATGCTACTGTTGTGCAAAAGTGTGTTACGACTTCTACAACTTAGGCAGTGTACCTATCGTTTTGCGGAATAGTGATTTATGTGGGGTTGTCGAACTCTAGGGACCTTGCTGTAGTTAACTGATAGTGTAGTAAATTGACTGAGAACTCTAATTAGACTACTGAACCAAAACTTATCTCTTTTAGGGAAATTGTGATTTAAAACTCAACTTAGACAAAAACAGTAGTAAAAATAATTAATCAAAATAGAATAATAATAGCGGTTGTAAAACTTTTGTTTTTAGGGAAGCACACTGGGTTGTTCTGCTCACCTATTTCATCCAATTATATTAATATAAACTTTTACCACTTTAGCAATAAGCTCAGGAATCTTAATTAGTTTATTGACCGTTCCCTGTACAACAAACCCTAACTAGCAGAAATAACAAGCCACAAAATATGCCCAAGTCAATTCAACCAATCGCATTATTAACAATTCCTATTGGAGACAGATTAACCTATATGCGAAACTCGCTTCTAGTCGTTAACCCGATTTGACTTCCTGTGTCTAGAACCTTGTTTAGCACCGCATTTTAACAAGAGAACTACAAATATCACTTTAATAATTGGCCTAAAGATTAAAGCGCATTAAGGACAAGAATCAAAATATTGCTTAGATGAATTATAGTGAAAAGTTACATAACACAATTATATAAAATAGGCTTGCTTCCCAACCTGGGAGGCTAACTTTATTAATCACACATAATTATAAAAACAAACATCAATAATAAGGTAGGACGAAGAAAAACGAACAAACGGGCACAAGTTAACCGTGTCCGGGTCTCCAGGGTCGGACATAAACCCGGACAGCACCTGTCCGGATGTGGTTCACCCGGACGCAAACCCGGACACGGCCTGGTTTTGTGCAGATTGTCTTTTTCGTCTGGTTTTCTAGAAAATGGTAACTTAAGGCTAATTGGATGATGGGAAATGATAAATAATGGCGTGGAGATAGTGTGTATAGATGGAGAATGAAATTAGGATGGGGGGAGAGTGAGTGTTGATGAGTTTTGGATTTCATGAGGGATGCTTAAGAAGATCGAAGGAGCGTGGGTTTTTATACAGCAGAGGAAAGAAAGAAGATAAGGGTAGATGGGATAGAATGTAGGCGGTGGTGGTAGATGGATAGAATGTAGGCGCCGTAATTGAAGAAAAATGGAGAAGACAACGCCGAAGAAATCAGTCGCGTGAATTCTGGGATTTGGGCTGCGTTTACACGCGTCCGGATCTGTGTCCGGGTCTGGCTCAGCCGGACGTCTCACGTCCGGATCTGCGTCCTGGTCACGTTTGTGCTGTCCGGATTTACGTCTGGGTCTGTTGATCTGGACGTGTGTATTTTTTCCTCGTTTTTCTACAATTTTCAGGTGGGCTTAGATTCTTCGTTTTAGCTCTGTTTCACTTGTCGTTTGTTGCGTTGGAAAGCTTGTGAAGTGAACTATGTGTTTCCAAGACTATTTCCTGTTTTTGACACATAAAATATATCAGTCCATATCAAGATTAAATCTCAGAAAAACATATGATAAGTGAGTAATATTATCTGAAAGTAAGTGAATAGAAGGTAAATTAAATCCTTAAATGTCTATGTATTTCTCACTTATCAGCTACCAGAAGATTAGGTTTCCCCCGAATTGGAGAAACAATAAAACAAGAAGAAGCAGTGCGAATGCCGCTAGAACCCTAGATGGAAAAGATGAAGATCGAAAGGTAGCTATAAGAGATCCATTTGGAGGAATCCTATCTCAGGAACAGATGAACAAACTGTATGATTACATGAGCAAAACCAACCCAAACATGGAAGGCCATGGTCCTGATGCTCCTCAAACTGGATTTGTTGGTAACGATTTCTGCCCTAAGACTATTTTAACATGCATAAAAATTCCCTGCAATAACACTCGCATGACTTATGTGAATTATGATACAAAATGAAAATCCTGCTCTAATCTATGTTTGATTTGCATGAAAAATCCTTGTGTCGAATCTTGCGTGACTTGCATAAACAAGGATTCCTTGATCTGTACACAATGTAATAATTATGTTGTAGGCCAAACAGAAAGAAAGATTAAAACTAAGAAAACTGATAACTTAATGAATGCTGAAAAACAGGTTGTTTTTATACCCACAGACTGGATCTTAGATTCAGGTGCCTCAGACCACATGTGTGGAGATTTGAAGCTCTTTGATAGTTAAAACATCCTTGAAAATTGTCACACAGTGGGGATGCCAGATGGGCACCCCCAAGTTGTAAAAATAATTGGTGATATAAAGATCAATTCTCTGATTACACTAAGAAATGTTCTTCATGTGCCCGCTTTCAAATTCAACCTCATATCTGTTAGTAAGTTATCTGAGTCATTGAAAGGAAGTTTTATTGCGACCAAAAAGAAAGGAAGTTTTATTTTTGATTCCCAATCATGTTTCTATCGAGACTCTAAGAAGAAAGATCCGGTCAAAATTGGAAGTTTCAGGCGTGGTCTTTATATCCTGGATTGTGAATGTGATAGGAGAATCAAGGGGGGTCACTTTTCTTTGGATTGTAAGAACAAATCTGTTAGTTTAGGATTTGATTGTAGTGATAAATTGAATCTATGGCACCACAGATTAGGACACATCCCTAAGGACAAGATTCTTAAGCTTGACCTTATTGATTATGTATACAAAAGCAAACAATTCGTTTGTGAGTCCTGCTGTAGATCCAAAAGTCACTGACTGCCTTTTAATTCCAGCATAGACAGAAAGTATGATTTGTTTGAATTAATACATGCTGATCTATGGGGGCCATATAAGGTAGGCACTTATGATGAAAAATTTTATTTTCTTACCATGGTTGATGATAAAAGCAAAGCGACATGGATACACCTATGCTCAAACAAAAGCGAATCTTTTAACATCATTATTATGTTTTTCAATATGATTAAAACTCAATTCAAGAGGACAGTCAAAATTTTAAGGACAGACAATGCATATGAACTGGGAAGTTCTAAATATGCTGCTGACTTCCTTAACAAACATGGAATTATGCACCAAACATCATGCACCTACACCCCACTGCAGAATGGGGTTGTGGAACGAAAACATAGACACCTCCTTGAAACGGCTCGAAGTCTCATGTTTCATTCCAATTCGCCCTTAAAATTTTAGGGTGACAGTGTACAAACTGCAGCTTATTTAATCAATAGAATGCCTCTAAGCAGTGTTGATAATAAAAGTCCCTTTGAAATCATTTACAATGTTAAACCAAATTATTGTGATTTAAAATGTTTTGGGTGTCTTTGCTTCGCTAACATTAACAAGCCACAACATGATAAATTTGCTTAAAGGACTGTCAAGGCTATCTTTCTTGGTTACCCGCAAGGTAAAAAAGCATACAAATTGCTTGACTTAGATAACAACAAGATCATTTATAATAGGGATGCCATATTTCATGAAAATCTTTTCCCCTTTAGAGATGAATGTTTCAACAAGGAAGAGGATAATTATAATGTCGAAAACATGTTTAACCCTTTTGTAAGTGACTCTGATGAAGACAATAGAAAGGACTTCGATATAAGACAGGAACACCCTGATGGAGCAGAACTGGAGTCAGATAGTTCATCAGAACATCAGTCTTCAGAACTGCATTCGCTTGATCCAGAAATCCAATTGCAACCTCAAGCAACAGACAGTGAGCCAACTCCTCCAGAAACATCATCAGAAGCTGAAAACCACCAACATACAGAACAAGATGCTACTTTAAGGCGATCTGTCAGAGAAAGGAATGCCCCGAGATACTTAGAGGACTACGTTGTGGGCCAGTCTTCAGCAACAAAAACAGAAAAAGATAAGTACCATTCTGATCTCTTCTCACATATTCTGTCAAATAGAATTATTAAAAATAATTTGATAAGCTGTGAAGTTTCTGATTTTTGCGCCAACCATGTTGTTTTAGATGAAAATGATACTATAGCTTCATCAAAACTATTCATGACTGACTATAATCACAACTTACATGATACTCATAATGAGATTCAGTCCAAACCTATTTTAATGCAAATTTACATAGAGAGTTTGAACCTGTTACATACTCTGATGTTGTTAAAGACCCCAAGTGGGTTCAGGCAATGTCAGACGAATTTGATGCCCTGGAGAGGAATAAAACCTGGGACATAGTTGAGTTTCCAGTAGGAAAAAGAACAATAAAATGCAAATGGGTCTATAGAATTAAATATCATGCAGATGGGAGTTTAGAGAGAAATAAAGCTAGATTAGTTGCCAAGGGCTTTACACAGAAGTACGGGGTAGACTATCTTGAGACCTTTTCGCCTGTAGTGAAATTCACCACCATTAAAACCTTAGTGTCGGTAGCAGCCAAGAGAAATTGGAAAATTTACCCAGCTAGACGTTAATAATGCTTTTCTGCACGGTGATCTTTTTGAGGATGTTTACATGGAAATCCCGGAAGGGCATGAGTTGGAAGGTTCTAGAAAAGTATGTAAATTAAGAAAGTCGTTGTATGGGTTAAAGCAAGCGTCTAGACAGTGGCACCAGAAACTCAGTGACTTTCTTAAGAGTTTGGGGTTTAGGCAATCAATGAATGATTATGCTCTTTTCATTAAGGTTTCTGATGGAAAATTTTGTTTTCTGGTTGTATATGTTGATGATGTTTTAATTACTGGTGACAATGTTGAACTAATAAGTACAATAAAGGCTAATCTGGATAATAAGTTTAAAATTAAAGACTTGGGTGAGTTGAATCACTTTTTGGGAATGCAGTTTATGCATACTTCAGATGGTATTGTTCTTGTACAGAAGGCTTATTGTGAAAGCTTGGTTAAAGAATTTTGTAGTCCTCTCTCTAAACCTGCTGTAGCACCCCTGGATATGAATGTTAAATTAAGGAGATGGGAAGGAAAACCATTAGAAAACCCTAGTGAGTATAGAAGATTAGTAGGCAGAATGAGTTTTCTTTCACACAGCCGCCCTGATTTAAGTTTTGCCTTACAAGTTTTAAGTCAGTTTCTTGATTTTCCTACTGACTTGCATCTTAAGGAAGCTTTACATACCTTGAGCTACATTAAGAGAACCTCTGGGCATGGTCTTTTATTCAATAGAGAACAAGATTTTAATCTTATTGCTTATTGTGATGCTGACTGGGCTAGCTGCTCAAATACTAGATGATTTGTTAGCGGTTATTTTATATGTTTAGGAGGCAGTCCCTTGTCTTGGAAATCTAAGAAACAAACCACTATTGCTTTGTCTTCTGCAGAATCAGAATGCCGGGCTATGAGGTAAGTGACTACAGAATTGAGTTGGTTGACAAGGTTGCTAAGTGAATTTGGAGTTGCTGATATTGTTCCGGTACCAGTCAAGTCGGACAGTCAGGCAGCAATACATATCGCCAAGAATCCTGTCCTACATGAAAGGACCAAACATATCGAATTGGATGTGCATTTCGTGAGAGAAAAGCTTCGGAGTGGTCTGATTTCTGTTGAGTACGTGACATCTAAGGACCAACTTGCGGACCTGCTGACCAAATCACTTCCTGGAAGGCATTACCCACTGTTACTCAGGAGTTTGGGTTTGAGTCCGTGGGTGACCACCTGATTACTTCTTGTGTTTCAAATCATGTATTCCCGCATGATTTGAGGGGGGCTGTTAGTATATTATGACTCTTATTATTATGTAGCCCGGCTAAGTTATTTTGAGCTGTACATAATTTATTTTACCGTTGCTGTGTTAGGGTATATATACTTAGTGTTAGTTGTTTTATTTGGTGTGATACTTAGTGGAGAAGGGTTCTAGTCAGAAACCCTATTCTTATTCTCTATAAGTAAAACACCAAGGTTGAACGTTGTTCTCAACCCTTCCAATAAAGCGAACTGTACTTTCTTCAAACTATGTTCCTTGCTTCAATCTTTCACCTTGCGCAAGTCAGATTAGCCGCTTTTATCACAACTCATGTTCTTCCTTCTACCATTGTCAACCCTCTTCCCTGGTGCCAATTAGAACTTCATCGGGTAAAGTCTACTTGAAATACCCCAAATATAAATAATATTATTAAATCATTATTTATTGGAATATAATCCAAATTAAATCATTTCACGTACGCATGCAAACCCATGCATGAAATCGTTACGTAAAAATAGTCGTTTCACCATAAACGCTAAAACGCCTTAGAAGCATATGGTCAAACATGACCTTGTATGACCCCTAATATTCAAACCAAATGGTCATACAATTATTATATGAATATATAAATATATTCCCTAAGCTATATTCAGTCAAAAGCGCAAAACGCTCGGGAGTGCTCACACCCGCTCCTTAAAGCACGAAAAGTCCGGAGGAGTGCCGAGGTGGCACGAACTCCTATAAAATTAATTCCTAGAGTTCCTAACATCATTATTTATCATTCTAAAGAGAACCCACGAAGTGGTTTCTCAAAATTCAGCAAAAACCACAGGAGGATTTCTTAGCGCTCCTTTTTGGCCCGGGAGTGTCCCGATGGCCCGTAAATTATGTCACGGGTTGATATAACCCCATATAACTCAATGTAACATCTTATTATATGTTTATTTACTATAATAAGTGTTTACAAACACTTGGAACTCATAAAAACAATTGGTTCCCAAAATTTCCTTAGAGCACAAAAACACACCTTCGGGTGTCACGAAAATGCGTTTTACGCAATTACCTTGTAGTTTTCGACATGCCACGAATTGGTAATCTTAAAAAGGGTTAAAATGACCTTCTAAATCAGTTGGTGTGACTAGTCAACAAGGTGCTCTATAGGGGCCGATTTTAAGGGCAAAAACTAGTATAAAATTTGCCTTAAAAGTTTATAAAAGGCTTTAAAACATAATGACTCATCATCCCATGTGCTATAATACTTAATGGCAAAGAAATGTGTGACTCATTTGACCAGAGAGCTGTCGAAATTATGCTAGAGAACATGGCCAAGTTGGCTAGACAAAAACAAATGCTAAAAGCAAAAAGTAGATTCCTTTTCTTTTTGCCTTTTGATTTCTTAAGCAAGTAACCTTCCTTGCTTGTTTCTTAGCTCTTCTCCACCGGTTTTTGAGCTCCATTCAAGCCTCCAATTCGTGCACCTACATGAAGAAGAAGACAAGTCAATTGACATTGAAAAATGAAAGGAATAAACTCACCTTTTCTCACCTTGTCTTCTAGCCAAAATAATTGCCTTGCCAACTCTTGCTTAGTCACCCCACATGGCCGGTTTTTTAGGCTGGAAAAGAGATCATTTATTGAGCCAATCAACCATGAATTAAACTAAGGAAAAGAATTGTCAAATGACATTAAAAATTTGACAAAACAAAATCAATTTCCAAATGCCTTCTTTCATTTACGTGAGTGAGCTTCACTTTCTTCCTTGCCCTCTTCTTGCACGGTTTGGTAAGCCTCCTCTCTCTTCTAGCTTCATCTTCTTCCTTTGAAGCTCTTAAGTCCATTAATGGAGTTTTAACTTCTATCTTCATCTTAAGGTAATTTCCTAGCATTTCTTGGCAAGTCTTGAAGAAAACTCTTCCTAGCATATCAAGGTGGGTTCGGCCACATTTAGTTCTCCAAGGGGATTGTCCAAACCAACATTAAACCAAGGAGCATCTCAAGGTTATCTTAAGGTAGGTTTTAAAGCTTGAAAATCCTTAAAACACATTTTTGTGTGTAACCAAGTTCTACCTCTTCTAAGTCTCTTTTCTTCTTCATTTGATGAAGGAAAACTTGCTCTTCATCTACCTTTGGTGAGCCAAATTATAAGAGAAAAGTCTAAGGTAAAGTATTGAAAAACTACTTACAAATCTACTTAAGATCTTTGTTGAAGATCTAACTCCTAAACACCTTCACCTCTTGCATAAAACCGAAGAGGAGCATCAAGTTTACCTAGGAGAAAGCTTGGAGATTCAAGAAGAAGTTCAAGCACTTAACCACCTTTGTTAAGAAGTAAGTTTACTAAGTAAATCTTTATGTTATAAGCTTTGTTAAGCTTCTAAAAATTGTACAAAAATTATGTACATCTCCTAGGCTAAATAATACCGAAACTATATGGTTATATATGCCAAAAATATAATCTATAACATATATAGAAAATATTTACCTTAAGACACATTTTTGTGTCATAGAATTTGTTTATGTTACAAATTAATTAAGGCCGAAAAGTCTAGGGCAAAAATGCTTTATTTTAAGCTAAGAATCAATATAAGACATTACAATAATTTTTACATGAGTTATATGACTCATATGAATTTATGTACATTTATTATGACATATAAATCCACTTTCATATACTATATGGTCACTAAATAAATATGGCCGAATTACCTAAGTGTTAAATAGGTATTAATGACCTACTTAGGTATATAAACTTATATCATAAAGTTTGGTGAGTTAAAAATTTTTTATTAAAGCTTAAATGACTAATTAAATAAGTTATGTGGCTTAAATGTAATTTTTACAAAGTTTGGTGCACTTATTGTGAAAACCGAGAGAGCTAAAGGGGTATTTGGTGTTTAATATAATATAATATAAGGTTAGGAATTAAGTTTAAGAATTTTAGATAATTTAAACAAGCTTTGAAATAACTTTTTATAAAGTTTTGGGCTATTATGTAATTTATAAAAGTTGTTTGAAAAAGTTTAGAATTATTCGTGGGGCGACTCCACTTCATTGAGAATTATTAGGTTCACTTTCGAAATTTTAGGAATTAAATCTTTAGACTATAGTTATAAGTTATGAGTAACTATTAGAAAGTTTTGGGGTGAAAAAGTAATTAATGGAAAGTTCAAGACCAAAGCCGAATTCTTTGGGGTTAGTTTGGTAATTTAAGAATTTATATATATATATTCGGCATTTATGGAGAATTAAAATTAAAACTATAGTTATAAGACATTATGTAAAGATTATAAGATTTTGTGGCTAAATTGCAATTATAGAAAGTATATAAATATATGCCGAGATTTTGAGGGGCTAAGATGTAATTCTTGAAAGTTATAATATTTATAAGTTACGTCCAAAAGATTAGTGGTGGTTTTGTAATTTAATTAGATGAGGAATTAAAACTATGTTATATAAAGAGATTAGAATTTAAGTGTAAAGTTTATGAATTAATGTGGTTGTTTTGTAAATAACCGAAATACAAGTTTAAGAATTTAGATTTAAATAAATATAGGTCCTATATGGATATTTGGAGGATTTAGAAGAAAGAATTTTGATTAAAGGAATTATGGAATTGAAACTATGGCTTACATGGTTATAAGGAATTAAAAGATAAACAATAAATATTATTTATGGTTAAAAGGAGAATAATAAAACTATAAGAATTTTATGTCTATGTATGACATATAAATATAGTTAAGAAATTATAAGTTGTTATGTCACCTAGACAAATAAAATAAACAACAAATGCAATAAACACATATATGTGCATTAAAGGATGTATAAATAAATCAAAAGGAATGACAAATAAGTTATACATTAAATCATGAGGTAATTAAAAGAAATAAACCTCACATGAAATAACAAATACGAGATTTGTTAAATGATCCAATAGAATTATTATATAAGGGTAACATAAATTAACCCTCTCAGTCAATCCTATTCTAGGACTCTGTTTGACCAGACGTTGACCGGGAATTAAACGAGTACAGTCTACGGTGAACGGTATGGGATTCTTGCAACCTGTTTTCTAACGGATTACACCGGCTTGTGTGCTATCTGTTGTTTGAAATAACGACCAAGATAATTAATGTAAACTGTTGTTTTACTCTTGCACACTGTGGTATTATTTTATGTGCATGAATGTTCCTGACTACATCGTGTATGTCCCACGCATACAAACACTACTATACCAGTGGATTAAATACCTGCGTTTCAGTATACCGAGGACTTGTACTCAAGTCTCTCACTAACTTCAGTTTATAACAAACGTCATTATCCTAAACGTGATAATTGACAATACACATTGTGTTCTTGTTTAACGTCTTTATATGACACTTAACAACTCTATACTACGAGAATGAGGAGCCCAGTTGGATCTGGCCATGCATGCTACAGGAGTTGTACCTGTCTCAGGTCGTCTCCTATCTACGTCGCGACGGAACATTCAGTTGGGAGGAAGACTTTATTCCTTCCGGGATTCAAATGCCCTTCAGTTCGAGGAAGACTTTATTCCTCTAGTGGGTTCTTATTTCCCACGCCATTCAGTTCAGGGTTTAACTACGTTATCTCCTGGGGTTTTTATACCCAACCTTTCTTTATAACGAGGTCACTATACCTCCACTATTTCAGATATTCAGTTATAACGGTCAGTCCCATTGTGTGGACCGACTATCAGTAAAGAAATTCAGTTCAGCTAACTCGACCTTCTGTGTCTTGTTCTATGTGACATTATTGTCCTTGTTTGGATACTTGTTATCATCAGATTATGCTTGTTTACAGCTTTATAAAAAAATGAACTGCATGTGTTCGACAAAGTAGTTGGTGTGGCCCGGTAGACGATGGGCTGCACGTTTTCCATACCAGCATTGTTTGCTGAGCCCCGTTGGGGGCACCCCCATTTTTCAGGTACCTGAAGTTGAGGAGATCACCACACTGAGTGTAGGTGGGGTAGACCAAGCTTTGGGAGTCTACTATTAGTTAATTGTTTTATTTCAGTATTTTACTTTGGGTTTGATTCCTAGTATCTCGGGTTGTATCTGTATTCCAGACCGTGACATTTGAGGATTGTATTTGGACTTAGCCTTGTTGGTCACAAGGGTGGCCAACGGCATTGTAATACCGCCCGGTTGTTGTATTTATTTCCGCTGCAGTTGTATTTTATTTGGGAGTGATCGCCGTTCAGTTTATTGGATTTCGGGTTGGGGTATTACACTACAACTTAGATATATATTAATTTTGGTTGTGATTAGTAGTTCTGATAGTGAGTTATGATAACCTAGACACCGTTGTCGACGGCGAGCACATATGGTGATTTTTGTTGAGTTATCTCCCTGAGTAGAGGAATAATTAGGTAAATCCCTATGCTCATGAATGTCTGATTTTGTGGATTACAAATTGGAGGAAAAAGTTTTGGAGCTTCGGTTTTATTAGTGGAAGATAATTTATTCTCAGATTGAAGTTTTGCAAATTAGGATTATTCCCCATGTATTGAGAATGGTTAAATTAGAATATTTTGGTGAATGATTTGATGGAGGATTTTTGGGAGACTTTCACAGGAAAAATTACCATGTCTTGGGAGCCCATAGGTGCTCCCTATTAATTATCTTTTGCGCTGCATACAATGACTGCAGTTAAGCTCTATGATCTACTCTATGTTACTACAGTTTCATAGGGGGTGTGCACACTTAAGGACTTAGGGTGAGGTGGCGTTTGACGGTCCCATAGGTGACTGTCCGTGATTATTATTGTTTGACGGTCCCATAGGTGATTGTCCGTGGTATTATTGTTGGGGGTCCCATAGGTGACCTCCGTGTTGGAATTGTGATTGTTTCCTGTTGAAAGCTCCCTAAGGTTTTGTTGATTTCAATTACTTCTGGAAAATGGTTTAATTGCTTAAGTGTCTCTCGTCTGATTGATAAATTGATAAAAGGAACTTCAAAATGTATTTTACACAATGAGGTAGGATTTACTCATTTTTTCTGATTTTCGCGGTCCCTTCATGTTTTTGTCTATCGTATTCTGATCGCAGGTAATGAATGCTGAAGTTGGGGGTTAGGAATGCGCTATCACCTAACATTAGGAATATTTGAATTTCAATATTTGAGTTGTTATGTTCAAGCTACAATATTTAGGTTACAACATTTGAGATACAATATTTTTGGGAACTTATTTTCTGTTGGATTGGTAGAGGAATAGCCTGAGCACTCAAAGGGTTGAGTGTGGCGGAAGCACTCTGGATTTGAAGTATTTTCCGCTGTGATTTTGATGGTAAACTTTGTTACAAATTACATATGAATTGTTCATCTTTAATTGCCATTGAAGATGTGGTATGAAAGTAAATTTTCTGAGGTTGTTTTCAATTGATTTTCACCATTTTGGACCTGTCTGAACGTCCGTCCGGACATACAATTTCGAACAGGCCCCAAAGCTATTTTAGTTTCACAGTTTTGAAGTGTCCGCACATCTGTCCCGACATGTATGTCCGGACAGAGTGCGAGGACGGGTCTAGGGGTTGGAGTTCGATTTCCGTCCGAACTTCGACGTCCGGACGTATGTCCAGACACACCATGGTTTCTATTTCGACTTGCGTCCGAACTTCCAAGGTCGGACACAAGTCTAGACAGGACTTAAATCTCAGTTTTAAGACTCGTTTGACATCCGTTTTCATCCCCGTCTACGGTGTTGGATTCGTATCGTTTTATACTTTATAATTAGGCAAAATCTAGGGTGTTACAAGGTGGTATCAGAGCTTGGTTTTCGGAATAAGATAAGAATTGAATTAAAAATGGATTTAAATTTGGGGTATGCCGTCTTTGGGGAATTGTCATTGTGTGATTATTATGTGACTGACTATATTATGCTGGATGTGCTGAGTTACATACTTGGAGTGTGAATTGCTGTATTTGAAATGAGTTGTTGATAATGGATGATATTGCGTGCATATGAACAATATTGCTATTATATACGAAAAATGGGATTATGGTATTAGTTTTTAATATGAGATTGGAATTCAATTATTGGGTGGTAGTACGTATATATCTATATATACATTATTATATACGCTATATGGGGATTGTTTGCATTAGACTTCAGTGTAGTATGGGAATTAGTTATGGGGAATGCTGAGAATTAAATTGCTTGGAACAAGGGCTGGAGGTATTGGCTGTGAGGATAATTTCTAGGATGATTTGTGTGACACCTTCAGGTGAGTTTCTGTTTCTCCCTGATGATGTAATATTTCCTTATATGTTATATGTATGAATTTATAAATCTACGCGTACTAAGGTATGAAATATTAAAAATGTATATGGTTGATGTGAAGTAGTGAGTCTCTATGTGTTATGCCAGACAGGCAGTATAGTCCAATGTCTGGATGTGTCTTCTTTCCTTCCTTGTAAATGTGTATACTATGGTAATTGCTTATAAAGGACCTTCTGTTACAATATATAGACTAATTTACCGTTATGAATTCATAGAGGGAGAAATATATATATATATATATATATGTAGATATACTCTTACAATGACTATCGGAGATTGAGGATATATATATACACATATATATAGAGATATTTAATGAAATAAATATTGGTATATTATCGGTGTTAGTTCTAGGGAGATTTAGAATGATAACGATTTTGAGTTGAATAAAATCAGGGATAAATGTTTTGCTTTCTGCCACCATGGTTGTGTGTGAATACATTTGTTTATGTAGGAGATGTGTGACGAACTTATGTAAAATGAGTCTCGCATCCTTGTTTATTGTTGTCTATTCAAAATGTTTATAGCGATTTATGTTGGGCTAACCAAAGTTGTAGCAAGTCATAAATTTCCTTCTCCACTAGATAGAATACCACGCTGAAAAAAAACCTGTTAATTGTATTAACTAAAACGTAAGGGATGGATTACTAGTTTAATTATTGTTTATGTTATTTGGCGGTTGGATTTATAAGTTGTCTTCCAAATTTTTATATTTGGTCTAAACGGATTTAAGAGTATTCAGTAAAGGAGTGGTTATGTGTTTAACCAGTTTCTCGAGAATATTATATATGTAGCCAATGGAGTGTTGTTTGAAATTATTTCTATGCTTCTTAAAAGCATATATTTTGCAGTATATATATATCTATCTACGTCTTATTTAATATGTTCTTGAACAATAAATTATGGCTGTTGTTTCGTTGGCTAGAACACTAGTGTAGTCTTGGTATTAGTCGAAGGGATTGTTGTGATTAGCTTGATAAATAAGTATAGGAAGTGTGGTTGCGAAGTGTTATAGTTAGGATTTTGTAAAAAAAAAAGTGATAAGTCCAATTGATTTCGATATGCTTGGCCACGGAAAGTAAAATGTTAGTGTATTTATATGGGTGTACATGTGTAGATGTATCTATTTTAATATTAATAGTTGTTTGCCTTGTTAAATGACCGTGTTGGTGGGAGATATGAACAATGCCGAAAAAATTGAATATGTGTTTAGACATTTATACAATTTAGGATCATTATACTACTCTTGTTGATTGGGTTCCCATATTGTTTTCTATTAAGATAGGCTAGGGAATGTTACATGCTTTCTAAATGATAGTATTTTCGTAGCATTTCATACCAAAGTAGAGCGCAAAATGTGATATGTATCATGAACATAATGTGTCGGTTGACCTTTCAATTAGGTTCTGTTAACTCCTTGATGTTTGAAATTTATTATTAACATGATAGGCTGGCTAATCCGGGTGCTAAGTTGGATAGACGCTAGTATTATAATTTATTGGGGATTATTTTGTTAAATATTGAAATTGAAATTGAGGTAGAAACCCCTGACTAAGTTCCATTTATATGTTAACGAACTGGTTAGCAGTCCCATATTAAATAATAGCATGAAATGTACTAAGTGATGAAACATTTGATTGTCAGGTTTAAAAAGGGTTCTTCTGGTGGTCTTGAAGTATAATCAGTTGGTTAGAAAATGATTTGTGAGTAAGATTCTTATAACGCGGTAATTATTGATGAAGCTAGAGGTGAAATTGTAGTGGTTAAAGTAAAGCTGTGAATATATGTGAGGTTTGTAATTAAATGAGGTATTTGGCAACTGATGTGTTTGTTCCCTTGTATTTTGGATGTGTATATTAAAGTGATTGTTCATGTTGAGCTTTTCAAGAAATCTTGTGATGAGTGAAATACCCCAAACCTTGATATGTTGTGTAAATGTTAAACTATGGTATGTTAAGGCTAAAAAGTGCCTTAGAAACATGAGTGAACAATTTAAACCATAGTAAAAACAATAAAGTACCATAAAGACAATTTGAGCAAAAACATGCTCTAAGCTTAGAGTGAACTTGGTTAGGACCCAAAGAGCCTGCCAAGACTTAATAATATTCAATTATGATTTAATAAGGCTAATTAAGTCCTTAAGAAACATTGGTAGACAATTAAACCAAAGAAAACACAAGAAAACACCTTAAAGTCAATTTAAGCAAATACTTGCTCTAGACTTGGTGTAACCTTGTATAAGACCTAAAGATCATTCCTATACCTTATAAACATGCTAATGAACATTTTAAATCAATTACTAAAGAAAACCAAGCTTGAAAACAAGTTAAAACATAAAATGTGCTTTAAGGAGCCTTAAAGCATATTTTTGAAAAAATTGTCTTGGAAATGGGTTTTGAGTGGCTAAATGTCCATCATTACTCTTTAATCAACATGTGTACTACTTAGTATCACATTAGGAAGTCTAAATCAATGGGAAATCAAAAATTTCACAATTATGTGCCTTAGTTTGTGAATAGTGCTCAAATAGTGCTAGTTTTGACTTAAGTCAACTTAGCTTAATTAAATGGTCAACAAAGACCATAAATACCTTATTTATTGAAGGGGACACGGTTTTCCTAAGTGGTGACTCACCACCATGTGCTAGATAAACAAAGAAAAGAAGGAAAAGTAAGTAAAAAGGAGAATTACCTTTATATGCCAAAATATCATCAAAAGAGTACTCTCTCACCTCATTCTTTCTTTCCCACTCATTCCCACCGTCTTCATCTTCTTCCTCCCAAGCAAAAAACTTTTTGCTACAACACCTCTACCATTCCCATCTTCTTTTGCTTGTAACTTTCAACTCCATGCTCTGAATTTAATTCCGAGACTACCGTTGTCTTAGTTAGAGTGAGCTCTACATTCCTATCTTTTCAAATCTTCAAGAACTTCAATTCGGAGCCATGGAGAATCTCCATTGAAGGAGGAAAAACTCATTTCTTCACACCTTGTTGTTCTCCTTTGTTTCAAGGTAAGGAAAATCAAAGAAAATCCAAGTTTCCCTTCATTTTTGTATGTAGCCTAAAATTCACCTATTAATGGTGCATTGTCTTGCTCTCTTCTTAGCTTAATTCAAACTTCAAAGGACTAGGAGGAGTCCTATCTTGCCACTTATTCAAGTTCTCTTTCAAATTCCAAAGGTAAACATCAATTTTAGTGTTTTAAGACACTTATATAAATCTAGGGTTTAATTATGAGTTTGAGTATTAAACTTAATGCTCATTACCCTTATATGTGTATTGGTTAGAAGGTTGACAAGTGATAAAAGCTCCTTGCCTATTTTCAATCAAGAAAAAACAAGAGAAAACATGTGAGAAAGCTTGGAAAACAAAGAGGTAAATGACCTCTCTTAATGTAGTTTTATGTACTAGGAAATTGAGCTATATTTGCTTAATAATTAACCTAAAGAGCCAATGGGAAATGAGATAGAAAACTATCCACAAGGTGGACTAAAAAGACATGGGAGCTTTGTTGTGTGTAATTGCAGGTTGAAGGCAATTAATATGTGGGAAATTCAGTGTTTAAGGTTTATGCAATTTAAGGGCCTAAGTGCCAAGCAATTTAAGTTTATGCACTATATTGTGATGTAGTGTAGTTTAAAGGTTTAGTTGTGTGTAAAGAATATTTCTTGTGGAGATGAATCTCTTTGATGGTTAAATGAGGAAATTCAATATGTTTGTGTGTAAGGAATGTATATTATGTGATTAAGTGTTCTTGGTTGTCTAATGGAAAAAACCTAAGTGTTTGGGTGTAAGAATGTACTAGGGAACCTATGGCAAAATTTGGTGGGGGGAAAACAAGAGTTTTAAGTGCTTTGGTGAAGTGTTGTGACCTAGGTTGTACTAAGAATTATTAAGTGTTAAATTAGTGAAAGAAAGTGAATTAAGATGTTCTTAAGTGTTAAGATGCCTTGGGCATAGTCTTAGAGGATTAGAGTGCTAATGGATGATTTCTAGATACACCAAGGTCATGGTGGAAATGTGGTTTGATCTTGTGCAAAGTTTGGTGAACAATGGAAATGTAATGCCTGGTGAAGGTTTAATTATGAACTTGTGGGAAAGACTTGAGGAGTGTGTGTAAAGGGGATGAGTGTGATGCAAAATGATGCTTTAGGAGTGGTTACCTTGTTGTGGAAGAACACTTTGGTTAGTGGAAGTTTTAAGCAAAAAGTACAAGTTACAAGTGTAAGTAAAATGTTCTAAGTGTTAAGGATTTAGTAAAAGTTTGAGTAAAAGTTTAAGGAGTTTTTGGGATGATTAGAGAGGGTTTTAGTGTGCCAAAAAGATGTTAAAACATGTGGGAAAACATGTGTAATTCATAGGAAAAAGATTGGGGTGAATTTGGAGTTCAAAATGAGGAGAAAAGCACTTTGAAAAATGGGGTCTGTTCTGGACCGCCCCTGTGGGGAGGTCCAGTGGAATTATGCAGCCGTAGGAGCTTCTGATGTGGGGGCGGTCCAGACCAGAGAGAAAGAAAAAAATTTGTTTAAGCCTTCTAATGATGGGGGATTGAATGGTAATGGTTTTAGATGAATTTTAGGCCTTGTTTGGTGACATGTAAAGGCCTTAAAATGTGTAAACAAGTGTTAGGTTTGATGTGAGAGTTGTGAACTTAAGATCACAAGAGTAAAATTAAGTATAACGGGATGACGGGGTTAACTATGGGCTCATTAGACGTTAAACAACATAGTACCCCAATGTTAATGAAAATAATTGTAATGTTACCAGTTGTTCAAGGATTGTTCGAGGAACATAGGAGGACACAATAGAGTGGACCTCGGTGACAGGTATGGTTTTCTTGCAACCTGTGTTCTACCGGATTACACCGGCTTGTATGCCAATGTGTTTTTCTGAATGGTTGCCACCTTTTAAGATAAAAAAAACATGTAATGAGTTTACAGTTGTTTAATTATGTGGCGTGCGTAGTTCCGATACCGTTTAGCTTTAAATATGTGCTAAACTTAACTAACCGACTCTAGGATTACATAATAGATCGGTATTCGGATTTAACGACCCAAACCATGGGAACTTTCTAACCACGGCTATGCGTGAGTTAGTTATGTGTTGTTTGTGCGTGCTAGTATGTTCACTACCCTTGTGTGTGTCTAACTAGACCTAACCACCTATTTGTGAATTAATGTACTAAGTCCAATAATGGGACTTCTAACAAGTGCTAACCGGGGAGTGAGGAGTCCGGTCATTCCGGCCACGCGTGTGAGTATGGGGGTCGTTGTCATATCAGGTTTGATCCTCTCTGTATGTTATGGTTGTTTTCCTTTTTGGTTTCCAACCTTCCCTTTAGCTTAACCAAGGCTATTTTACTGACTCACGTCGGGCCACAGGGGCATACTATGTTTGTTCGGTGTTCTTGGATAACTATATCCGACGCACCTTGGGATTAAGTTATCCGTTCATCTAACAGGACAGTAACGAGTTATGTAACGATCTTATCATGAGTTTGGCAGCATTCTCTAGGCTCTACAAGTGAACTAACTATGTTTGGTTCGGTTCCTAAAGAGAACCGTTCCCGTTATGTTATGTGTTATTGTTGTACTGCAATTCTTATTGCGATGTTATGTTGTACGTACGTTGAAACATGAAATGAGTTGTTATGTAGAGTACGTGGATCATGGATATGAATCCAGGTTATTATAAGACGAATTTGAGTATAACCCGACTAGTGGGTAGTGTCGTCTATTAAGGAAATAGCTCCATTAGAGGAGAAACCCTCTAGGGTTAAAGAACACAATGAGCGATTTATCGAGTATAGAAGTGTTGAATGACTTGTTGAAATCCGTTGTTGTGGGTATGCAATGTGTTGTGTGTTTATAGTTTTCATGCATGATTTGAATATAATTAACCGCATGTTTAGACGACAATTAGTTGTGCATGGCCCGGTAGCATGCGGGCTGCATGATTACCATACCAGCAAAGGTGCTGAGCCCCCTGGGGGGCCACCCTTTCTTTTCTTTCCTATTTCAGGTACAAGGAGCTGGAAGTCGTTCGAGAGTAGGACGGGGTAGTTGTTTGTTCATGGGTAGACGTTTAAATTGTGTATGTATTGTAGGTGTAGTAAGACCGAAATTGTTATCGGCATTAGTTTGTAAATACTCGGTACAGTTGGAATGTATATGTATATTGGTTGTTGTTAATAGAAAGGGATAGTAATGTGTAGTTGCTCGGGAATCTAGTCCATTAGACCGATACATTGTATATGTATTAGCCTTGTTAGCCACGTGGGTGGTTAACGGCGTGTAACACCATTGAGTTAAGTAATGTGATGAGTTAAGTTTTCCGCTGCAGTTTGTTGTTAAGCGTATGGTTGTAGTTGGGGTGTTACAAAAAGTGGTATCAGAGCGAAGTATCGCTCTGATGACTGGAAGTACCGAGTTTAGGAAGTACCGAGTTAGAATTTTTGTACTTAGGGTTAAGGGTTGAGTGATAGCGTGAGAGATACGCTAGTTAGGAATTACCAGTGTGTACTGGAAACCTACAGTGTCCATCCCGCCCTCCACAATCCCTGTTTAATAACTTGGGAAAGAACGCTAGAGAGATGGAAGTCCTCTCTTACTCGGGAAACCCGATATGGCTGTTATTAAGTACCTCTAAAGGTACGGAGAACCTGTCATATGGTAGATCCCGAAAAGTGGGAATCCCGGAGACGGTTTCCATCTGAACAATGTTAACCGCATTTGATAGCAAAGAATGAAGAAACCTATGCATAGGAGAATGGAATTTCCGGCAACCTGGGTCGACATGCCGAGCAGTCGAAAACAACCAGCTTGCAATGCACCAACTGTGCAGCAGGCAAGAAGTGAAGTAATGGAACCCGAGACAAGTGTCTACGGGACCACAAATGTTAAATAATGTCGCCAACGGTATATCAACCGACTAAGGAACTATAACGTAGTACCCCAAACAAGAGACAAGTCTCAGTAACCACGACAAATGCATGGAACGGGCTACGAAGAGGATACAATAAGAAGTAAAAGGGGACTCCAAGAATGGGGAACACCCCAGTTAATGATTATCATGTGAAGACAGTGAGAAGTCACCCAGAGGAATTATTATCAAGAGTGTAAGATCAAGTGAGGGCCAACAAGGCCATTGATGACAGTGCGGGTAAAAATGATACCGCAACCGGGGTGTGTGTTGAACCGATAGCCAGTTAGCATGGCGCACTTGCCATGGCAAGTGCTGCTATAACAGGGCTGTTCGGGAAAGTTTTAACAAATACGAAGTACTTAGTAAAGTACCACGAAGTTAACTATGATCATCATAACTGTGGAAGGGCTTAACAACCTAACCTTTGTAATTGGAAGTACACCAGTCAACAAGAAGCTAGATTTGGTTAAGGCAAGAAGACGTTGTAAAACCACGAGAATTTTTCTTTCAACTCAGATTTATTTCAAACTCTTTTCTTTCAAAACCAAAGTTCTTTCAAACCAATACTTATTTCTAACCTTCTTTTAAACCAAACCAGAAGACCTACACCGGCCTCAGCGCCACATGGTAGGTAAGTTACACCCAGTTCACTTTTGAATAACCGGAAGGAACCGGTAAACACGGAATGCATATTATCACTGGATGATATAAGGGAGTTGACAACGGAATACTTCACCTAGGCGTGTGACGGACACTACGAGTGTACCAACTGTAATGTGGGACGACCGCACTCCGTTAGGAGCTTGTGGGCCTGACAAACCTACTTATGGGTTAGTCGGGTAAGTAACAATGTATCAGTATGGTACCCCACATATGTATACGAGTAGAGTCCGGAACACGGAAGTAGTCGACTCCATACTACGGTCAGCAGTAAAAGTCAAAAAAGAGCAACGGATTACCAAGAATGGTTGAAGTAAAAGAACCTAGTTAAGTTGACGAGACTAAAAGGAATTAGTGAATCCATTTCAAGGAAATGTTTAAGAGTCAGGGAGTGCGAAGTGCACTGGTTAGTAAGTAAAGACATAGCATATGTCTCAAGTGTCACGAGGGATAAACATGATAGTTGGAACGGTGACCCAGCCTATACATGGTAAGGCAGATGCCTGATATGGACATGTTAATGTGCAACGAACGGGATGAAATTCCCAGAATGATTACCTACACTACCAGGAAATATCGATCTTCACAGAAGAGGATAGTTAACCCAGCTAAGAACGCAAAACGGTCTAGTTAACTAAACATACCAAAAAGTGCAAGCCAGATTTAATGGCATAACTTGGCAATACCCAGGAGCAATCCTTGAAGGGTGTTTGCATCAACGATTGTTGAACGAAATAACGTGACAGAAACGCAAGAGTTGGAACTAATACTCGGTTTAAACATAGGTCGTCAGGAGGCAGACTGACATTCCTAAGGGGCATCCCGTGAAAGGAAGCGTGATGCAACAACCCTGTCATGGAGCCCAATGCAAACTCCAAACCATGTAATGTTGTACAGAGAAGTAAATGTGTGTGGACAGCCTACAATGAGCAGAGCTCGAGGCAATAAGGCTTATAAGCCACGAACAAAATGTGTTATGTAAATTTGATCGATTGCTGAAGTTTATGTTGTACAAGTGAATAGAGCGGAGAACGAACCACTGCTTTAAGAGTGGGGATACCTCTCGATATTGTGAGACCGCAGGAGCGGTAGTTATGTGAACCAAGTTCAAGAAATATGTTAGGGATTGACCATGTTGTTGTTACCCAAGAGTGATTTGAACAAGAATAATACGAAAAGAAGTGTTTGTACCAGTTGTGGAGACCAGAAGAGTAATAAGGTTAATAGCAACCACCATGGGTGTGTGATGCTAAATGTGTAGTGAACAACGCTCAAGGAGCATAAAGACTCGAAGAATGGCGTACCCAGCAATCAGCCAAATAAGTGGTGAAACACAGTGTAATGGCGGAAGCTAATATAATAGCGGATGCAATGCAAGTTGATGTTGTATAATGAGTAAGGATACGGTGCGCAATAAGCGACCGTTGTATAAGTATTGTTAAACGATAATATGGCAACTAAGCATAGTTATGAGTTAAACCCAGTGGAGATACAACGGCAAGTGATAAAAAATAAACTAGGTAGTAAGCCAGTAGCCAGTGTTATGTGATAAGAATCTCAGTGAAATACAGTGTGAATTCCATTGCAATCACATAAGAGATTTACTGCCAAGAGTTTACGCCTCTGCACTCTGTGTGACTGAGTGTTTTGGTATTGCACTTGCGCAGTAATGATCGAGTGAGATAGCTAGGAATTTGGGAAAATGGTAATTGTGGTAGAAGTAGAAAGAGTCTTATAAAGCTATAAGGACCGAGGCATAGGAAATGCAAGGTCGTACCAATGAAACAATATTTGTACAGAACCAAGTGTGGAGGCATGTTTAGGAATAAGTGACTGTAGAAACATGAAATGCCAAATATCGGTATGGAATATACCTCAAGTGTGGGAGAGAGCACTACACGTTAGGTGGTAGCTCAATCTCAACCGACAGTAAGTCGGAAGAAATCAAGTCAATCATTGTGAAATACATAGCAGTATACACAGTAATTATCATGGAAGTGGATAAAAAGTTTGTAACTCACCGAATTCGCTCACGGTAAGAGGTACCACGCGTCGGTTGAGAAACCATTATTACCAAGATAAAGGGTGATAAATGGGAGATGTACAATATAGTAAGAATAACGAACGGGGCAAACTAAGCTCTAAAATTGTCAGAGTTACGCAGTAGAGGTCAGTGAACCCATGTTTCAGATACTGGATATGCATAGTGAATATGAGTGAATGACTAATTATTAATGCCTAGAAGCCTCACAGGCCAGAACCGAAACCGGTTATGAGTTAAACAAACTCCAATGAGAATTCTTGGTTTAGGGACTAAACCGCCAATATGGTTCAGACCCTCCAACCAGAACGCATTGTATAACAGACCGCGTGGAAGTTGATACACTTCACGACAGTAGAACATTTTAAACCAATGTTCAGTGGTTGATTACGTGGGCGTAATCCTTTTTAAGGGGGGTAGAGCGCAAAACCGCTTAGTGTATTTTACCGTACAAGTGTACGTGAACTATGTTGTGCATAGCACAAAATAATTTGTTTTGATGATTGGTGTGTGTGTTACATAAACATACGCATTCATTCATGGTTTAATTGTGGTAATTTTGCACAGAAGATGCGAAATACCATTGTGATAAGTGTGACTACTTTGTTAATTGTTGTGTGTTAGTACAGGTATATAAATGTAAACCCTGTGTTGTATTTTGATAAAATATATGTATATATACAATATAGTGATACATGAAGGGGTATGAAACCGACATAGAACATAGTGAGAATAAGATTCCCTAGGTAACTGGATTAAAGTGAATGGAGATAACTGATAGACGGAGTTCTATCCTTTGGAGATGTGATGATTATGACTAGAATGACAAAAAAAAAGATAGAAAATTGGAAATGAGTGTATTATTTGATGCTTGAAAATGAAGTGGGAAGTGGAACTTGATTTGCATGTGATCAAGGGAAGCCAAACACAAATTGGGGTGGAAGGATAGTTCAACACTGATGCTGATCACATCAGGGTTGGATGATTCTTGAAGCTCCCTTTAAGTGGTCACAAATAACCACGCTAGGAAAAGAAGCAAAGAGCATAAGTTGGACTTGGAGTTGCATGCGTTTTCAAAAGGATTTTCAATTGGTATTTCCAAAACCTTCGATTGATACTTTAATTAAAGAAATTTCTTATACTTAACCTCGTAAAGAATATTTTTGTAGTACTTGCTCATGAGCTGAGGACATACGCGCCTTCGTCTTCGGACCGGTGACATGGGAAGTATATATGTTAAAGATTAAGTGATTGTTTTGATCTCCCAGGGAATCTGCGGGATCACGGTATATATAAAAAAGTATTTTTGGTTGCTATACATGCCAAGACATGTTGTGTGGTATGTGTAATAAATATTATTTTGACCTTGAGTCCTAATGTGGTTGAGTTCTGAAATTGGTTATGTTACCGAGACCTATGAGTCTAAATGTTGTTATGTTACCCAGATCTAAGAGTCTGAGGGTTGTTATGTAGGTGCAAATGTTGTTAAGATACCCGGACAGGAGAGTCCGAGGCTATCGTGTAAGTATGTTATGTTATGTATGGCTGTGGATATGTTACCCAGACCGTTAAGTCTGAGGTTGTGATGTAAAGTATGTTTGGTAATGGAAGTTTTATTTTGTAAGTAATCCCCGTGTTCAAATCCAAATGATGTGTGGGAAGTGTGAACTTCGAGGACGAAGTTCTTTTAAGGGGGGTAGATTGAAATACCCCAAACCTTGATATGTTGTGTAAATGTTAAACTATGGTATGTTAAGGCTAAAAAGTGCCTTAGAAATATGAGTGAACAATTTAAACCATAGTAAAAACAATAAAGTACCATAAAGACAATTTGAGCAAAAACATGCTCTAAGCTTAGAGTGAACTTGGTTAGGACCCAAAGAGCCTACCAAGACTTAATAATATTCAATTATGATTTAATAAGGCTAATTAAGTCCTTAAGAAACATTGGTAGACAATTAAACCAAAGAAAACACCTTAAAGTCAATTTAAGCAAATACTTGCTCTAGACTTGGTGTAACCTTGTATAAGACCTAAAGGTCATTCCTATACCTTATAAACATGCTAATGAACATTTAAAAACAATTACTAAAGAAAACCAAGGTTGAAAACAAGTTAAAACACAAAATGTGCTTTAAGGAGCCTTAAAGCACATTTTTGAAAAATTGTCTTGGAAATGGGTTTTGAGTGGCTAAATGTCCATCATTACTCTTTAATCAACATGTGTACTACTTAGTATCACATTAGGAAGTCTAAATAAATGGGAAATCAAAAATTTCACAATTATGTGCCTTAGTTTATGAATAGTGCTCAAATAGTGCTAGTTTTGACTTAAGTCAACTTAGCTTAATTAAATGGTCAACAAAGACCATAAATACCTTATTTATTGAAGGGGACACGGTTTTCCTAAGTGGTGACTCACCACCATGTGCTAGATAAACAAAGAAAAGAAGGAAAAGTAAGTAAAAAGGAGAATTACCTTTATATGCCAAAATATCTTCAAAAGAGTACTCTCTCACCTCATTCTTTCTTTCCCACTCATTCCCACCGTCTTCATCTTCTTCCTCCCAAGCAAAAAAGGTTTTGCTACAGCACCTCTACCATTCCCATCTTCTTTTGCTTGTAACTTTTAACTCCATGCTCCGAATTTAATTCCGAGACTACCGTTGTCTTAGTTAGAGTGAGCTCTACATTCCTATCTTTTCAAATCTTCAAGAACTTCAATTCGGAGCCATGGAGAATCTCCATTGAAGGAGGAAAAACTCATTTCTTCACACCTTGTTGTTCTCCTTTGTTTCAAGGTAAGGAAAATCAAAGAAAATCCAAGTTTCCCTTCATTTTTGTATGTAGCCTAAAATTCACCTATTAATGGTGCATTGTAACACCCCATCCAACACTTACGCACTTAATAACAAACTGCAGCGGAAAACAAGCTTCATCACATTACTTAACTCGTTGGTGTTACACGCCGTTAACCACCCACATGGCTAACAAGGCTATTACATATACAATGTATCGGTCTGATGGACTAGGTTCCCGAGCGACTACACATTGCTATCCCTTTTCCATTAACAACAAAACATACACATTCCTTCCAACTGTACCGAGTATTCACAACTAATGCCGATAACAATTTCGGTCTTACTTCACCTACTGTATAGTGTACATACAACTTAAATGATTACCCATGTACAACGACTACCCTGTCCTACACTCGAACGGCTTTCCAGCTCCTTGTACCTGAAATAGGAAAAGAAGAGAAAGGGTGGCCCCCAAGGGGCTCAGCACCTTTGCTGGTATGGTAATCCCGCAGCCCGCATGCTACCGGGCCACACACAACTAATTGTCGTCTTAGCATGCGGTTGATTATATTTAAATCATGCATGTAACTATAAACACACAACACATAACATTCCGCCTCAATGGGCTCAACAAACAGATAACACATCCTTACTTGATAAGTCACTCATTGTTTTCATTAACCCTAGAGTGTTTCTCCTCTAATGGAGCTACTTCCTTAATAGACGACACTTACCCGTTATTCGGGTTATCCTTAAACGCCTCTTATCACAAACTGGGATTCATATCCATGATCCACATACTCCACATTTTACAACATATAACATACACTACATAACAACACTTTTCACGTTTCAACGTGCACATAACAACATCGCAATGGGAATTGCATTACAACAATAACACATAACATAACGGGAACGGTTCTCTTAGGAACCGACCCAAACATAGTTAATTCACTGGTGAGCCTAGAGAATGATGTCACCCTCATGATAAACTCGTTATACAACACTCATTACCGTCCTAATAGTCGGACGAGTAACTTAAGTTAAGATGGTTCGGGTTTAGTGACCCGAACACACCATATAAACACATGTTCCCCCTAAACCGATCATAAGTCAGAATAGCTAAGCTTTGGAGTAAGCTAATGGGAGATCATAACCCGTGAGGGAAACAACCATAACAGAGAGAAGGGTGATAAGTATCCAAATGAGCATGTTTTATAGGTGTATTTCATATATATTATTAGCACTTTTCTTGCTCATTTCTCCACTTATCTTAGCTTTTCTCTAGTTTATGTTTTATTGGTTGTCTTACAGATTTATCGGTTAAACATGAGAAAAATCCAAGCTAGAAGCGAAGAACATGAAGAAACGAACGCATAGCCGCAGACGGCTCAGAAAACGGAGTCAGAACGAAGAATTTAGAGGGTTTTTGAAGTCATGTCCTAGCTTGGTTAAAAACCTTCAAAGCTAGGACAACATATGAAGAAACTATCGGCTGGTTTCAACACATGGTCCGGGACTTGTTCCAAGACTTAAGTCCCGGACTACAACAATTGAGAAACCAACGGCTGAAACAAATATATGGTCCGGGACTTTATCACCATCCTAAGTCCCGGACCAACAAGTGAAATGAAACTCTCGGGCGTTAGAAGAGACATGGTCCGGGACCTAACCCCAGTCCCAAGTCCCGGACCACATGTAATTTTAGAACCGAAGGATTTTGCTGCATTATGGTCCGGGACCTTACTCTTGCTCAAGTCCCGGACCAAACCAAGCGCTCTGATAGGCGGATTCCAGGCAGACAGGAGACGCTCCTGTCTTCTTCGCGACGCGTTGTTCTGCAAATGGATTCTGTTATCCATCTCTGACGCTTTCCAGCTCTCTGTCCCCTCTGCAATCAATGAAGATAGCAATCAACTGCAATCGATTATTTCGTACGGATCAATCCTCTTCTCTTCTCTATTTAAACCCACGCCTCTGCTCAATAAATTCATTCCCTTCCTCACAATCCAAAATACCACGACAGACCACAGTACACCACCGTACAGTTTCCACACCTACGATCCATTTCATCCTCTAATCTTTCATTTCTCCATTTTAGTTTTATTCTTCATTCCACCACACAGCAGAAGCGCGATAAGAAGAACAGAAGAAAAGGGAGCTGGAGCAGAAGCGAATCGCAGTCCAGTCTCCACCGGCAGTCTCCAAATTAATGGCTATTTCTGTTTCCTTTTTATTACTGTTAATGTCTGAGTGATTTTGCTCGTATCCTAGGATGGGGTTTGACCCTAAATAATTCAGACTTATTATTAATACCAAGTTTGCTTATAAATATTTGTTTTGTCTCTCTAAATTATTAAATGCTTAACAACTGATCATTTTTATGCATTTACGGTTTCTCTTATTTCAATGATTTTGTAAATCTGAGAATAGACCACAAAGAGAGAAAAACGTTAGATTTTATCTCCTTGATTAGCAGATAAAATCCATCGCTGTTATAAAAAGAATTCTCACTTAAAGCTAATTAATGATTTTAGACTTTTTCTGATTGTAAAAAGTCTATTGATTTAATTAAGAGTTGTCCTTATCTATGATTTAGGAAGGCCACAAGATTAATTCTTAAACAGACAAATAAGAGCAAATTAGGATTATAATTATTGTCTGTACTTAAATAAATATTTATCACCTGTTTCACTTGTTAAACTTGTTTTAATTCCTTTCAGCAAATATTGTTAAATGTTTATTCTGACAAAATACTGCATTTATTTGGTAGCTATCAATATATGATTTTGAGATAGTCAAAGTACCACAAAGGAATTAATCTTGGTATTTACACTCCGGATTGAGCAGGAAAATACTAAGGCTATTAATAGGAGTTCGTAACTGACAATTATTAACTCTAATAGGCAATAAATATTGAGACAGGATTATAAAATTGTTTAAGTAATTTAGGAAATTCCCCCGCTATCCTAGGATACCTTTTTCCATCCATTTACTTTATTTTACTGTATTTATTATTTCTGTACTAATTCTAAAAATCAAGCTTGCCTCCGGCTAAACCCCAATTTACATTTTATGCATTTTTATTTGCCTTTTTGTACATTTGCTAAACTGGATAATTAATTAGATAATTGCGAAGTCTCTGTGGATACGACCTTGTTGTACTACAAAGATTGGGTTCACTGCCCATAATTAGCAAGATAGTTTAACTACTATTTTGCCCAACAAGTTTTTGGCGCCGTTGCCGGGGACTTCGGTCCAACTATCTGATTTATTATCTGTTTAGTTTTTCTTTTATTTTTCGTTATTTGCCACTTTTTGTGTATAAATTTTTGTTTTTGTTTTTAAAGGTACTTAATTCTGATGGATAGTCACTACGATCAAGCAGGAGATTGGTATGGTTACCCCTATGGCGCAGAGGACTACAATCAATGGAGTGTCTGTCAAAGGTGCGGAGAGTACCATGAAAGCCCCCAATGTTCAGACCCAAATGCTGAATTGAGAGCTCTCTTGGAGGATTACAAGTCATCTCTCAAGCCTGACCCCATCTTTGTGTGCCAAGAGTGTGGAGGAGACCATGAAGGTTCCCATTGTCCTATGGTTGCAATAGAGAGAGACAACGCCATTTTAAGAGAAATGATGGCAAATTTTACCTCAGAGTTTGAAAGGATCCAGCAAAGAACGCTAGATCAGATCGAACGCATGGATCAACCGCTTCAACAACTGAATGAAGTGGTTCATGAGGAGGAACAACCCGCTGAGGACATAAGCTACTTTCCACCTCATCCCCTATTCGAATTAGAGAATCCATCACCAAACAACTGTCAGCTTGATTATGAAGACAACCCCTCAGAAGAGAGTTTCTCCTTGGACTTCATGGAGTTTCCTCCCTCTGAAGTCAACTACTTTTTCCCCTCCTTCTCCGTGCTCTACCCAGAAGATGAGGGTGGACACATCCTCAACCTTGAGAAGGAGGAGATACCGCCTCTCTCCGAGCCGTTAGAAGAGAGTGCTATAATCAATTTCAAGGAGCCACTTCCCTCTGACGTTGATTACCATAAGCCTCAACAACAAGAGGAGGATTTTTGCATCTTCCAATTTGAGGAAGCAAAGCCGATCACACCTGGTCTCCTGTTAGAACTACGCTACCGGCAATACCTCCTCAAACACCAGGTTTTGTGGAGTATTCATTTTCCTATTATATTTGCCGAAGTAACGTTTTGTTTTGATCCAGGTGGTTTGCTTTCAATTTCTGCCAACTTCGTTTTCCTGGCAGAGCTATTATCTACTTATATTTTTGATCCAGGATAACGAAGCAGGCGTCTAGCCAAAGACGTTAAAGAAGGGCAGCTTTCCGGGAGGCAACCCGGACGAACTTATCTTTTATATGCTTTTATGCTGTTTTAATTTTCAGGTTCCCTTTAATTTTATTTTTGCTAAACTTTTAACCTCGTTTATAGTATGGTTGCTTCTAGTGTCTTATGCAGGTGCAATTTCATGTCTACACCGCAACCAAGCTACGCTACTTGAGGCTCAAGCAAAAGTGTGGGGGAACTCTTATAACGCAAGCAAAAATAATCTCAGGGGAGTACCAGTTTCTTTAATTTTGTTTTTATTTAAATGAAAACTGCAGAGGAGACTTTATGTGCTTAAATGATTATACGTGAGCTTTGTGTTCTCTCTATTATCTACTTACCGAAAAGGCCTTCTGAGACTTTCCCTTGTTTTTCTAGTGAACAATGAGGACATTGTTCAATTAAGTGTGGGGGAGTGTGCCCTTTTCGGTGACATTTTATGCTAAAATGCTTAATCTCTCTGCTTATCTTGCGTTTGTTCAAATTCAAATATCGTGGACCCTTTATTTATGTGTGGGTTGTTCTCTTTAAGAATAAATACTGTTATGAATTGTAGGATAAATTGTACAAAATTTTAAAATTTTGATTACTTTTGAGGAGCATTTTATATGCGGTGTGACCAAATAATCTGCAAATGGTTGGATTTTTATTGCTCAGGGTTTTTTCTGTCTTCTCTCTTAGGGATTGCTAAGAGGTACTTCTCTGTTAAAAAATATATATTAAAATAATAAGGGACTTGCGAGGCACCATTGGTAACCAACAAAGAGAGTTGAGTGTTCTTTAAAATACAAAGGTGTTATGCCTACATATTATCTTCTCATCTCTTATGCAAAAGTGAAACAAATGGAATCTATTTTTCCTTTTGTTTTTCTCCTCAATGCCCATTCTTGAGAGAAGTTGGCCATGGTAAAAGTTCTCAAAGTCACCTAAAAGAAACATTGAAGTACCTTGGATCATACCCCGAAACTCTATATTTTATTTTACCCTGAGCACACCTATGCCACCAGCAGTTAATTTTTCACACTCCTCAATAAGTTAAAAGATCATGTTTATCCTACCCTTCATAATAATATTTGTTAGTATTGAGCATTCCCTATTTACTTGGGTACGTGGTTTTGCTTGAGGACACGCAAAAGGTAAGTGTGGGGGTGTGATAAGTATCCAAATGAGCATGTTTTATAGGTGTATTTCATATATATTATTAGCACTTTTCTTGCTCATTTCTCCACTTATCTTAGTTTTCTCTAGTTTATGTTTTATTGGTTGTCTTACAGATTTATCGGTTAAACATGAGAAAAACCAAGCTAGAAGCGAAGAACATGAAGAAACGAACGCATAGCCGCAGACGGCTCAGAAAACGGAGTCAGAACGAAGAATTTAGAGGGTTTTTGAAGTCATGTCCTAGCTTGGTTAAAAACCTTCAAAGCTAGGACAACATATGAAGAAACTATCGGCTGGTTTCAACACATGGTCCGGGACTTGTTCCAAGACTTAAGTCCCGGACTACAACAATTGAGAAACCAACGGCTGAAACAAATATATGGTCCGGGACTTTATCACCATCCTAAGTCCCGGACCAACAAGTGAAATGAAACTCTCGGGCGTTAGAAGAGACATGGTCCGGGACCTAACCCCAGTCCCAAGTCCCGGACCACATGTAATTTTAGAACCGAAGGATTTTGCTGCATTATGGTCCGGGACCTTACTCTTGCTCAAGTCCCGGACCAAACCAAGCGCTCTGATAGGCGGATTCCAGGCAGACAGAGACGCTCCTGTCTTCTTCGCGACGCGTTGTTCTGCAAATGGATTCTGTTATCCATCTACTCCCGCACCGCCTACCTTAAATCTCTGACGCTTTCCAGCTCTCTGTCCCCTCTGCAATCAATGAAGATAGCAATCAACTGCAATCGATTATTTCGTACGGATCAATCCTCTTCTCTTCTCTATTTAAACCCACGCCTTCTGCTCAATAAATTCATTCCCTTCCTCACAATCCAAAATAGACCACGGCAGACCACAGTACACCACCGTTACAGTTTCCACACCTACAATCCATTTCATCCTCTAATCTTTCATTTCTCCATTTTAGTTTTATTCTTCATTCCACCACACAGCAGAAGCGCGATAAGAAGAACAGAAGAAAAGGGAGCTGGAGCAGAAGCGAATCGCAGTCCAGTCTCCACCGGCAGTCTCCAAATTAATGGCTATTTCTGTTTCCTTTTTATTACTGTTAATGTCTGAGTGATTTTACTCGTATCCTAGGATGGGGTTTGACCCTAAATAATTCAGACTTATTATTAATACCAAGTTTGCTTATAAATTTTGTTTTGTCTCTCTAAATTATTAAATGCTTAACAACTGATCATTTTTATGCATTTACGGTTTCTCTTATTTCAATGATTTTGTAAATCTGAGAATAGACCACAAAGAGAGAAAAACGTTAGATATTATCTCCTTGATTAGCAGATAAAATCCATCGCTGTTATAAAAAGAATTCTCACTTAAAGCTAATTAATGATTTTAGACTTTTTCTGATTGTAAAAAGTCTATTGATTTAATTAAGAGTGTCCTTATCTATGATTTAGGAAGGCCACAAGATTAATTCTTAAACAGACAAATAAGAGCAAATTAGGATTATAATTATTGTCTGTACTTAAATAAATATTTATCACCTGTTTCACTTGTTAAACTTGTTTTAATTCCTTTCAGCAAATATTGTTAAATGTTTATTCTGACAAAATACTGCATTTATTTGGTAGCTATCAATATATGATTTTGAGATAGTCAAAGTACCACAAAGGAATTAATCTTGGTATTTACACTCCGGATTGAGCAGGAAAATACTAAGGCTATTAATAGGAGTTCGTAACTGACAATTATTAACTCTAATAGGCAATAAATATTTGAGACAGGATTATAAAATTGTTTAAGTAATTTAGGAAATTCCCCCGCTATCCTAGGATACCTTTTTCCATCCATTTACTTTATTTTACTGTATTTATTATTTCTGTACTAATTCTGAAAATCAAGCTTGCCTCCGGCTAAACCCCAATTTACATTTTATGCATTTTTATTTGCCTTTTTGTACATTTGCTAAACTGGATAATTAATTAGATAATTGCGAAGTCTCTGTGGATACGACCTTGTTGTACTACAAAGATTGGGTTCACTGCCCATAATTAGCAAGATAGTTTAACTACTATTTTGCCCAACAGAGGGTAAGGCTAAAAAGGATATCCACTCCCAAACAACGCGCGACCGGCCTAACCGGATTCCTCACCCCTGTTAGTACATACTTTTAGATATTAGTTAGAACCCCAATATGGAGTCTATCACATCCACACATCATACAGTATTACAACTGGGTTACACATACGAGGGAGGTCCTTACATACACACACAAATATTACACAATTAACACACGCATAGCCATGGTTAGAGCGTCCCATGGTTCGGGTCATTTAATCCGAATACCGAACTCTCATGTGCTCCTAGACTCAGTTAACTAAGGTTTAACACTTCTGAGGTTAAATGGTATCGGAGTTGAACACGCCACATAAATGAATTACTGTAAACTCATTACATGTTTTATCTTACAACGTGGCAAACATATAGAAAACACATTGGCATACAAGCCGGTGTAATCCGGTAGGACACAGGTTGCAAGAAAACCATACCTGTCACCGGAGTCCACTCTATCATGTCCACTTATGTTCCTCGAACAATTCTCGAACAACTGGTAACATTACATGTACTTTTATTAACACTGGGGTAACATGATTGTTTAAAGTCTAATGCTCATAACTTATCCCCCGTTAACTTAGTTAAATAACTTCACATTTTAACTTGTTTTACTTTTACATTTTAATACAACTTTTCCCCCACTAAATTGTCATTATAACTCACTAGGGTTCACTACTTAAACCACACTTTATTTGTTTTTTTTTACATGTTTTGGGCCGTCCGACCCACCGTCCGACCCACAACTGGGTCGGACCGTTCCAGAAACTTTTCCGTCTTTCAAATTCACCTGTCCGACCCATGTCCGACCCAAGACCTCTGGGTCGGACCATTCCAGAAACATCAACGGGTGAATTAACAGGGCTGTCCGACCCACCCTGGGTCGGACCACTGGGTCGGACAACATCAGAACTTGTCCAAAACTTGTCAAACTTTCTCCAAACTTTTCCTCAAGCCTCCTAATGTGTTCTAACATCATTTGGCACATTTAACCCTTCATATAACATCCATAAAACTCATTTTATAATTCCTTAAACACTTACTCTTTTCTTACCAAAGTTCCTAACACTTATAATGTTTTCTCCTTAGTTTCTCCAAGTGGTGTTTCATAATTATGACAACCACTATGCCAAAAGTGTTTCCTTACCATCATAACATCATCTCTCAAACATCTTTTCTTACTAACTAAATCTCCTTTTTCACATCTTACCTTAACATCATTTCCTCCTTTTACATCAACATTCTTAAACCTTAAACAAACTTCTCCAAGACTTTAATACATTCCTCAAAAACACTCATTGAATTCCTAGAACTTCCAAGATAATACCTAAATCCTTTTTGCCTTCCAAAACACCTTAATGCACCTTCCTTTCCCTAGTAAAATACTTGTTCATTTTTAACACTTCCTAGTTCACCAAAACTTATTTAAAACACTTAGAACTTCTTATACATTTTCCAAATTTTGCCACAGCTTCTCTTGTATATTCTCACATCCAAACACTTAGGTTTTTACCTTATTTCATTCAAGAACACCTAAGTCCACCAAGAACTTTCTCACACACAAAACTTCACCAAATTTACACTACATCACAATATAGTGCATAAACTTAAATTACTTGGCACTTAGTCCCTTAAATAACATGGCTCTTAGGCCCTTAAATTGCATAAACCTTAAACACTGAATTTCCCACATAAATAATGCCTTTGACCTGCAATTACATACAACAACACATATGCCCTTTAATAGTTTCCTTGAGAGCATTTTACTAGGTCATTCACCATTGGCTCCTTAGGTATTTTATTAAGCAAATCAAGCTCATTTTCCCTAAGGCACTTAAACTACATTGAGATAGTTTGTTTACCTCTTTTCTTCAAGATTTTTACTTGAACACTCTTGTTCTTCCTTGTTTAGAAATCGGCAAGAGGACTTGGTTACTTGTCAATGTTCTAATCAATATACATATAAGGGTAATGAGCTTAAGAATTCACACTTAAACTCATTTACAAACCCTAGTTTAACATAAGTGTTTTAATACACTAAAATGATATTTACCTTTGAATTTGAAAGAGAACTTGAATATGTAACAAGAGAGGTCTCCACCAAGCCCTTGAATGGTTGGAATGAAGCTAGAACAAGGCAAGATGAAGGCACCATAAGTGGTGATTTTCGGCCACACACTAAAACAAGAGGAAACATTGATTTTCTTTGACTTTCCTTACCTTGAAGCAAAGGAGAATGACAAGGCATGAAAAGGTGAGCTCAAGCTCCAACAATGGTGAATCTTCATGGCACCGAAGTGGAGTTCTTGAAGATTTGAAAGGAGAGAAGTGTAGAGCTTGGCCTAACTAAGACAAATATGGTCTTAGAATTTGATTTGGTACATGGAGCTAGAAGATATAAGAGATTAAAGATGGTGGTGTGAGTGGTGCTATAGCAAACCGAGAATGGAGCTTGGGAGAAGATGAAGAAATCGGTGGGGATGAGAAGGAATGAAGAAAGGTGAGGTGAGAGGTAACTTTAGTAGATATTTAAAGTTGTAAAGTAAATAGTGAATTTACTTGCTTTTTCCTTTCTTTTTTGATTCATTAGTTAAGTGTGATGAGTCACACTTGATAAACTGGCCCCCTTAGTGTTTTAGGCCAAGTCATGGTCTTTGTTGACCAATTAACTTACTTATATAGACTTATGTCATAAACTAGCATTTTTTTTGTTACTATTCACAAAAACAAGGCACATACTTGTGAAATTTTTGATTTCCCATTGATTTAGACTTCCTAATGTGATACTAAGTAGTACATATGTTAATTAAAGAGTAATGATGGACATTTATCCATTCAAAACTCATTTACAAGACAATTTTTCAAAAATGTGCTTTAAGGCTCCTTAAAGCACATTTTGTGTTTTAACTTGTTTTCAAGCTTGGTTTTCTTTAGTAATTGATTTAATATGTTCATTAACATATTTATAAGGTATAGGTATGACCTTTAGGTCTTATACAAATTTATCCCAAGCTTAGAGCACATTTTTGCTCTTATTGACTTTAGGGTATTTTCTTGTGTTTTGTTTGGTTTAACTGTCTACCAAAGTTTCCTAAGGACTTAATTAGCCTTATTAAATCATAATTGAATATTACAAAGTCTTGGTAGGTCCTTTGGGTCCCAACCAAGTTCACTCCAAGCTTAGAGCATGTTTTTGCTCAAGCTGTGTCTTAGTGCTTTATTGTGTTTTACTACGGTTTAAATTGTTCACTGATGTTTCTAAGGCACTTTTTAGCCTTTATATACCATAGTTTAACATTTAAACAACATATCAAGGTTTGGGGTATTTCATGCATTGTCTTGCTCTCTTCTTAGCTTAATTCAAACTTCAAAGGACTAGGAGGAGTCCTATCTTGCCACTTATTCAAGTTCTCTTTCAAATTCCAAAGGTAAACATCAATTTTAGTGTTTGAAGACACTTATATAAATCTAGGGTTTAATTATGAGTTTGAGTATTAAACTTAATGCTCATTACCCTTATATGTGTATTGGTTAGAAGGTTGACAAGTGATAAAAGCTCCTTGCCGATTTTCAATCAAGAAAAAACAAGAGAAAACATGTGAGAAAGCTTGGAAAACAAAGAGGTAAATGACCTCTCTTAATGTAGTTTTATATACTAGGAAATTGAGCTATATTTGCTTAATAATTAACCTAAAGAGCCAATGGGAAATGAGATAGAAAACTATCCACAAGGTGGACTAAAAAGACATGGGAGCATTGTTGTGTGTAATTGCAGGTTGAAGGCAATTAATATGTGGGAAATTCAGTGTTTAAGGTTTATGTAATTTAAGGGCCTAAGTGCCAAGCAATTTAAGTTTATGCACTATATTGTGATGTAGTGTAGTTTAAAGGTTTAGTTGAGTGTAAAGAATATTTCTTGTGGAGATGAATCTCTTTGATGGTTAAAGGAGGAAATTCAATATGTTTGTGTGTAAGGAATGTATATTAAGTGATTAAGTGTTCTTGGTTGTCTAATGGAAAAAACCTAAGTGTTTGGGTGTAAGAATGTACTAGGGAACCTATGGCAAAATTTGGTGGGGGAAAACAAGAGTTTTAAGTGCTTTGGTGAAGTATTGTGACCTAGGTTGTACTAAGAATTGTTAAGTGATAAATTAGTGAAAGAAAGTGAATTAAGATGTTCTTAAGTGTTAAGATGCCTTGGGCATAGTCTTAGAGGATTAGAGAGCTAATGGATGATTTCTAGATACACCAAGGTCATGGTGGAAATGTGGTTTGATCTTGTGCAAAGTTTGGTGAACAATGGAAATGTAATGCCTGGTGAAGGTTTAATTATGAACTTGTGGGAAAGACTTGAGGAGTGTGTGTAAAGGGGATGAGTGTGACGCAAAATGATGCTTTAGGAGTGGTTACCTTGTTGTGGAAGAACACTTTGGTTAGTGGAAGTTTAAAGCAAAAAGTACAAGTTACAAGTGTAAGTAAAATGTTCTAAGTGTTAAGGATTTAGTAAAAGTTTGAGTAAAAGTTTAAGGAGTTTTTGGGATGATTAGAGAGGGTTTTAGTGTGCCAAAAAGATGTTAAAACATATGGGAAAACATGTGTAATTCATAGGAAAAGATTGGGGTGAATTTGGAGTTCAAAATGAGGAGAAAAGCACTTTGAAAAATGGGGTCTGTTCTGGACCGCCCCTAGGGACCGCCCCTGTGGGGAGGTCCAGTGGAATTATGCAGCCGTAGGAGCTTCTGATGTGGACCGCCCCTGGGACCGCCCCAGTGGGGCAGTCCAGACCAGAGAGGAAGAAAACAATTTGTTTAAGCCTTCTAATGATGGGGGATTGAATGGTAATGGTTTTAGATGATGTTTAGGCCTTGTTTGGTGACATGTAAAGGCCTTAACATGTGTAAACAAGTGTTGGGTTTGATGTGAGAGTTGTGAACTTAAGATCACAAGAGTAAAATTAAGTATAACGGGATGACGGGGTTAACTATGGGCTCATTAGACGTTAAACAACATATTACCCCAATGTTAATGAAAATAATTGTAATGTTACCAGTTGTTCAAGGATTGTTCGAGGAACATAGGAGGACACAATAGAGTGGACCTCGGTGACAAGTATGGTTTTCTTGCAACCTGTGTTCTACCGGATTACACCGGCTTGTATGCCAATGTGTTTTTCTGAATGTTTGCCACCTTTTAAGATAAAAAAACATGTAATGAGTTTACAGTTGTTTAATTATGTGGTGTGCGTAGTTCTGATACCGTTTAGCTTTAAATATGTGCTAAACTTAACTAACCGACTCTAGGATTACATAATAGATCGGTATTCGAATTTAACGACCCAAACCATGGGAACGTTCTAACCACGGCTATGCGTGAGTTAGTTATGTGTTGTTTGTGCGTGTTAGTTATGTTCACTACCTTGTGTGTGTCTAACAGACCGAACCCCTATTTGTGAAATTTGTACTAAGTGCAATAATGGGACTTCTAACAAGTGCTAAACGGGGAGTGAGGAGTCCGATCGTTCAGCTACGCGTGTTGAGTATGGGGTCGTTGTCTATCAGGTTTCGATCTCTCTGTATGTTATGGTAGTTTTTTTTTTGTTTCCAACCTTCCCTTTAGCTTAACCAAGGCTATTTTACTGACTCACATCGGGCCACAGGGGCATACTATGTTTGTTCGGTGTGCTTGGATTATTATATCCGACGCACCTTGGGATTAAGTTATCCATTCATCTAACAGGACAGTAACAAGTTATGTAATGAGCTTATCATAAGTTTGGCAGCATTCTCTAGGCTCTACAAGTGAACTAACTATGTTTGGGTCGGTTCCTAAAGAGAACCGTTCCCGTTATGGTATGTGTTATTGTTGTACTGCAATTCTTATTGCGATGTTATGTTATACGTACGTTGAAACGTGAAATGAGTTGTTATGTAGAGTACGCGGATCATGGATATGAATCCAGGTTATTATAAGACGAATTTGAGTATAACCCGACTAGTGGGTAGTGTCGTCTATTAAGGAAATAGCTCCATTAGAGGAGAAACCCTCTAGGGTTAAAGAACACAATGAGCGATTTATCGAGTATAGAAGTGTTGAATGACTTGTTGAACCCCGTTGTTGTGGGTATGCAATGTGTTGTGTGTTTATAGTTTTCATGCATGATTGGAATATAATCAACCGCATGTTTAGACGACAATTAGTTGTGTGTGGCCCGGTAGCATGCGGGCTGCATGATTACCATACCAGCAAGGGTGCTGAGCCCCCTGGGGGCCACCCTTTCTTTTCTTTCCTATTTCGGGTACAAGGAGCTGGAAGTCGTTCGAGAGTAGGACGGGGTAGTTGTTTGTTCATGGGTAGACGTTTAAATTGTGTATGTATTGTAGGTGTAGTAAGACCGAAATTGTTATCGGCATTAGTTTGTAAATACTCAGTACAGTTGGAATGTATATGTATATTGGTTGTTGTTAATAGAAAGGGATAGTAATGTGTAGTTGCTCGGGAATCTAGTCCATCAGACCGATACAATGTATATGTATTAGCCTTGTTAGCCATGTGGGTGGTTAACGGCGTGTAACACCATTGAGTTAAGTAATGTGATGAGTTAAGTTTTCCGCTGCAGTTTGTTGTTAAGCGTATGGTTGTAGTTGGGGTGTTACAATGAGTATTTATAATGTGATAATATTTTGGTGATCCCTTACTAGGTATTGAAGAGACCTGGGTGTTCTGATTTATTGAAATTTATTTTCGTAATTGTTTGTATTATAAATTTTGGTGAATCCTCACTGCTTGTTACGAAATAGTTAACTATGTCTCGTTGTATAACAATCCAAAGGATAGTATCTATTTGAGCATTCGGTGTTCGAAAATAATCTGGGTTTGTAGTCTATATATAGGAAGCATTAAGTGGGATAGTGAAGGGATTAGTATTATGACCCTTGTAACTGGAGATTATTGTAGAAATTAGTGATGAAATTGTTGTGTTGGTCTTATTGGTTATGTTATAGGGTCGAGAGGTTGACTTGAGCTAATGGAAGTGTCTAGATTGCAGTTAGGATTAAAATGGAAAAGGGTTAAAGGTAAGAGTTGTAAGGACGCTTTTGTTGTTATTCCTGTTATGTCCTTGTATGAATTTTATACTAATTTGTAGGAGGTGGAATGTGATAATAATTAACCCTTTTGGTCGATTTGAAATTACAAATCTGTGTTTTGCTCTTCAGTTGGGCTAGAAAGTTCATTGATTGGATGTATTTGTTTCTCTTGTGTTTTGGATGTGTATATTGTGGTTATTGCTTAACTTGAAATTTGTTGAGATCTCTTACGATGGATATCTATTTTAAGTTGATGGTTTGGGCAATCCTTGTGCTAAGTGTGGTGGAGACACTAGTGTCCAGGATGACTGGAAATTATTTGGAGATGTGTGATAGATTGGGACTTATGATGAGTCCTCAATGTTGATTGTTAAATGGTTAACTGCGTCTTGATTTGTAATAGTACCAATTATACTATTTATTTGAGCCATTGGTGGTCAATGAATAACTGTAGTTTCGGTACTTTGATTTGAGAGGTAATCAACTGCTATAAAAAAAATTAAAATGGCGATTTGTGAGAGATTTGTTGTGGATCACATGGTTGGTGTTATGTATGTGGAAAAAAAATGATATAATCATGGCTAGAAGAGTAAGTGTAATATCTTTGTGATTTTAAGGGGTGGTGTTTCATTTAGGTTTTAAGATTGTAGTTGGGAGCTTATATACGGATCTTGGTTATGTTGGTAAGCGATGGTTGGTGTTTGAGTCTTTGGCTATTGACTTTTGCAGGGGGGAGTAGGTTAACTGGTGAATTATGACCCTTGGGTTGAATGTTTCTTGTATGAATGTGATGTGAATATTTGAGGTAGACTATTAAACTTTGGGATTACTAGTTGAGAGGTATACACTCAGAAAATAATGACATAGTATGACTTTGTCAGTGAAAATTGGGTAATGGAGGTGTACTGATTTCATCGTTGTTATGATGATTTTGCCTGATATGAGAATGTTAGAGAATGTGAATTAAGTTAAATGTTTAAAATGTATAGGAAATCGGATGATTGCTTACGGGTATGGGATATGTATAACAGTTTGCATTTAAACCTTGTAAATAGATCTCTGGGAATGTTACAGAAAATTCTAAGCTAGGTATTGAATATTAGAAGAAAATCACATCTCTGCGGAGAAAGTAGGGGTATCTTTTAGGAATTCAAGATGTAACTGGTAGGGATCTAGGATTCTAGTCCGAGAAATGACATTTAGAATTGGGAAATTTTTCTGGGGAAGGTTAATAAAAGTCTTCAGAATGAGTTTAATCTTTAGTGAATTCTGTGGTGGTTAAAAGATGAGTTGGAGATTGGTTATGTGAATTCCTTTAATTGTTAACTTGCGTTTGGTGTGTATTGAGTTAATTCATTTATCATCCTTGGTTAAAAGATTGGAATCTTGATACATGAATGTTAAGGTGTTGCACCTGATTTCTTGGAAGGCATGAGATATAGTAAGCGTTATATTATAGGTGGACGTAAAATGGAAAATGTCATGGTCAATGCGTGGATTGATATGATGTGTACTGGTATTGAAATTGGTGTTATTGATGCGATGTGATGAATATGGAATGGTTGAGTTGATTTGGACTTCGGTCCTATGTATTGGATTGGTGTAATGTTTTGGACTTCAATCTATGTGGCGAACTATTTAAATTGGCTTGAATTTTGGTTTGTGTATTGAAATGGTTATCCAAGGGGCCGAGGACCACGCAGTCCTTTGTCATATGACCGGTGTGCCCGCGGATATTCGTGAGTGATTGTTGATTTTATAGAATCTTTGACTTTAGTTTTCTGTCTTTTGTAATTGACAAACTCTGAGGGGGTGTGTTTTAAATTAGTTTCAGCTTCGAGGGCGAAGCTTTCTTTTAAGGGGATGTGATGAAACACCCGCGACTTTCGAATTAGGATACATATAATATATAGTCGAAATAAGTAAGTTAGTAGTTATATGGGAATAAATATTAGAGGCCCAGGGAAGTCAATAATTATCTGATCCTTGTCCTTTCTCAAAATTAATATAATACTATAGTATGCTATATTAAACACCTTCCTTATCTTTCCGAAATTACTTATTTATAAAATCTTGTTTCTATCTTAAGGGAATTATTAGTATATACTTAACTACTTATTGTTCCTTAAATAAATCTCTTTCCTAAAAGATAATTACAAACATCTCTCATCTAGTTATCTTGGCTGATCTGTTTTCTTCATTTATATTAGTAAGTCACACCCTATCTTCTAGTTAGTTAAGTAGCGAAATCTAGTTTGCCTTCGAATTACTAATATCATTAATTATTGTTTCCTCTTCTATATTATTCGCAACACTAAATATCCTTCTTTTGTATTATTTACAATACTTATTATTTTACCTCTTAAACTACTTACAACATCTTCCTAACTCTAAGAGTTCAATTCTAGTTTTACTTCTTCTTCCAAATTAATTAGATGTTGGTAAACCCTTATTTCTCTCCTGATGTATTCAATATTATTATTCTAGCTCTTTCTAACGTAAAAGCATTCCTTATATTTGAATTGATGATTCTTTTCTATTTTATTTCCTCTCACTGTAAAATAAAAATTTTAATTCCTCTTAGATATTTTGTGTCCATCTTTATCTTTACGCAACGACAATCGCTTAATTTTCATCTACAACAACTAATCATTTGAATAATTATTTATTTCTTTTGACTAAATATTTTCCAAATGATTTATTTACACTCTCGAATTATTTACAGTGTTAATCTAATTATCTTCTCTCCTCTTAAATGAATTACAAAGCTGGTTTATTAAATATCTTTCCTTTCTAAATTACTAGTAATATTCTATTTAAACCATGATTTTCCCCACCCTCTTCTTCCTCGGTAGGACATACCACAACTACAATATTCTCGTTCTTCTCTTCTAAACTCCCAACTCACGTTCTTCCTTCTGCCATTGTCAACCCTCTTCCCTGGTGCCAATTAGAACTTCATCGGGAAAAGTCTACTACTTAGATATATATTAATTTTGGTTGTGATTAGTAGTTCTGATTGTGAGTTATGATAACCTAGACACCGTTGTCGACGGCGAGCACTTCTGGTGATTTTTGTTGAGTTATCTCCCCTATTCGAGGAATAATCAGGTAAATCCCTATGCTCATGAATGTCTGATTTTGTGGATTACAAATTGGAGGAAAATGTTTTGGAGCTTCGGTTTTATTATTGGAAGATAATTTATTCTCAGATTGAAGTTTTGCAAATTGGGATTCTTCCCCGTGTATTGAGAATGGTTGAATTTGAATATTTTGGTGAATGATTTGATGGAGGATTTTTGGGAGACTTTCACAGGAATAATTACCATGTCTTGGGAGCCCATAGGTGCTCCCTATTATTTATCTTTTGCGCTGCATACAATGACTGCAGTTAAGCTCTATGGATTTGAAGTATATTCCGCTGTGATTTTGATGGTAAACTTTGTTACAAATTACATATGAATTGTTCATCTTTAATTTCCATTGAAGTTGTGGTATGAAAGTACATTTTATGATGTTGTTTTCAATTGATTTTCACCATTTTGGACCTGTCCGAACGTCTGTCCGGACATACAAGTTCGGACAGGCCCCGAAGCTATTTTAGTTTCACAGTTTTGAAGTGTCCGGACATCTGTCGACAGAGTGCGAAGACGGGTCTAGGGGTTGGAGTTCGATTTCCGTCCGAACTTTGACGTCCGGACGTATGTCCGGACACACCATGGTTTCTATTTCAACTTGTCTCCGAACTTCCAAGGTTGGACACAAGTCTGGACAGGACTTAAATCTCAGTTTTAAGACTCGTTTGACATCCGTTTTAATCCCCGTCTGCGGTGTTGGATTCGTATCGTTTTATACTTTATAATGAGGCAAAATCTAGGGTGTTACACTTACTATAAAACTTAAGCGATCAGTATGTACATTTAGTATACACTTTCAGTAATAACAAAATTCAATATTTATTTTTATATATATATCCATATAATTTTTATATACTAACAGCACATTTTTTATAAAGCAAGAGTATATGATATCGCCATTTGTACCTATATTCTAATGTATCCAAGAAGTCCGCGCTTACAAGATCTTTACATTATCCGTAGACCCATCAACATGATTAGGCTTAAGGTATACACCTAAAATATCAATGTTGATCCACTATATATATAGCATTAAGAGCTGTATAAAGATTTATCTTTGGCTAACCATGATCAGTTGTGGATCCAGAAATTTTGTTTAGGGGACCAAATATTTTTTTGACACTATCAATCTTTAAAACATGATATTAGTTTATATTTTTCAAAAATTTATAAGAGCATTTTTTAGTAAAATGGTCAATTTTGATGTGCCTCTTTAGATCAGCCACCGACCATGATCGGTAAAATTGAGAGCTTAAAAAAAAGAAACTAAATAAATCACAACTTTGCCGGCCGGTACATAAAAATCAACCATTTTACTAAGAAACTAAGCGAGTAGTTACATTACTCATACAAGACTAGAGTTCTCAAAGCTGTTTTTACTTACTTTCGATCGGTTTGGCTCCTCCTTAGGTAGTAAACTTATACCGGACTAAAACAAAAAGTAACGTAAATTATTAGCCACTAGTGGAAGAAATTCTTAGCCAAGAAAATAGATAGGGGAGATAGAGAGAGGGGTAGAGTCGAGGGAAGTTATGAAGCATGTGATTTCAGATTGAGGCCGGAGAATGTAGTATCAAATCCCCCCGTTGCAGGTTTGGAAAACTCCCTGACAAATAGTGATGTAGAGGATTCGAGTGACAGGGAGCCACTTAGGAATTTATTTGTTGAGCCCGAGTTCATCCCAGGCTTTGAACCTGGTAGCAAAGCAGTGAAGACTCGTGAGGATGTGAAGATTCGCGTGGAGGCTATGGAATGCATCAAGCTGGTAGAGAAGATATGACGCGAGGTGGATGATAGGAAGAGGTTGGGTAGTGATTTTATGACTATTCTTAGGAATTAGAAGGTGCTAGTAGCTGAAAAGGTTGAAGAAGAATCTATTAGCTAATATGAAGCTAGGAGGCAAGAGAAGGTAAAAAGCAACTAAAGAATAAAAGTTTAAGCAGAAGGAACGAGGGAGGTCGTAGGTGTTAGAGGTGGTAATCTGTGGGTTAGAGTGTAACTCACATAATGGTGGTACGTAACTTCTTTGAGGTGTGGTGAGTAGCAGCTTAAGAATGATCGATGATCGACAATAATCAACGAGACACAGAAGTTTATGTGGTTTGATCTTGAATGATCAAGTTCACGAGGGGTTGATAGAGGTTCTTAATAAAATTTTGTAGAGTACAGGTGATGAGAGAGTAAGTATTCTTTTGTTATGTATTATGCTCTCGTCGTATGTTCTCCGCCTCCTAATAAATGATACAATGGTTGCCATTTATAGAGAAGAGGACATGTTCATCCAGCTTGTCTTCGCGACTTGCATCCGGTCTTCTAGCCGGATTGGTGACAAGGGGTACAACTTACGTGGAGTAGAGTAGATGTCATTCGGTGTGGGCTTGTCAAGGAGGAAGCTTCCTCGCCGTACTTGGTTATTCCTTAATTACAGAAAGGACACATGTTATCTTGGGGTATTAATTATGTGTTTATGAGGTGTGCGAGTTGGTAAGCACGGGTGTCTGAGTTGGTAATGACAGGTCAGCCGACGAGATTAGTGGTACAGGGTGGTAGAGGGGGCGCATGCTGAATCATGAGTGCTCTTTTGACGGGAGAACTTGGTTGGGGATTCAACTGGTGAAACTCGGCTACTTGATGGTAAGGCCTTCGATCTCCCTTATCGGTTGGTTTTGATTTACCTTGCTGGCGTTGACGCTAGGTGGTTGAGCCAAGAGTCTTACATCCTGGTTGTTGGGTCCTCATTCGGACTCATACGATTATAGGAAAGAAGAAGTGATTAGTTCTCATTCGACATGGTTAAGATGGAATTGATTACACCGTACAAATAATAGGTAATAAGAAGATAAAATCAACAACCCAAAAGCTTAAACACATGAGAAATTGACCGATTTGCAAGGACAAACATAATTAGAATGATAGAAAGGATGTGGTTTTCAGAGTTAGCCAAGGAAGGGTAGACATGTAAGATGTAACAGAAGAAGAGCAAGATTGTTTTACTGCGTATGTTGTAAGTTCACCGATTGAGCCCACCTATCCAGATAATAGCCGGTCCAACTGAGTTTTGGTGGACTCGAAATTCTACCCGAACAAAATTCAGCTGGAGACCTTCTTGACAGGTCATAACCAACATCACGAAGACTAGAGACAAAACCGGACGTGTCGGGTTAGTTAGAGGTGGACCAAACCAAAGACGATTTACACACTTTTTTTTTCCTTAAAAAAAAGGAAAATTTCACGATATACCCCGAGGTTTGAATGAATTTTACAAGATATCCATGAAGTTTCATTTTCACTACGAAATATCCCTAAGATTTCATTTTCTTTACGAGATACCCTTGAGGTTTCATTTTCATTACGAGATGCCCCTGCGGTTTCAATTTTATTATGGGATGCCCCTCCGTTCAACTTCTGGTATATTAAAATTTTCATATCCATATTTTACCCTCACACCGTAATCACAGGGGTTTATGGCCAATTATTTTAAAAATTTTAAAAATAAACAAAATACACAAAAATAATTAAAGATCACAAAAATTTTGAATTCATTTTTAGAAAATTAATAAAAATTATAAAAACAAAAAGAATTAAAATCATAAATTTTAAAATAAATAAAAATGACTAAACAATAAAAAATTAATTTATTTGGAAAACATACATTGTTACATAATTTTAAAACTATTATAGCAGTGACTTAAAATAAAAAAAGTTAAAATAATTACATTAAATATATTAAATTATTAAATAATTTTATAAATTATAACAATATATCAACAAATATATTATTTGATATCAACAATCACAAGAAAAAAGATCATATTTTATGGTTTTTTTATATTTTATTTTTCAATTTTAAATAATGAGTTTTTCTATGTATTATATAATTGTTACTTTTAATATTCTAAATATTATTGTTATAAATTTTTTATGATTTTAAGTCATCGCTACGTAACACTTTAACATATGTTTATTTTTCAATATAATTTAATTTTTATTATTTCGTCATTTCTATTTATTTATTTCTTTTTGTTTTTAGTTTATTTAATTATATTTATTTTTTGAAATTGATTTCTAAATTTATATGATCTTTAATTATTTATTGTTTATTTTTAAAATTTATAAAAAAAATTGACCATAAACCCCTGAGGTTACACCGTTACAGTGCGAGAGTAAAATAGGGATATGAAAAATATAATATATCAGAATTTGAACGAAGGGGCATCCCGTAATAAAATTGAAACCTCAATGGTATTTCATAATGAAAATGAAATCTCAAGGTATCTCATAAAGAAAATGAAACCTTAGGGGTATCTCATAGTGAAAATGAAACCTCAGTGGCATCTCGTAAAATTCACTCAAACCTCAAGGTTTATCCCTTCGTAGCTCATTGTCTTCAGCACCCGATGGGTGGGCTAAACCTACAATGGCCTTGATGTTGGTTCCTTGTGTGGGAAAGGCTACGTTTCATACTCCATTCTAACTCTATATATGAAAATATTAGGGGCCGGTTGTGTACTATGGTTAACTATAAGATATTGATTATGTATGAAAACATGAGAATAGCATGAAGACATACTTCATACTTTGTATAAATGTTTTGTTACCTGTACAAGTGTAAATGGTACTCCCTCCGTCCCATCTTGACTGTCCTATTTACAATTTGGATATGTCGATTGACTTCAATTTTTAACATATAAGATAAATTAATTTTGAAAATTTAAGTTTTGCATATGATTCCTTACATGATAAACTATATAATACAAAATTTAGTTTTATAAAATTATTTTACCTTATATATTTAATATTGAGGTGGAAAAACGTGTCAAAAAGCAAACAGGACACTTATGACGGGACGGAGGTAGTATAATAGTATTATTATAATAGGGTAACCGTTAGTATTTGCTTGTAAAAAGATGACTAATATCTTGTGGTAAAAAATGTACGCCAGAAAAAAATGACTAATATCTTCTCTGTTGATCGACAGTGATGGGGGAGTTTGTTTCTGGCCCATGTACGGCGTAGACTACTAGGTATTCAGTGGACGAGCCAGGGGCGGACCCACATGGGGTTCAATAGGTCCCCGATCCCATAGCTTTTTTATAAAATAAAAATAAAAAATAAATATTAAATAACTAAATACCTTGTATAAGTATAATAAAATGATATAACTATCAAGATTGTGGTTTAGTAGTTAAGAACTAGTAATACTGATGGTCTAGAGTTCAATTCCTCTTAGTTGTCAATTTGTTCTATTTTTTTTCCAGAAAATATTCCAATCCTTGATGCAATCCAGTCCAAATAATTTTCTTTTTTGAATTAGCAACAGTTCAAAAACTTCTCTACACTTCAAACTTAGCTTCTTTTTGTTTGTTTGAACATTTTGGTTTCTGATGTGGTATGTTTTGTAGGTTGGTTTAAGATTTGTGGATAGACTAGTTATGTGAGTCGGTAGCATTATCTAAAAAAATTACAAGTAGAAGTAACTTTTATTTTTTAAAACCAGCAATGAAGAATTGTAAAAGTCAATTGTATAATATTTTAAATATTAGTATGAAAATCCGCATATTTTTTTCCAGAAAATATTCCAATCCTTGATGCAGTCCAGTCCAAATAATTTTCTTTTTTGAATTAGCAACAGTTCAGAAACTTCTCTATACTTCAAACTTAGCTTCTTTTTGTTTGTTTGAACATTTTGGTTTCTGATGTGGTATGTTTTGTAGGTTGGTTTAAGATTTGTGGATAGACTAGTTATGTGAGTCGGTAGCATTATCTAAAAAAATTACAAGTAGAAGTAGCTTTTATTTTTTAAAACCAGCAATGAAGAATTGTAAAAGTCAATTGTAAAATATTTTAAATATTAGTATGAAAATCCGTATATAAATATATTAATAAATATATTAATATTTAGAGTAAATTACTCAGAACTCCCTTGAGGATTTAAGATATTACAGTTCACCCACTTGTGTTTATCTTAATTACTGGTAACCACCTTAAGGTTATGGTATCTTTGACTATGAGCCCCCAAACTTTAACTCTGTTATCAGGAAGTTAACTACGTGTTGACCTATCAGCTTAATCACATTAAAAATGCTAGGATGGACAACAAAACTGCTTAATCAACATCGTCTAACTCTCTCTCATCCCACTTTAGATGCATTTTCAAGGAAGTGTTGACATTTTTAGGAAAATAACAATGTAGATTAAGTAGTGTTTTTTGTCCAGCATGGCATTATTAATATGATTAAGCTGATAGGTCAACACGTAGTTAACTTCCTGATAACAGAGTTATAGTTTGGGGGCTCGTAGTCAAAGATACCTTAACCTTGAGGTGGTTACCAGTAATTATGATAAACACAAGGGGGTTAACTGTAATATCCTAACTCCACAAGGGGGTTCTGAGTAATTTACTCTAATATTTATATATACATATACTCTAAAATATTGGACCCCATAGGTTTAAAACTCTGGGACTAGCAACCGCCAACCGTGGTGGTCGACACTCGACATGATGGATAGGGCGTAGACTACTATGTAGACCATGCTCATGAATGAAGTCAAGAGTCAACGATTGACAGGTACAAACGATGATTATTGCATCGTCAATTTCGATCCGCGTGCATGGACAATTTGATGATCACGCCCTGGAATTGGACCAACACCAGCGGCCCGCCTGCAAGCCAATTCTGATTGAGCGCCGCGCTTCACTTTTTACTTTCCCTCTCAAACCATATGTACGTAAAGTCGTAGACCATAATTCACTTCTGTCAGTCAAAATCGGTATGGTACAACCATTTATATGACATATTGGCCGTTTTTGTAATGAAGTATATTATTGATACGGTCCTATAAAATCCACCTTATTGAACACTCTGTCTTGTAACGGTGTACGGGTATATGATCATCTGTATTTCCATGATCATTTTTAAAATTGTGACAATTTTCATTTGGTTTCATAGGTCACACGTGAGTTTAAAAAACTTCAAATTTGATATTGGACCAAAATATAGCACTTTAACATCGTCCATATAAAGTTTCATCAATTTTGGACAACATTTAAGTATGTTTAAAGTTGAATTACGAAAACCATCAGGGATATATTGTGAATTACGAAAGAAAAAGGGGTATATTGTGAATTTTCCCTAAGTTTTTTATTATTTAAATGTTAATATTTCAATCGTACTGGTTCCCGTTTTATCCGTATCAATACTTGCATATCACATATTGTCAGTAGTCCATATTGAACTCCCGTACCGTTTTTACAATCTTGAATTTACTCAGTGTTCTCAATGTTTTAACTTATACAAATAAATTAAGAATAGATGAGAGATATATAACTTAATTGACTGGCCTACAATAATACTTTCTTTATTTACAATGTTCTATCTAAATAAAAAAGCTAACAATCAATGTATAATTTTTTTAATATCAATATAATAAAATATAATTTTTATTAATATAATATTGTAGAGAGAAAATAGAAGAAAAAAGGTTAAGAAATTGAAATTTAGTTTCTTGATAAACATGCTCTCGACATTGATATAAAGGTCTTATTCTTAAAAAAATTCATAAATGAATTGTTAGTCTCAACATGATTGTGGCAAATTTGTTAATAGATGAAAGAGAGATCAAGATAAATATACACTTCTTAATAATATGATTAATAAGATATTAATTATATTGTACCCAACACTTCTCCATCAAATACATTTGTTTACAAGGTTTTAAGCCATCACACAAAAAATCCATACATTGTTGCTTTTACAAGATTAATCTTCTTATGCTCTATTGCAATTAAGCAAAAATGTGTTTTAGTCTTTTTTATTCTAGTTCGGACTCCTTTCGACCCTAAACCTTTAAAGATATTTGGTACCTTGTACCTTTGCCTTTACGAGTAGACCCCATTCTTGGCATGCAATGGACAAGCTCACACAAGATAATCAAGTTTGTTGTATTCAGAACACATAAGTTTCCTTATCATTGTTGGAGCGATTGTTTCTACATTCAAAATCTCTTTGTCTTCTACCAAAATTTTTGACTCGCTTAGCTATTACGATCATGTTTTGTTGGTTTCATCTTTTTTTTTTAATTCAAAAATCATTCTCATGCCCTTGAGAGCTAAATCTGACATGGATCCTATAAAAGTCCTAATATATTCCTATCTAGCTTTTACAAATGAGTAGATGTGAACCATAATTTCTAATAAGATTAATGTATGTTTCTGTGTTTTCTTAATCACAATGTCATATAGTTAACCACTCCCTTATTAAGCCATCCAAAAGCCTTTTGTACGTTCACCACCTCATTTTTCTAGTTTACACTACTTATCATCTATTAATTAATCTCAATTTTTTAACAATTTATAAAATATAAATAAATAAGATTATGGGATTACATGTAGGCCCCGTACATAGGAAAGTTTCTTCAACTAGATACAAATTACGTCATCCGTTCAATCATATATGTCGTTTTAGGGTGTGAATTTTATTCAAAAATATAAGGCATTATAGCGTTTTGACACTTTTTTCCATATTTTTGTTAAAGAAAAGGTAAAAAATTATATCTATAGAGATACGGGGTATCAATCCTCGTAACTCTCGCATGCTAAGTGAGCACCCTACCATCTCAGCTACATCCCAATCATAAACTTTTCTCCACATTTAATTCTACCCTTTAATACAAAAATAATTATTATTTAGATAGAAAAATTAAAAAGTAAGGATACATACGTCATGTCTGATAAGATTAATGTTTGTTCTGTGTTTTCTCAATCACAATGACATATAGTTTAACCACTCCCTTATTAAGCCATTCAAAAGCCATTGGTACGTTGACCACCTCATTTTGTTTACACTACTTATCATCTATATCACTTAATCTCAAATTTTTAACAATTTACAAAATCTAGAAAAATAAGATTATAGGATTACATTTAGGCCCCGTACTTAGAAAAACTTCTCCAAATAGATATAAATTACTTCATCCGTTCAATAATATATATCGTCTTACGGTGTGAATTTTATTAAAAAATATAAGACATTTTAGCTTTTTGACCCAATTTTTTCAACATTTTTGTTAAACAAGGTAAAAAATTACATTTGTGGAGATGCGGGGTATCAATCCCCATAGCTCTCGCATACTAAGTGAGCGCTCTACCATCTCAGCTACATTCCCATAAAAAAAATTCACATTTGATCCTACTATTTAATACAAAAGAAATTATTATTTAGATAGAAAATCTAAAAAGTACAGATACAGCTGTCATGTTAGATAAGATTAATGTTTGTTTTTATGTTTTCTCAATCACACTGACATATAGTGTAACCACTCCCTTATTAAGCCATCCAAAAGCCTTTGTTAGGCTGACCACCCCATTTTTCTTGTTTACACTACTTATCATCTATTAATTAATCTCAAAATTTTAAAAATCTACAAAATCTCAAAAAAAAAAAGATTATGGGATTACATTTAGGCCCTGTACTTAGGAAAGCTTCTCCAAGTAGATACAAATTACTTCCGTTCAATAATATATATTGTTTTAGGGTGTGAATTTTGTTCAAAAATATAAGGCATTTTAGCTCTTTGACACACTTTTTTCCACGTTTTTTTGAAGAAGATAAAAAATTACATTTGTGGAGATGCAAGATATCAATCCCCGATCCTCTCGCATGCTAAGCGAGCGCTCTACCATCTAAGCAACATCCCCATCACAAACTTTGTTCATATTTGATTTTTCTATTCAATACAAGATTAATTATTATTTAGATAGAAAAAGTAATAAATACGGACACATACGTCATGTCTAATGAGTTATCATCTATTAATTAATCTCAAATTTTTAGCAATTTACAAAATATCAATAAATAAAATTATGGGATTACATTTAGGCCCCGTACTTAGAAAAGCTTCTCCAAGTATATACAAATTATTTCATGCGTTCAATATAATATATGTCGTTTTAGGGTGTGAATTATTTTTTTAAAAAAATTAGCTTTTTGACACCTTTTTCCATATTTTTGTTAAAGAAGGTAAAAATTACATTTGTGGAGATGCAGGGTATCAATCCCCGCACCTCTCACATGCAAAGCAAGCAGTCTACCATCTAAGCTACATCCTATCACAAACTCTTTTTCACATTTGATCCCACCATTAAATACAAAAGAATTTACTATTATTTACATAGAAAAAGTAAAAAAGTACAATTACATACGTCAGGTCACATAAGATCAATGTTTGTTTCTGTGTTTTCTCAATCACAATAAAATATAGTTTAACCACTCCTTTATTAAGCCATCATAAAGCCTTTGGTACGTTGACCCTCTAATTTTTAATGTTTACACTACTTATCATCTATTAATTAATCAATTTTTTTAGCAATTTACAAAATCTCAAAAAATAATATTATAAGATTACATTTAGGCCCGTACTTAGGAAAGCTTCTCCAAGTAGATACAAATTAATTCATATTTCAATAATATATGTCATTTTACAATGTAATTTTTCTTAAAAAATTAAGCATTTTAGCTTTCTAACACACTTTTATCCACAATTTTGTTAAACAAGGGAAAAAAATTACATTTGTGGAGATGCGGGGTATCAATCCCCATACCTCCCGCATGCTAAGCAAGCGCTCTACCATCTAAGCTACATCCCCATCACAAACTTTTTTCATATTTGATCCTACTTTAGATTACAAAAAAAATTATTATTTAGATAGAAAAAAGTAAAAAGTACGGATACATATCAGATAGAAGTAATGTTTGTTTCTATGTTTTCTCAATCACAATGACATATAGTTTAATCACTCCCTTATTAAGCCGTCCAAAAGCCTGTGGTACGTTAACCACCTCATTTTTCTTGTTTTCACTACTTATCGTCAATTAATTAATGTCAAATTTTTAACAATTTACAAAATCTCAAAAAATAAGATTATGGGATTACATTTAGGCCCCGTACTTAGGAAAGCTTCTTCATGTATATACAGGGGCGGACCCAATGTAGAGCGTAGTGTGTCAACGGACACACATGCAGTTCATAATAAAGCTAAAATTTATTTATATGCTACAACTATTCTTGTTTAATTAGGCGGTTTGACACTCATGTGTTGATAAATAAGAGTTGAGTTCAAATATGGTTAATGCAATTTGTTTATTTCATTACAAAATATCATCTAATATATAGAGTTCAATGCTAAAGAATGACCTTAATAATAGTTGTATTTCACTTTGCAATCACTCTTTAGTGTATTTTATATTTTGCTTTTACTATTTTAGTTTTATTTTAGTCCTTATATAATTTAATTTTATCTTTCTTTCCTCAACTAATATTGTTTATTTTCTCTAATCTTGATTTATTATGCACTTCCACCTTTCCAACTTTTTTTTATCTCTAAGAACAACAAAGGCCCTTAAGGTAATTACTTAATTTATTGGTTAACATTTGCTACTTGTCAACCTAAATTTCTTCTTCTAGTTTGTTCATGAATGATGCTTTACTAACTTTGATTAAGAATAATATGTTTTTTTACTGTTGTTAAGAATATATAATTAAAATTTATTTTATTGTAGACCATATATTGTCAATATGATCACAACTTCATTATAACATTATATAAAAGCTTATTGTTAACTTAAATAATTTGAATTTATAAGTTTGAACACCTAATTTAAAATTCTGGGTCCGCTATGAGTTACTTCATCCATTCAATAATATATGTCGTTTTAGGGTGTGAATTTTATTCAAAAATATAAGGCATTTTAGCTTTTTGACACACTTTTTCCACATTTTTGTTACAAAAGGTAAAATATTACATTTGTGAAGATGCAGGACATCAATCCCCGATCCTCTCGCATGCTAAGCGAGCACTCTACCATCTGTGCTACATCCCCATCACAAACTTTTCCACATTTGTATCTAGTATTCAATACAAAAGTAATTATTATTTAGATAGAACAAGTAAAAAGTACGGAAACAGATGTCATGTCTAATGAGATTAATTTTTGTTTATGTGTTTTCACAATCACAATGACATATAGTTTAACCACTCTCTTATTAAGCCGTCCACAGGCCTTTGGTAGGTTGATCACCTCATTTTTCTTGTTTACACTACTTATCATCTATTAATAAATCTCAATTTTTTAACAATTTGTAAAATCTCAATAAATAAGATCATGATATTACATTTAGGCCCCGAACAATTAGTAAAGCTTCTCCAAGTAGATACAAATTACTTCATCCGTTCACCCAGAGCTGATCCCCGATCCGGATGTAGTCCAATAGGGCGAGTAGGGTGGTAGACCAAAAAAAATTACTTCATCCGTTCAATAATATATGTTGTTTTAGGGTGTGAATTTTATTAAAAGAATATAAGACATTTTAGCTTTTTGACACACTTTTTTCCACATTTTTGTTAAAGAAGATAAAAATTACATTTGAGGAGTTGCGGGGTATCAATCCCCGTACCTCCCTCATGCTAAGTGAGTGATCTACCATCTAAGCTACATCCCCATCACAATTTTTTTTTCACATTTGATCCTACTATTTAATACAAAAGAAATTATTATTTAGATAGAAAAAAGTAAAAAGTACAATTACATACGTCGTGCTAGATAAGATTAATGTTTGTTTCTGTGTTTTCTCAATCACAATGACATAGTTTAACCACTCGTTTATTAAGCCATCCCAAAGTCTTTGGTACGTTGACCAGCTCATCTTTCTTGTTTACACTACTTATCATCTATTAATTAATCTCAGATTTTTAACAATTTACAAATTCTCAAAAAATAAGATTATAGGATTACATTTAGGCCCCGTTCTTAGGAAAGCTTCTCCAAGTAAATACAAACAAATTCATCGTTCAATAGTATATGTTATTTTAGGATGTGAATTTTATTAAAAAATATAAGCATTTTTACTTTTTGACACACTTTTTTCCACATTTTTGTTAAACAAGGGAAAAAATTACATTTGTGAAGATGAGGTATCAATCCTCGTACGTCTCACATGCTAAGCGAGCGCTCTAGGATCTAAGCTACATCCCCATCACAAACGTTTTAACACATTTGATCCTACTTTTGAATACAAATTAAATTATTATGTAGATTGAAAAAGTAAAAAGTACGGATAGATAGTCATGTCAGATAAGGTTAATGTTGGTTTCTATTTTTCTAAATCTCAATTACATATAGTTTAACAACTCACTTATTAAGCCATCCAAAAGTTTTTGGTACATTGATCAGCTCGTTTTTCTTGTTTTCAGCACTAATCATCAATTAATTAATATCAAATTTTCTACAATTTATAAAATATTAAAAAATAAGATTATGGGATTATATTTAGGCCCCATACACACTTTTTTCCACATTGTAGTTAAAGAAGGTAAAAATTACATTTGTGGAAATGCGAGGTATCGATCCCCATACCTCTCGCATGCAAAGTGAGTGCTCTACCATCTGAGCTACATCCCCATCACAAACTTCATTTCACATTTGATCCCGCTATTTAATACAAAATAAATTATTATTTAGATAGAAAAAGCAAAAAATATAGAAACATATGTCATGTCTAATGAAATTAATGTTTATTTATGTGTTTTTTCAATCACAATGACATATAGTTTCACCACTCTCTTATTAAGCCACTTCCAAAAGCCTTTGGTAGGTTGACCACCTCATTTTTCTTGTTTATACTACTTATCATCTATTAATTAATCTCATATTTGTAACAATATACAAAATCTCAATAAATAAGATTATGGGAATACATTTAGGCCCCGTACTTAGTAAAGCTTCTCCAACTAGATACAAATTACTTCATCCATTCAATATATATGTCGTTTTAGGGTGTGAATTTTATTCATAAATATAAGACATTTTAGCTTTTTGACACACTTGTCTCAATATTTTTGTTACAGAAGGTTAAAAATTACAATTGTTGAGATGTAGGATATCAATCCCCGATCCTCTCGCATGCTAAGCGAACGCTCAACCATCTGAGCTACATCCCCATCACAAACTTTTTCCACATTTGATTCTACTATTCAATACAAAATTAATAATTTTTTAGATAGGAAAAGTAAAAGGTATGGATACATATGACATGTCTAATGAGATTAATGTTTGTTTATGTGTTTTCTCAATCACAATGACATATAGTTTAACCACTCCCTTATTAAGCCATCCAAAAGCCTTTCGTAGGTTGACCACCTCATTTTTCTTGTTTACACTACTTATCATCTATTAATTAATCTCAAATTTTTAACAATTTACAAGATCTCAAAAAATAAGATTATAGGATTACATTTAGGCCCCGTTTTTAGGAAAACTTGTCCAAGTAAATACAAATTAATTCATCATTCAATAATGAGCTCGTTTGGGGAACAGTTTCCAGCAGCAGACACCTTCTCAATTTCTAAAATCGGCAGACTTCCACCAAACACCCAAAACCAACAGCTAATAGCTTCTGCAAAATCATCAGCAGACAGCTTCTCAATTTTCAGCAGCAGAACCTAACAACTGTCTCTGCTTTTTAAAACCATCAGCAGACGTTCCACCAAACACCAAAATCAACAGCTGACAGCTTCTGTAAAACCATCAGCAGACAACTTCTCAATTTCCAACAGCAGGACCCAACAGCAGCCCCGAGCAGCTGTCCCCAAACGAACCCCAATATAAGTCATATTAGGGTGTGAATTTTATTCAAAAATAAAAGCATTTTTGCTTCTTGACAAACTTTTTTTCACATTTTTGTTAAACAAGAAAAAAAATTACATTTGTGGAGATGCGGGGTATCAATCTCGTACCTTACACATGCAAGTGAGCGCATTATCATCTAAGCTACATCCCCATCACACACGTTTCTTCACATTTGCTCCTACTGTTTAATACAAAAGAAATTATTATTTAGATAGAAAAAGTAAGAAGTACGAATACATACATGTCAAATAAGATTAATGTTTGTTTCTATGTTTTCTCAACTACAATGACATATAGTTTAACCACTCTCTTAATAACCCATCCAAAAGACTTTGCTACGTTGACCACCTCATTTTTATTGTTTTCACAACTTATCATCTATTAATTAATCTCAAATTTTTAACAATTTACAAAATCTCAAAAAATAAGATTATGGTATTACATTTAGGCCTCGTACTTAGTAAAGCTTCTCCCAGTAGATACAAATTACTTCATTCGTTAAATTATATATGTCGTTTTAGGGTGTGAAGTTTATTAAAAAATATTAGGCATTTTAGCTTTTTGACACATTTTTTTTCCACATTTTTTTAAAGAAGGTAAAAAATTATATGATTTAAGATGTGGGGTATCAACCCCCGTACCTCTCGCATGCTAAGTGAGCGCTCTACCATCTGAATTACATCCCCATCACAAACTTTTTTCACATTTGATCCTACTATTTAATACAAAAGAAATTATTATTTAGATAGAAAAACTAAAAAGTACGGATACATAGTCAAGTGGGAAAAGATTAATGTTTGTTTCTATGTTTTCTCAATCACAATGACATATTGTTATGCCCCAGATTTTTTTTTTATCTTGTATTACTTCTTTCTGATTCGCAAAGGGAGTTCGTATTAAACTGTAATCTTATATAAGAATGTTTATGACATTCTTCTGGATGTTATCTTGTTAACTTTGAGAAAGGAGGGTTAGAAGAGTTATTCTTTTATTTATTTATTGTGAAGGAGGGCTATGGACGTCCTTTCGGTTTTATTATCATTTAAGGAGTTAGGAAGTATTTTTTTTCTTTTTCTATTTCCTAACTTTCTTTTCTTATTTTCTAATTCATGCTCTTCTCCTTCCACGACAGTTTCCTCGCTTCCTCAACCCTCTCTCACTTTCATATCTTCTTCCCCTCTTTGCTTCTCTTCCTTCTCCTCAATCTCCTCCCTATAATCGATCAATGGAGATTTGCTAATGGAGTTTCGGTGTTGGTAGTCGGTCGATCGTAAGGTTTGATTTGTAAATTTCGGTTCTCTTCTCCATTGAGTTTTCTTTTCTCCTTTCTGATTTTGCTTTTGTATTTGGGAATGGTTCAATTCGAGGGATTGTCGTTCGAGTGGGAATTCAAGGAAGGCATTTGTAGAGTCCTCTGAGATTGCATTGCGTCGGATGTGAGGTAGGTGGTGAATGGATTCGGTTGTGTGTGTTCGACCATGGGGATTTCTGATTTTGTTTGTTCTTCTTATATGATTGTTTTAACTCTTTGATTTGGTGATGTTTTTGGTTGATTTCGATGTGCGTTTGATGCGTTAAAACCCCATGGAAATGTGTTTTCGATTGGTTAATTTGCTACAATAAGTTATGTATGTTTTGTGGGGGATTTGTGGCTTGGTTCTGGCTGATTTCCGTAAGTGATTTTGCAGTTTTCGGTATGTCCTAACATGTGTCCGAACATTGAAGTTCGGACATCATACACCGGAAGATTTTCTGACTCTCGAATTAGGTCCGAACATGCAAGGTCGGACGCATGTTCGGACCAACCTTTGTTTTAGCATAACTTCTTCGTTTGAGCTCCGTTTTGAGTGCCGTTTGCGGCGTTGGATTCCTCTTTTCGAGTACTATCTGTTCTGGTATGTTTTGGTACATGTATATATGTACTTTGATTTGAAAGTCTTAAATAAGCCTTTGAACTCTGATTTGCTCTGGAAGAGTGTTTGAGCTTCTATGCTTCTGGTTGGTTTTCGTGTTTGCTAGTCAGTGTATGACTTTTGTTTTGATAAAGGATTATGATCCGTTTGATGTGCTTTGGCCCTCTGTTCTGTTCTGTTAAAAGCTTCTGCTTTCTGCTCTGTTCTGACAAGGACTTTTGTCCCGTTCTATTGAAAGCTTCTGTTTGTTAAGCTTCCGTTTTGGGACCTAGTTACTCTGCTTCTGAGCCGTGAATGGCTGGGTCGAGCTATTCCGTGGTATACCATGTAGACGTCATTCTGAGTGTGGGTCATGCCCAATCTGTTCTGCGGGGTTGACGAACCCTTTGGCCTTCGGGTCATTTCTGCGTTGTCGAGGGATCTGTTAGATCCATGGGTCTTCGACCTTTTCTGAGTGTTATGCTTGGTGCTAGTGTCCCACTTCTGATTGTTAAGAGTTCTGTTTTCTGTTAGCTCTAACTGTTTCTGATTTCTGACAGACTGTTATGTGCTCTCTGTCTTCTGAAAGCCTCTGGTTTACTAAGTGATCCGTTTCTGTCTGCTCTGTCTGTTTTCAAACGTCGACGGACTGCTGTGTGCTTTCTGTCTGCTGGGTATTTCTGCTTTATAAGTGCTCCACTTCGTCTGCTCTCTATCTGTATTTGATTTGAGACGGTCTGCTGTGTGCTTACCGCCTTCTGATAAGTTCGGATTTTGCTAAGCTTCTGATTTTGCTGAGCTTCTGATTGTGTTTAAGCTTCTGTGTTTCTTAAGCTTCTGATTTCGTCAAGCTTTCAGCTTCAGTTTACCTTCTACTATTAAGTGTATGTTTTGACCACTGCTTAGCCTCTTCTGTTTTAGACTTCTGCCTATTTGAAAGTCTTCTGCTTTCACTTTGGTTTCGCTCTGGCTAAGCGCTACTGTATATGTATAAGTATGTATGTTCAGATTATGTTTTGAGCATGCTCAGCTGATGAAGTTTATCACCTGCTGAGCAATAGTTTTGCTCACCCCTATCTCCGTCTGATTTGCAGGTTTTAGTTCGTGCTTGGAGATTCAGTTTCAAATTTTTGTCTTGGCATTTGAGTTTTGTATTCAGCTTGTTTGGCCTTGGTGCCCAGTTGTAATTAGATTATGCTTTGTATTTCAGTCTGGCTTCCGCCTGTGTATTGTAAAGACATGTTGTAATCTTTTATTTGGTAATATATGAGCATTAGTTCTATTTTGGGGTTTCGATAGTGTAGCCTTGCGTGTCTTAGGTAATAAGCGCGCGGCGTGTAACGGTCTCTCAACCAGGGTGGTTTTGGGGTCGTTACACATATAACCACTCCCTTATATATTAAGACATCCATGACACTTTGGTAGGTCGACCACCTCATTTTTCATGTTTACACTACTTATCATCAATATCAAATTTTTAACAATTTACAAAATCTCAAAAAAATAAAAAAGATTATGGGATTACATTTAGGCCCCGTACTTAGGAAAGTTTCTCTAAGTCGATACATATTACTTCCCGTTCAATAATATATGACATTTTAGGGTGTGCATTTTATTCAAAAATATAAGGCACTTTAGCTTTTTTCACACACTATATTCCACATTTTTGTTAAATTAGGTAAAAAATTACATTTGTGGAGACGCACTGAAATACCCCAAACCTAAGTATGCTATGTAAACATCAAATTATGATGTAGTAAGGCTAGAATATGCCTTAGAAAGATTGGTAGACAATTTAAACCAAGGAAAACACAAGAAAGTGCCTTAAGGGCAATCAGGGCAAAAACGTGCTCTAAGCTTGGAGTGACTTTGATTAGCACTCAAATACCATTATAAGACTTTAGTAATATGCTAGTGGACATTTTAAATCAATTAGAAAAGAAAACCAAGCTTGAAAACAAGTTAAAACACAAAATGTGCTTTAAGAAGTCTTAAAGCACATTTTTGAGAAATTGTCTTAGAATTGAGTTTTGAGTGGCTAGATGTCCATCATTACTCTTTAATCAACATGTGTACTAATTAGTATCACATTAGGAAGCCTAAATCAATGGGAAATCAAAAATTTCAGAAATATGTGCACTGATTAGTGAATAGTGCCAATTAGTGACTAGTTTATGTTTTAATCAATATAAGCTAATTAGTTGGTCAACAAAGACCATGACTAGCCTTATTTAAGATAGGGGGCCGGTTTTCTAAGGATGAGTCACAATGGACTTCATCAAATAAGGGAAAAAGAAGAGATAAGTAAAGAAAGTTACTATTTGCTTTTATAAAGCAAATATCCTTATTAGCCTACCTCTCTCCTCTCTTCTTCATTTCCCCTTCTTCTTCCACGGTTTTCTTCTTGTTCTCTCTGTTCCAAACCGTGCCCAACCAGCTCCATACTTGTTCCATCTTCAAATGTCCATAAGTTACTCATTTTAGCTCCAAATAAAAAAGTGAGCATAGATTATTCTTAGTTAGCTCAAGCTCTAGCTTTCCATCTTTACAAAATTGGAAAAGCTTCATTTTGGAGCCATGGGAAATCTCCATTGATGGAGGAAAATCAAGTTTGAAGAGCTCATTAGCTTCTCCATTCTCTTAAGGTAAAGGAAATGTAAGAAAAATCATGTTTCCATCACTTCCCCACCATGGCCGAAAATTTACTACTCATGGGGCTTTGTTTTTATGCCTTTTTCTAGCTTTTTTTATTCACCAAGGACTAGTGGAGGTCCTATTTCATTCAATGCCCAAGTCTACTTTGAGACTTCAAAGGTAATCATCCACTTTTATGCTTTAGAACACATTTCTAACCTAGGTTTTCATTCCTTGAGGTTAGTATATTGTTTAGTACTCATATGAGTCATTGAATATTGATTAGAACATTGGCAAGGGGAATTTAAGTGGTGGCCGAGATCTATGCAAGAAGAAGGTCTAAGGAGGAGATTGAGATAAGCTTGAGAAAACAAGGTAAAATGCTTACCTAATGGTGGTTTAAGTTTAAGGAATGAGTTTTAGATGAGTACTAATGTAGCTTAAAGCTTACATTAGGTAATGGGTTGTATAACCTAAGAAAAAGAACTTAAATAAGCTTGAGAACTTGTGACTAAGGAGCCAAAGGAAATGAGTTAGTAATATAAGTTTAAGATGAGTTTTAAGAACATTATAACTACTATGAGATTGATGGGTGTATTTGCAGGTTGAAAGCTTTCATATGTGGAAATTCAATGTTTAAGCTTAAGTCATTTAAGGGCCTAAGAGCCATGTCATTTAAGAGCCTTAGTGCTATGCAATTTAAGATTATTGCAATATATTGAGTATGATGTGAATAAGTTGATTTGGGTGAGAAAGGACTTGGTGTGTGTGAGATTATTGTGTGAGAAAAACAATGCATTTGGGCATGAGAATATACTAGAGGAGCTATGGTGAAATTTGAGTAGAAAATAAGTGTTTAGGCGATGGTGGTGAATTAATATGACCAAGGGTTTATTAGGAGTCATTAAAAAAGAATTTGGGTGGAAATGAGTTAATGAAGGAGTTCTTGAGGTTTAGAATGCCCTAGAGTTGTCTAGGAAGAATTGGAGGATTGGTGGGTGTATTGAACACACCAAAGACATGGTATGAGGAATGTTAAGACTTGAGCAAAAATCTAGAGGGAATGGTGTATAATGCTTTAAGATGATTTGGGTGTGAACTATAGAAGTAAAACTGTAGGAAAAGGTTGCAAGTCGTCAAAGGAAATGGCTAGGGAGTTATAAGAGTGTATGATCATGAGAATGGTGAGTAAGTTGAACAAAAGAGGTGGAAAAGTCTAAGGAGGGTGTTGCTTGGTCAAGGTAAATGAAGGGTAGTGATTAAGGTGTTCCAAGGAGATTTTATGACTAAGGATGTTCTAGGAAACAGTAAGTGTTGTTTTGGTGAGAATGAATAAACTATGGAGTTCTTGAGTACTAGGAAGACCTAGGGATGTCCAGAGGGACTAAGGGTTACAATGGTGAATTTAAGGCACCAAAACCATGGTTAAGGAAGCTAGGAAGCTTGTACAAGTTTGAAGGAAAAATAAGGTATAATGACTTGTGAAGATGTAAGCGTGTGCTAGATTACATATAGCTTTGAGAAGTTTGAGTAAAGCAAATGGATATGCATAAGGATGCTTGGGAGATGATGTTAAGGTGATGAAGAAACACCTTGGTATAATGGTTACATAGGCATGAGATGCCATTTAGAAACCTGAGGATAAAACATAATAGATGTTAGGGATTTTGGTAAGAGTTGAGTAAGAGTTTAAAGATAAGGAAAATGGGTGTTTGGGCACGTCCGAACTAACGTCCGAACTTGGACGTTCGGACATGCCCTGGAGCGCGTAAGTCTTCTGATCTTCGACTGGTGTCCGAACTACCCGTCCGAACATAGAAGTTCGGACACATCTATTTCTATTTTCTGGTTTGGCCTCGAACAACGTCCGAACTTGGGAAGTCCGGACGCATGTTCGGACATTCGGCAATCTGCACCCTTAGAGTCTCGAACAGTGTCCGAACTTGGGAAGTCCGGACACAAGTTCGGACAAGGTGCTGTATTGACCAAAAACTTTGTTTAAGGTTGGGAAATGATGGGGAATATTAAGTAATGTTGTTATAAGGTTATTAAGGACATGTTTGGTGGGTAACAATGAAATTAAGTGAATGAATAAGTATAAGTGATGAGGAGAAGTGATTCACTTAAGATTAAGTTTGTAAGATTAAGTTGTAAGACTTAAGAATTGTTAGGATCATTAAGGGTTAAGTAAGGTAAGTAAGTTAAGTAAGTTGAATTAAGTTAAGTGATTAACAACCTAAAACTGAATGAATGTTTTAGGACTTGGGAATTTGGACTCCGGAAGAGAGTAAGCAACCGAACGACCAATGGTGAACGGTACAGTTCTTCTTGTGACCTGCTTGCTAACGAGGTGTCCCTCGGCTTGTGTGCTATCTGTTTTTGTGTGCTCACTAAACAAGATAAAGCATACAACCGGAATATTATATTATTTGTATTGTTGTGTGATGTTTGAAAACTAACACAACATACCGTGAGAACTTACTAACCAATGTTTAGTAAGGAATTGAGTGAGACTAAGGAACGCTCCCTAATATGGGCTGATATAAACCGAAAGAGGTTAACCAACAAACATGGTCTTGAGACTACTACTAACTGGAACTTGAGTGAGGAAACCCGGGACCGATCTCCGGTCATGCATGCTAAGGAAAAAGGGGGTCGGTATCTATAGCAGATTCGACTTCCGCTTAAGGACTTGTCTTCGGACTTGTAGCCTAGGGCCGGTTGCCGACTCAGCTACGCTGGACTCCCGTCCAGGGTAGGTGGCATTAAGATGGTGCGGTGGGATCACCTAAATCCCAGGTTTGGACTTAGGATACAACCATTCCCCTCCAGGAACGGTTTGTATAATGAGATAAGTTAAGATTAAGATTTAAGGTAAGGTTAAGATAAGTTGCAACCATTCCTTTTTAAAGATGGTTTGTATTATTAAGATTAGATAAGGTAAGGTTAAGATAAGTTTGCAACATTCCTTTTTAAAGGATGGTTTGTATTATTAAGATTAAGGTAAGCTACATCCACTCCTTATTAAAGGATGGTTGTTTCTAAGATTAAGATAAGACTAAGATTGAAGTGAGATAAGGATGGACTAAGATTAAGAGGGAACATTACTTAAGGAGTTGAATAATTAACTCTCTAATTAAGGGAACGCATTTAAGTCGTTCATTGTGTGTGAACTTTGATTGTTCATATCTGAGTTGTTGTTTACCTTTCTATTATGTTGTGCATCTAATCAACCTCCATGCTATCGACAATTAGTCGTCGTAGCCACGTTAGCTTGGGGGCCATGAGGGGATCGTACCAGCATTCATGCTGACCCCCTTTGGGGGCTGTTTTTACTACACAGGTACATCAGGAAGCGGCTGTCGCAAGTGTAAGAAGAGGATACAAGTGTTAAGGATTAAGTGTGACCTACGAGTTGTGCATGTACACTCGTATGGCAATTGAGTTAGTAAGATGTATAGGTTGTGAGAGGATTGTAAGAAGGATATGTAAATGGTTAAGGTTGTTGGACTAATGTTCGGTATATTCTGTAGTCAGACCGTGGCAAGGTCCTGGATTGTAAAGAATTCCGCTGTGACATGTTTATATATATACTGTTAAGTTGCGAGACCACATTTGGATTGAGTTGGGGTGTTACAAAAAGTGGTATCAGAGCGTAGTTACGCTCTAAAGACAAGAAATACCGAACTTAGGAGAATAATGAGGTTGAGATTGAGTTATGGGTTAAGGGTTGAGAGATAGAGTGAGAGGTGCGTTAGTCGGGACTTCCCGGTGCTTACCGGACATCCATAGTACCTAGACCCGCCCTCCACATCCCTAACCCTAAATATGTGAAACAAACGCCAGAGAGAAGAAAGCCTTCTCTTACTCGGGGAAACCCGATCTGGCAGTTAGTTAACAGTAAGCAATACGAGAAACATCTTGTTGCACAACAGTTATGGAGAACTTGGAGGTTTTTAATGGAGCGCAACAGAGAAATAGGCGCTACCTATGGAATACTATCAGTGGGGGAACGGTAATTACCGGCAACATGGGTCGACATGCTACGCAGTCGAAATAACCCGCAACACCAATGAAAAGGGAAGCGACATGAGTACCGGGCAGTGGTCCGAAGGAGCATAACAGTAGGATAATACAAAGCATGGGGATAGAGATTATTGGAAAGTCCAGTTAGAAACGGGAACTCCAAACCCCATACCATGAAAAAAAAGGTTACAAGACTTGGTCGACATAATGCGGACGACGGTAGAAACTCATACAAATGTATACCAAAATAGGACTATGAGGTAGTGCCTAAGGAGAATTATTACTTAATAACCACAACAAAATGTGTGGAGACAGGAGCGAGGAATAAGACATAAGGAAGTATTAAGGGATTCCCTCAGAAAGAGGAACGCCCTGATAAATGACAGTACTGTCAAACAACAAGGAAACTGCCGAATGGTCAGTTATCCAAAGTAAGAGATTATCGAAGGAGTCCTGAGGACAACCAATTACATGGAAATTAGAAGGAAGTGTCACTACCGATGTACCTTGTACCAATAACCCATCCTGCATGGCGCACTTGCCATAGCAAGTGCTACCACGATTTAGCTACACGGAAAGCCATCATGGCAAGATAGGAGAACGCTACAGTTGTAGCACATATTAGTACCGGATTGTAAATCTATAAGAACAAAAAAAAATAAGACCTTGGAAAGGCCCGACGGCCTGACCATGATGAGATGAGGTGACACACCAGTCAGCCGGGAGCGGAACTCAGACAAAGTACTAAACCATATAATATTTGCAACGGTATAACCCACTACAACGACAACCGACAGTACGGTAAGAACACAATCCCGAACTCCAAGGGGAAAACCTAAGGGATCGCTCGGTAAGCGAGCAAAAACACAATATAAGCAATAACATACAAGGGATGTATTATAAGATACTACTGAGACTGTTGAAGCAACGACTTACAACGAAAACGGGATAAGACTCCCAGAGTGACCACTAAGAGTACCAATAACAACATTCTTCAATGAAGATGTTGGAAAACCCAGAAAATAAGGGTAAAAGAAATGAACATAAGCTATAACCTACTAAGGATTAAAAATGAGGGAAGCTCAGCGGACTACCCACACAGAGCGGGTATAGTCGAGCCAAATAACTGATGAATGACAGCTTATACTGTTTGTTTAACTCATTAACACCCAAGTATGATTGATCATCAACGGGTGGCATAGTCAACGGAAGTTGAACGAAGCGTTGAGATGGAAGTATAAGATGACTGGATGATATCCAACTTGGACACCTTAAGGCAACGCCTAATACGAACTTATCCTTATTTGCTAAAAGACATAGGTCTAATAAAATGATAGTATTGTCAAAGACATTAAGTAACCTCAGAACGCCTGAACAACTTCCATAGCAGGAAGCAGGATGCAGCAACTTACCATGAAACCTGATACTACATTTAGTGTATAACCTAACAGTGGATAGTGCTCAAGAAACCAGAATCTTAAGAGAATGACCTGCAGATGAGTAAGAGCACAAATAATGAACTGAGACGTTAAGCATTAGGAGCCTACGAGCCAAGGATGTTAACCACATCAGAGCCCGAGGCGCGGTAAGTTATAAGAGAGCTTGTTTAAGCCATGAAGGGACTACAATTTGTAGATATGAATGGTTACCAAACCTATAACTTAGATTGGGAAGAACATTACCAAGAAAGGGTACTAGTGAGAATATTGAGATAATGCTAAGGACAGGAGCGGAGAACGAACCAGGCCTTTTAGGGTGGGGATACCTCTCCTTGTTGTGAGGCCATGAGTGGGAATGAACCCCTCAAAAAGGGCTTTCACATATTAGAGATAAAATACACTTTATTTAGAAATGGAAACTAGGAACCTTGAGATTACCTTAGAACATACCAGATACACTTGAGTAATAAGGAAGGTTGCACAGATAGACCCCATATCCAACACCCAGGATGTAAGAATTAGTAATGGGCAGAGATAAACATTGTGAATGCACATTATGGCACGTCAATTAATCAATGCTCACAAGAGCTTGTGATTCAGTGGATGACTTCTTCAGTAACCAGTTAAATTACATGGTAAGCAACGTCATAAGGATGAAAGAATGCGAGAAATTAGCCTACTTACGAGTCTGAGATTGGAACAGAACATCTTCATATCAAGAGTCAACTATTTTACAACACGGTACGACAACCGCCAATACCGGAATGAGAGAACTCCCAGTGTGTTTACACCAAGAAGGGATTGATTATAAGGTAAGACATTAGAATAAATGAGTAAGAGGTTGCACCATCAATGGGCAACATGGTAAGAGCCAACTACCACGGTAGTAGTGGTCGTGAGTACAATAGTTAGAAAGGTGGATTAAGTCATGGTGCGCGGTAAGGCGACCATTATGTATGAGCCGTCAAATATTGACACTGAGACAATTAGATTTATGAGTTAAGACCAGTATAAGTAAGGAAATAAGATGGTAGACGAACTGAGCACTGATGCCAGTGGTCGGGACCTGGTTAGGTAAGATTTCGCAGGAAGCACGCTACCCATTCCTTAAGGAACTGGAAGTGCATTCCTAGTAGCATAAATATGAGAAACATGATAAGAGGCTCTACGGAAAGAGACCTCAATTATTAAGAGACCGAATCAGTACGGGATGCAGAAAGGAGCTTGAGCATACCATACCCAAGAACACAGTAAATGGACTTCCCTTGATTAACTTCAAGAAGAACAATAAATGTTATTATGGAACGATGAAAGAGGAGATCGACAACAGAATACTTCATAATTAGCAATAGCTAAACGTGTGACGAACACTATGAGTTTACTAAAACGAGACGTGGGACGACTGCACCCCACAGGGGCTTGCAGGCCTGACACGCTCATTTATGAGTTAGTTGGGTAAGTAGTAATGTACCAGTAAGGTACCCCATGCATGTAGACGAGTGGTGTAAGGAACACGGGAAGTAGTCGACTCCGTACCATGGACAACGACACAAGACCAGACAAGAGCAGCTACTACCACAAACAGTCGAAGAGAAGAATTCAGTTGAGCCAGCAATGCAGGGGAATCAGAGAACAAATAATTAAGGACTATGAAGTGCGAGAAGCACGAATTGTTAAGTATAGACATAGAGCATGTCTTAAGATCAATAAGATTAGACTGTAAAGCGCAATATACACTAAACAGTAGTTTCAGATTAAGGGTCATCCTCAGACCAAAGGTCAGTTGGGGAGAACAATTTAGACATTCGAGAAAATACTAAGAATATGAGCATAAGATCTTCAAGGAGAATGGATAGACGAGTTACAACTCATTAAGGCCGTGTATATATAAAGATAACACGTGTCCATTGAGAGACCAATATTCCTAAACTGTAAGGAGGCAGAAGGATATACAATACTATGGACGATTAGAAAGGCAGTTAAGCCTAAGATTATCAGAGTCGCGCAGCGGAAGCTAGCAGACCACTACCTTTGAGATTAGACCAAACTAAGTTAAGGAAACGGTATAAGTACTGTTAAGAATCCTCGATACAGAGACTAAGTCATTTCTGATCGAATTATAAGTAAGATAGATGACGTGGAAGCTAGAATGCTTGGTGAGAATTAGACATCTTGAACTTATGTCCAAGAATGTGATGATGTTGATTACGTGGGCGTAATCCATTTTAAGGGGGGTAGAGCGAAAACCGCTTAGCGTATGTTTGTGTACTGAGTACATAAACTACGGTGTGCATAGCACAAAATAATTTGAGAATATGTTTTACATAAACATTTTGAGATAAATCATGGTTATTGCACACAAAAGATGTGAATGCCATACATATTAAGTACCTGTATTGTTAACTCCGGTGTGAGTACAAGTTAAGAGAATTAAGGAAAAGGATTAAGGAGACTTAAGAAATAAGGAATATATGAGGTATGAGTCGATATGAGACTAGGTGTGAGTTAAGAATAAGATAACACTATGAGATATCATTTGATATGAGTATGAAGAAGGAAATAGTAATGCTATGAGACATAAGATGGTGAGAAATGGTATGAGACTGTAATAGAACTTAGTAGGAAGTTAAGCCCTGAGGTAAGTACTAAGAGATGAATTGGGAATGTTTGATGTACTGAGTCCACACTTTGGAGATGTATTGATTATGATTAGAAGAACTAAAAAGATAGAAAACTGGACATGAGTGAATTATTTGGATGTTTGAAAATGACGTGGGAGGTGGAACTTGATTTTCTAGGGATCAAGGGAAACCGAACACAAATTGGGGTGGAAGGATAGTTCTACACTGAAGCTGATCACATCGGGGTTGGATGATTCCTGAAACTCCCTACCAGTGGTCACAATTAAATCACACTATGGATAGAGACCTTAGGATAAAATGAAATTGGAGCTGATTGTATTTTTAATTAGAGGAATTATTCCTCACATGACCTCGTAAAAAGGATTACCTTTTTACTGAGTCTCGCCCATGAAGTCGAGGACACACGAGCCTTTGTCTTCGGACCGGTGACATGGGGAGAGCAGCGTGTTTTGTATTCTGGCCCATGGTGACGAGGACGAATGAGCCATTGTCTACGGACCGGTGACATGGGAGAATACGTTGGAAGTTATGTGAATGTTTTAATCATCGAAAAACAAAAGAATTTTGAGTGCTATACATGCTTAAGCATGTTGTGTGATATTTGAGTATAAGAATATGGCGGATCTAATGATCCAATGAGATTAAGTATACATAAGAATGATCTATATCATCTAAGGAATGAGGTAAGACATGTATTCTAATAAGAAAAGATGCATGGGAACTTTGGGGACAAAGTTCTTTTAAGGGGGGTAGATTGAAATACCCCAAACCTATGTATGCTATGTAAACATCAAATTATGATGTAGTAAGGCTAGAATATGCCTTAGAAAGATTGGTAGACAATTTAAACCAAGGAAAACACAAGAAAGTGCCTTAAGGGCAATCAGGGCAAAAACATGCGCTAAGCTTGGAGTGACTTTGATTAGCACTCAAATACCATTATAAGACTTTAGTAATATGCTAGTGGACATTTTAAATCAATTAGAAAAGAAAACCAAGCTTGAAAACAAGTTAAAACACAAAATGTGCTTTAAGAAGTCTTAAAGCACACTTTTGAGAAATCTTAGAATTCAGTTTTGAGTGGCTAGATGTCCATCATTACTCTTTAATCAACATGTGTACTAATTAGTATCACATTAGGAAGCCTAAATCAATGGGAAATCAAAAATTTCAGAAATATGTGCACTGATTAGTGAATAGTGCCAATTAGTGACTAGTTTAAGTTTTAATCAATATAAGCTAATTAGTTGGTCAACAAAGACCATGACTAGCCTTATTTAAGATAGGGGGCCGGTTTTCTAAGGATGAGTCACAATGGACTTCATCAAATAAGGGAAAAAGAAGAGATAAGTAAAGAAAGTTACTATTTGCTTTATAAAGCAAATATCCTTATTAGCCTACCTCTCTCCTCTCTTCTTCATTTCCCTTCTTCTTCCACGGTTTTCTTCTTGTTCTCTCTGTTCCAAACCGTGCCCAACCCCCATAATTGTTCCATCTTCAAATGTCCATAAGTTACTCATTTTAGCTCCAAATCAAAAAGTGAGCATAGATTATTCTTAGTTAGCTCAAGCTCTAGCTTTCCATCTTTACAAATTGAAAAGCTTCATTTTGGAGCCATGGGAAATCTCCATTGATGGAGGAAAATCAAGTTTGAAGAGCTCATTAGCTTCTCCATTCTCTTAAGGTAAAGGAAATGTAAGAAAAATATGTTTCCATCACTTCCCCACCATGGCCGAAAATTTACTACTCATGGGGCTTTGTTTTTATGCCTTGTTCTAGCTTTTTTATTCACCAAGGACTAGTGGAGGTCCTATTTCATTCAATGCCCAAGTCTACTTTGAGACTTCAAAGGTAATCATCCACTTTTATGCTTTAGAACACATTTCTAACCTAGGTTTTCATTCCTTGAGGTTAGTATATTGTTTAGTACTCATATGAGTCATTGAATATTGATTAAACATTGGCAAGGGGAATTTAAGTGGTGGCCGAGATCTATGCAAGAAGAAGGTCTAAGGAGGAGATTGAGATAAGCTTGAGAAAACAAGGTAAAATGCTTACCTAATGGTGGTTTAAGTTTAAGGAATGAGTTTTAGATGAGTACTAATGTAGCTTAAAGCTTACATTAGGTAATGGGTTGTATACCTAAGAAAAAGAACTTAAATAAGCTTGAGAACTTGTGACTAAGGAGCCAAAGGAAACGAGTTAGTAATATAAGTTTAAGATGAGTTTTAAGAACATTATAACTACTATGAGATTGATGGGTGTATTTGCAGGTTGAAAGCTTTTATATGTGGAAATTCAGTGTTTAAGCTTAAGTCATTTAAGGGCCTAAGAGCCATGTCATTTAAGAGCCTTAGTGCTATGCAATTTAAGATTATTGCAATATATTGAGTATGATGTGAATAAGTTGATTTGGGTGAGAAAATAAGATGAGAAAGGACTTGGTGTGTGTGAGATTATTGTGTGAGAAAAACAATGCATTTGGGCATGAGAATATACTAGAGGAGCTATGGCGAAATTTGAGTAGAAAATAAGTGTTTAGGTGATGGTGGTGAATTAATATGACCAAGGGTTTATTAGGAGTCATTAAAAAAGAATTTGGGTGGAAATGAGTTAATGAAGGAGTTCTTGAGGTTTAGAATGCCCTAGAGTTGTCTAGGAAGAATTGGAGGATTGGTGAGTGTATTGAACACACCAAAGACATGGTATGAGGAATGTTAAGACTTGAGCAAAAATCTAGAGGGAATGGTGTATAATGCTTTAAGATGATTTGGGTGTGAACTATAGAAGTAAAACTGTAGGAAAAGGTTGTAAGTCGTCAAAGGAAATGGCTAGGGAGTTATAAGAGTGTATGATCATGAGAATGGTGAGTAAGTTGAACAAAAGAGGTAGAAAAGTCTAAGGAGGGTGTTGCTTGGTCAAGGTAAATGAAGGGTAGTGTTTAAGGTGTTCCAAGGAGATTTTATGACTAAGGATGTTCTAGGAAACAGTAAGTGTTGTTTTGGTGAGAATGAATAAACTATGGAGTTCTTGAGTACTAGGAAGACCTAGGGATGTCCAGAGGGACTAAGGGTTACAATGGTGAATTTAAGGCACCAAAACCATGGTTAAGGAAGCTAGGAAGCTTGTACAAGTTTGAAGGAAAAATAAGGTATAATGACTTGTGAAGATGTAAGCGTGTGCTAGATTACATATAGCTTTGAGAAGTTTGAGTAAAGCAAATGGATATGCATAAGGATGCTTGGGAGATGATGTTAAGGTGATGAAGAAACACCTTGGTATAATGGTTACATAGGCATGAAATGCCATTTAGAAACCCGAGGATAAAACATAATAGATGTAGGGATTTTGGTAAGAGTTGAGTAAGAGTTTAAAGATAAGGAAAATGGGTGTTTTGGGCAGTCCGAACTAACGTCCGAACTTGGACGTTCGGACATGCCCTGGAGCGCGTAAGTCTTCTGATCTTCGACTGGTGTCCGAACTACCCGTCCGAACATAGAAGTTCGGACACATCTATTTCTATTTTCTGGTTTGGCCTCGAACAACGTCCGAACTTGGGAAGTCCGGACGCATGTTCGGACATTCGGCAATCTGCACCCTTAGAGTCTCGAACAGTGTCCGAACTTGGGAAGTCCAGGACACAAGTTCGGACAAGGTGCTGTATTGACCAAAAACTTTGTTTAAGGTTGGGAAATGATGGGGAATATTAAGTAATGTTGTTATAAGGTTATTAAGGACATGTTTGGTGGGTAACAATGAAATTAAGTGAATGAATAAGTATAAGTGATGAGGAGAAGTAATTCACTTAAGATTAAGTTTGTAAGATTAAGTTGTAAGACTTTAGAATTGTTAGGATCATTAAGGGTTAAGTAAGGTAAGTAAGTTAAGTAAGTTGAATTAAGTTAAGTGATTAACAACCTAAAACTGAATGAATGTTTTAGGACTTGGGAATTTGGACTCCGGAAGAGAGTAAGCAACCGAACGACCAATGGTGAACAGTACAGTTCTTCTTGTGACCTGCTTGCTAACGAGGTGTCCCTCGGCTTGTGTGCTATCTGTTTTTGTGTGCTCACTAAACAAGATAAAGCATGCAACCGGAATATTATATTATTTGTATTGTTGTGTGATGTTTGAAAACTAACACAACATACCGTGAGAACTTACTAACCAACGTTTAGTAAGGAATTGAGTGAGACTAAGGAACGCTCCCTAATATGGGCTGATATAAACCGAAAGAGGTTAACCAACAACATCGGTCTTGAGACTACTACTAACTGGAACTTGAGTGAGGAAACCCGGGACCGATCTCCGGTCATGCATGCTAAGGAAAAAGGGGGTCGGTATCTATAGCAGATTCACTTCCGCTTAAGGACTTGTCTTCGGACTTGTAGCCTAGGGCCGGTTGCCGGCTCAGCTACGCTGGACTCCCGTCCAGGGTAGGTGGCATTAAGATGGTGCGGTGGGATCACCTAAATCCCAGGTTTGGACTTAGGATACAACCATTCCCCTCCAGGAACGGTTTGTATACTGAGAATAAGTTAAGATTAAGATTAAGGTAAGGTTAAGATAAGTTGCAACCATTCCTTTTTAAAGGATGGTTTGTATTATTGAGATTAAGATTAAGGTAAGGTTAAGATAAGTTGCAACCATTCCTTTTTAAAGGATGGTTGTTTATTAAGATTAAGGTAAGCTACATCCACTCCTTATTAAAGGATGGTTGTTTCTAAGATTAAGATAAGACTAAGATTGAAGTGAGATAAGGATGGACTAAGATTAAGAGGGAACATTACTTAAGGAGTTGAATAATTAACTCTCTAATTAAGGGAACGCATTTAAGTCGTTCATTGTGTGTGAACTTTGATTGTTCATATCTGAGTTGTTGTTTACTGCACTTTCTATTATGTTGTGCATCTAATCAACCTCCATGCTATCGACAATTAGTCGTCGTAGCCACGTTAGCTTGGGGGCCATGAGGGGATCGTACCAGCATTCGTGCTGACCCCCTTTGGGGGCTGTTTTTACTACACAGGTACATCAGGAAGCGGCCGTCGCAAGAGTAAGAAGAGGATACAAGTGTTAAGGATTATGTGTGACCTACGAGTTGTGCATGTACACTCGTATGGCAATTGAGTTAGTAAGATGTATGGGTTGTGAGAGGATTGTAAGAAGGATATGTAAATGGTTAAGGTTGTTGGACTAATGTTCGGTATATTCTGTAGTCAGACCGTGGCAAGGTCCTGGATTGTAAAGAATTCCGCTGTGACATGTTTATATATATACTGTTAAGTTGCGAGACCACATTTGGATTGAGTTGGGGTGTTACACGCACGATATCAATCCCCGATCCTCTCGCATGCCAAGCGAGCGCTCCACCATCTGAGCTACATCTCCAAAACAAACTGTTACCACATTTGGTATACTATTCAATACAAAAGTAATTATTATTTAGATAGAAAAAGTAAAAAGTTCGAATACATATGTCATGCCTAATGAGATTAATGTTTGTTTCTGTGTATTGTCAATCACAATGACATATAGTTTAACCACTCTCTTATTAAGCCATCTAAAAGCCTTTGGTAGGTTGACCACCTCATTTTTCTTGTTTACACTACTTATCATCTATTAATTAATCTCAAATTTTTAACAATTTACAAAATCTCAATAAATAAGATTATGAGATTAAATTTAGGCCCCGTACTTAGGAAATTTTCTCCAAATGGATACAAATTACTTCATCAGTTCAATAATATATGTCCTTTTAGGGTGTGAAATTTATTAAAAAATATAAGGAATTTTATTTTTCTGACACAGTTTTTTCCACATTTTTATTAAAGAATCTAAAAATTACATTTATGGAGATGCGGGGTATCGATCCCCATACCTCAACATGCTAAGCGAGCGCTCTACCATCTGAGCTACATCCCCATCACAAACTTCTTTTCCACATTTGATCCTACTATTTCATACAAAAGAAATTATTACTTAGATAGAAAAAGTAAAATGTACGGATACATGCGTCATGTAAGATAAAATTAATGTTTGTTTCTGTGTTTTCTCAATTACAATGACATATAGTTTAACCACTCCCTTATTAAGCCATCCAAAAGGCTTTGGTACAGTTACCACATCATTTATCTTGTTTACACTACTTATCATCCATTAATTAATCTCAAATCTAGAAAAATAAGATTATAAGATTTCATTTAGGGCCCGTACTTAAGAAAGATTTTTCAAGTAGATAAAGTTTAATTCATCCGTTCAATAATATATGTCGTTTTAGGGAGTGAATTTTATTCAAAAATATAAGACATTTTAGCTTTTTGACCAACTTTTTTCCACATTTATGTTAAAGAAGGTAAAAAATACATTTGTGAAGATGCAAGGTATCAATCCTCATACCTCTCGCATGCTAAGCGATGACTTTACCATCTCAGCTACATCCCCATCAAAGACTTTTTTTCACATTTGATCCTACTATTTAATACAAAAGAAATTATTATTTAGATAGAAAACTAAAAAGTACAGATACATAGTCAAGTGGGAAAAGATTAACGTTTGTTTCTATGTTTTCTCAATCATAATGACATATAGTTTAACCACTCGCTTGTTAAGCCATCCAAAAGCCCTTGGTACGTTAACCACCTCATTTTTCTTTTTTTCACTATTTATCATCAATTAATTAATGTCAAATTTTTAACAATTTACAAAATCTTAAAAATAAGATTATGAAATTACATTTAGGCCCCGTACTTAGGAAAGCTTCTCAATTATTAAAAAAAAAGGAAGGAAAGCTTCTCCAAGTAGATACAAATTAGTTCATCTGTTCAATAATGTATGTCGTTTTAGGGTGTGAATTTTATTCAAAAATATATGGCATTTTAGCTTTTTGACACACTTTTTTCCACATTTTTGTTACAGAAGGTAAAAATAATATTTGTGGAGATGCGGGGTATCGATCCCCATGCTTCTCGCATGCTAAGCGAGTGCTCTACCAGTGGTGGAGCCACGTATAGACTTAAGGGTGTTTAGCCCCACCTACAGTTTCAGTTTGCAGTGTGTATAATATAGCTTATGATGATGGTTTCTTATACAACCCCCTATGAATACTTCCATAGCACGTTTTTAAGTTTGTAGCCCTTTTGTTGTCCCTGTTTGAGTTATTAACATTTATTTAACAAAATGTACTGTATATTAGTGATTGGTGTAACCTATTGCTATAGTAGTTGGTAATTGATCATTTATTGCTTATCCCCATTAATTAGATGTTGCTTAAATTGATTCACTAAAATAGACAATTAAGTGTGATCCTACTATTTAATACAAAAGAAATTATTATTTAGATAGAAAAAGTAAAAAGTACGGATACATGCATCATGTAAGATAAGATTAATGTTTTTTTCTGTGTTTTCTCAATCACAATGACATATAGTTTAACTACTCACTTTATTAAGCCATCCAAAAGCCTTAGGTACGTTGACCACCTCATTTTTCTTGTTTACACTTGAAATACGCCGTAATTAAAAATAGTGATTAATTAGGCTAATAAGTATTTTAGAAGCTTAATTATGTCTAAATAATCATAAGGGAACAAATCCCGAAGAAAACGGATCCTTAAAACGGATTAAAAACACTAACGAACCTTAAAGCGCGTTTTTCGAGGAAACCGGGAAAACGCGACTTTAAGCGGGTCAAATAGACTTGTAAAAATTTTAGTCAACTAAATAATCATTAATAAATATTAGTGAAGGTCTAGAACCAATAAAATCAATAAAACGAGAAAATAGTAAAAAAAAAACTGTCAAAACGGGAAGGAGTTGTGGGGTGGTTAAAAGCATAATAGACCAAAGTAATGTGTCCACTTTTAAAAATAAAAACTCAAAATGTTGTGTGTGCAGTGGGGTGGCCGATTTTGAGCCCCTCTCTCACACTCTCATCTTAATTGTTCCTTATATGTAAAAAGACAAACAAATTAAAAAGCAATAAAGTAAACCCCACCCTCACTTTTACTCTCTCTTCTACTCTCTCATTTTCTTCACTCACGTACAGCCCCCTCACTCACCCTCTCAATTTCCTTTCTTCTTACCATGCGACAACAATGGAGAATTGAGCAACTCACCAAAAACCTCCACTCTCCTCTTGTTAAGTGTCCAAACCTTCTCCAAAAATTATAAAAATACTACCATTGTGTTCCTCTCACCAAGGAGAACACTATCCTCTTTCAAAATTCGAAAACAAGCAAACTTCACTCCATGGGTATGCTGCATTTGAAGCTTAAGACCACCATTAGAACCACCTTCATCCTTGTTATTTTGAGGTAAAAAATATTCTTGAAACCCTCTTTTTCTAGCCCTTGTGGGCAAACGAAATTTTAAGCTAAACCCTTGTTGGTGTTTGATTCTAGCCGATTTGGCTTCTTTGGTGGAGTAGGAATCTTGTTCTTGAGCTATCCCAAGCATATCTACCCTTGCATGGTTAAAATATTCCTAAACCCTAAAATGTGCCTTAAGCTATAAAGAATGGTTAAGAGTTAGTTTTTGTATTGAAATGGTGGTGTGTATATCAATGGGCTGTAGTGATAGATTTTGAAGTGCTATAATCGATGGAAAGAGAGAGAGAAAAAGAAGGAAGAAGCAAGAAGAAGAAAAGAAAACTAGAAGAAGAACAAGGTAATTATGCTCATCTTTGTGTAGTCTTGTAGATGCCTATGTAATAGATTTTAGAAGCTTAAAATGTGTATTGCAAAATGGTAATGAGTAGTAGTGTCATGAGGAAGAAGAACTAAACTGTTTTGGAAGCTTAAAAGACATTTAAAAACTGTCAAAACATAGTTGGGAATTTGATGTAGTGTGCAAGAATTTTAGGAGTGTTTAGTGTGCGGTATTTATGTATGAGAGCTATGTATATTGATGTTATTGAAAACAGGTGAATTGAGTAACAAAATGTGAGTAAATGATGTGGTGAGAATGTAAGAATTTAGGGGAGGTTATGTCAAAATTTACCTAGAACTAGAACACTTAAGAGCTAGAAACTAGGTGAAAAACTTATGCTTGAAACAGATTTTTAATGGGACTTGGTAGTGGGTAGGTTAGGAGAGATGGGTAATGCATTATAATCCTTAGGAATAACATTAGAAGAGGGAGCTATAGATGGAGAAAGTGAGAATCAAAATATGTAGCAAAACTAGACTAAGAAGAGATAATGCAAGTGCTGAAATGAAAATGTAGAAAACAAAGTGTGTGAATTGATATAGAAAGAGTAATGAGTTAGTAGATGAGTTAAGAGTGTTTTAAGGTGTTTAAACATGTAGAAAACTTGTGGGAAGGTTAGGGAATGATTAGGAAAAGATTGGGGTGAATTTGGAGTTCACAATGAGAAGAAAAACACCTTGAAAAATAGGTTCTGTTGTGGACCGCCCCTACGGACCGCCCCTATGGGGAGGTCCAGTGGAATCTCGCAGCGTAGATGGCTTCTGTCGGACCGGACCGCCCCACAGGGGAGGTCCAGTGCAAAAAAAAAAATTGGTTTCTGTCTCGGACTGCCCCAAGGGACCGCCCCTGTGGGGAGGTCCAGTCGAAATCCCAGGCCGGATGGCTTCTGTCTCGGACCGCCCCTAGGGACCGCCCCACAGGGAAGGTCCGGTAAAAAAAAATTATGGGCTTAAACAGTAAATCATAGGGAGAATAATGATGGTAAGGAGAAAATAATATGCACATAAGAACCTAAGAAAATGAGCTTAGGAAATGATGTGAAATGAATGATTTTAGGATTAAGTAAGAAATCTAAGGAACTAGTAATGGTACATTGGGAAAACATAAAGGATGAAACGTGTTGGGTTACCCATAGAGAATTAACCACTCGATCACATGTATGTTATAGGACTTGGATTGTGAACACCGGAGGAAAGTTGGATACAAGTACAACGGTGAACGATATAAACTTCTCATGCCCCGTATGCTACCTTGGTTACTCTGATTTGTGTGTTGTGTGCTAATTGATCACCAAATAAGATAAATGCACGAATCAGAGTTATTATGCTTACTTGTGAATATGTAGTGTTGTATCTTGGTGAATGTTATCTCTAAATCATAGTTTGTATAATTCATGAAATGTATGGATGAATATGAATGTGTGTATGCTTGATGTATTAATTTGTGACCGAATATTGTTGTGATCGGACTTCTATTTGATTCCTAACAAGCTAACCAATCTAACTTAATAAATTGGTAATTAAATTGGAATGAGTAGAAGTCCTATATAGTTTCGGCCACGCGTGAGGATGAGGAGACACAAGAGGTTGGATCCGATTCCTGACTCTTAAACTGGTCCACGGCCCAAACCCCTTAAATGGGTAGCATCCTGGATTGGTGAGTCAAGTAAATCCCGGTGGTGAGACGGTGTAGTCCCCAGGCCGGAGGTCATACCGACTTAACACGAGTAAGAGTAAGTAAGTAAGAATGAGTAAGCAAGTATGGAAAGTAAGTAAGTAAAGTAAGAGTAAGTAATATGTAATGAGTAAAAGAGTAAAAGCATTTCGATTAACCCGGATGCGTAATTTGGCTAACCCTTGTGAAGGTAAGTATGGTGTGTGCTATTGTACTATTGTCTTGGATTGTGTAAGGTATTGTATATGATTGTAAGTAGTATGAAAAGCATGTATGTATGAAATTAATGAACCGCATGTTTATTCGACCTTAAATAGTCGGCGTGCCCTTGTTAGCACTCGGTATATGCGAAGTTTATATGCAGCTTTTTGCTGAGCCCCTTGGGGCACCATTTTTAATATTTTCAAGTGCACGAGAAGGGTGAAGACTTGGTTGTGATCATGATGATTTCTTTTGATGTAACTTGATAGACTTGAATGGTGTACTAAGTTGTACACGGCTAGGAGCCTTTTGATTAGTCGGTGTACCATGGGGTACACCTTTTTGGATAATGAAAGTATTGAGATTGGGTATAGATGAGTAGCTTTTGTAAACTCATTATTTTTGGTAGACTTGGAAAAGAGAATGTAATTAACTATGCTTGATACTCGGTAATCCATTAATGCAAGTATTGATATTCGGTATTTGGTAAGTAATGTAGTAGCTCGGTATACTTAGTCATCAGACCGTCACTGTATTGTAGAGTAAGCCTTGCTAGCTGTATGGGCGGTTAGCGGCGTTGTATCACCCGCCGTAGTAGTAGTATTTCCGCTGCGAGCACTCAGGAGTTTTGGGATGATTGGACGATAAGTATAGGATTAGCGGTAGGGGTGTTACAACACTACTTATCATCTGTTAATTAATCTCAAATTTTTAACAATTTACAAAATTTCAAAAAATAAGAGTATAGTATTACATTTAGGCCCCGTACTTAGGAAAGCTTCTCCAAGTAGATACAAAGTAATTCATCCGTTCAATAATATATGTCGTTTTAGAATGTGAATTTTATTTAAAAATATATGACATTTTAGCTTTTTGACACATTTTTTTCCATATTTTTGTTAAAGAAGGTAAAAAAATTACATTTGTGGAGATGTGGGGTATCAATCCCCATACCTTTCACATGCTAAGCGAACGCTCTAGCATCCAAGCTACATCCCCATCACACACTTTTTTTTTCACATTTGATCCGACTATTTAATACAAAAGAAATTATTATTTTGATAGAAAAAGTAAAAAGTACGGATACATAGTCATGTCAGATAAGATTAATGTTTGTTTCTATGTTTTCTCAATCACAATGACATATAGTTTAACCACTTCCTTATTAAGAGCCATCCAAAAGCCTTTGGTATGTTGATCACCTCTTTTTTCTTGTTTGCACTACTTACCATCTATTAATTAATCTCAAATTTTTAAGAATTTACAAAATCTCAAAAAATAAGATTATGAGATTACATTTATGCCCCGTACTTAGGAAAGTTTCTCCATGTAGATACAGATTACTTCATCCGTTCAATAATATATGTCGTTTTAGGGTGTGAATTTTTATTTAAAAATATAAGTCCAGGTATCAATCCTCATACCTCTCTCATGCTAAGCGAGGACTCTACCATCTCAGCTACATCCCATCACAAACTTTTTTTCACAGTTGTTCCTACTATTTAATACAAAAGAAATTATTATTTAGAGAAAAAAAAGTGAAAAGTATGAATACATCAGATAAGATTAACGTATGTTTATGTGTTTTCTCAATCACAATGACAAATAGTTTAACCACTCATTTATTACACTTTTAATTACATTTGTGGGGATGCGGGGTATCGATCCCCGTACCTCTCGAATGCTAAGCGAGCGCTCTACAATCTGAGCTACAATACAACCCCAACACCAACTTTTTTCCACATTTGATCATACTATGTAATACAAAAGTAATTACTATTTAGATTGAAAAAGTAAAATCATATGTCATGTCTGATAAGATTAATGTTTGATTCTGTGTTTTCTCAATCACAATAGCATCTAATTTAACCACTCGCTTATTAAGCCATCCAATAGCCTTTGGTACGTAGACCACCTCATTTTGCTTGTTTACACTACTTATGATCTCTTAAATATTACAAATTTTTATCAATTTACAAAATCTTTATAAATAAGATTATGAGATTACATTTAGTCCGTGTACCTAGAAAATCGTTTAATCATATCTGTCGGTTTAGGATGTAAATTTTTATTAAAAATTATAAGATATTTTAACTTTTCGACACACTATTTTCCTTAATATTTTAAAGATGATAAAAATTAATATTTGTGGAGAGTATTTATAAGTTTCTGACTAGTATTTTTGAAGTTATAGTATTATTATATCCTATGTGTCACTTTATTTAGTGCTTAAAGTAATTTATTCGATTTGTGAAACCAACCTACTCGAGCAGCAAATCATTAACTTTTCGACTACTATTTTTGTATGTGAGACGCTGAGAGCGTGTGTCCATGCATGTTCTGACCAATGTTACATATAGACTTTGAGTCTCTAAAAAGATCAATTATTGTACATCAGTGGAGTCAAAATATTGGCGGATCGAGGCGTGTGATGCTCTCTACTAGGCGAAATGGTTCTTCCTTCTTCGGATCGGAAAGGTCAAACATCTTACTCTCTCTTTCACGACTTATATGACACCAAGAAACTATATATGTATAAAACGTACATCTGACTTTCAAGCTCTAAAAGAGATTTAATTAATCCTGCCTACATAAATAATCAAACAATTGAATACAAACAAACCTTAGAACTAACCAGTTACTTTAAAGAAGATGCCACTTAGCTGTATATGATGATTTGTGCCATCATGACATATGACGACCGTTAAATTGTTGGTGGTTTGGGAATATCACAGCTATCTTAAAAAAATGTATAGAGATGGAAGTATTACAAAGAAAGAAATAATAATTAACACTACAACTAATATCATCATTTATATGTGTGATTTAAAAAATTTCACCCTAATAGAAGATCATGACCATGTTACCTCTTATTTGTTTGTGGCATAAAATATTACTCATCTTAATTATTGATAAATGATTATGATTGTAAAGGGAAGAACTACACATTTGGACGATCGTTTGTCAACGGCTACACCCAAATATAGTCAAGGATTGTTATATTAACTGTATATTATATATATAAAAATTTAGAATAAATATTATACAAAAAGAAAATTTCTGAAAATTTATAGAATTATTTTTTATTATTAATATACAGATTTTTATTGTTAACTCTACAATAAATGTAGACATCTTTAGACGTAACCAAGAATTTACATTTTGTGTAAGCAAATCAACCAAACAGCGAAGCATTGATCAGATCAGCAATTGGACCTTTCCCACTTCGACGCTGACTAGCCAGCAATTGCCCTTCTTGGGTATCTGTACTGTGCTTTCAATATGCAGAGGGTTAATTTGTCGATAGGAATCAATCAATGAAGCTGCAGATATGATATTAATTTGGTCAATCATCAACTACCCATATCCTACGTACCATCCGGTATATATCGCCACTTTTGCATTATTATTCCTTATGTGTCAAAGTATGAATGCAACTTCTTGTCTATACCTATATGTAATTAGGGAGCGCTAAATTTATTGTATACGTGACAATGTAGTGTATATTAACAATCAACTATCTACTAAAAATATAATTTTCATATACATTTTTATTGTATATAGAATATACTGTTTTATATGTCCACATGTATAATTTACAGTTTTATATGTCTAGATGTATAGTTAATGTAGCCAAAGATAGCTACATATGAGTTTCACCAAAAGTAGTTAAATATGAATATGGTTGTATTAGGGAGGCTCGGGATTAGACCTGACAATTTTGACCCAACCCGAAATCTAACCCGAACCCTACTCATAATTTACGGGTTATAGTCTTGATTATTAACCTATTTATTTTTGAGAAATTTCATGAATGTCACTATAGTTTTAGCAAATTCATGAAATGCCCCCCCAAAAGAAAGTCACAAAATACCACTAAATTTTTGTAAAAGTCCATGAAATGTCACTATGTCATTGACGAGAAAAAAAGACAAAAATACAACTTCTAGTTAACAAATTACTTTTTAAGTTCACAATATGCCTCTAAATGTGAATTTTTTTACTAAAATTCACAAAAAAAATTCAAAATACTATAAAAATATTATAATGTATTAGAAAAATTATAGATTTTGAAACATAAAATTAAATATATTAAATTATTGAAAAAGAGTAAATATTTCTTAGATTTTTTAAACTTATTTAGAACCATAAAAAATAATATAGTTCTTTTTACACATAATTTATACCAAATTTCTACACATTAAGTACCATAATTTATACCAATTCATACCATAATTTTTACCTTAAATTTTTTAAGTAATTTTTTTTTCTAGTAATTTAAATTATTTATTCAAAATAAATTATTTTGTTTTTGAAAAATAATTAGAAAAATTAGTTTTTTTCAATTTATATTCTATTTTTCAGATGACTTTATGACATAATATTTTGTAGATAATAAAAAATATTATGGTTCTGTTCGACATGGCTATTTTGCAGCATATTTATATAGTTGTTTTGCGCTGGCATATTCGCAGTATATTTAATATTTGTTGGTTGTTTTGTGCTGGCATATTTGTAGATATTGTGAAAACTGTTGTTTGGCAGTGTGATATATTTGCAGCATAAGTTGGTTGAGTTAGTCATGTGCGGTGCGTTAACCGTTTTCTGTACTACGACTGTTAATATTAAATTACCGTTAAAATTTTATTATATTAAAAAATAAATAAAGTACTTGTAACAAATGTTATATGATAAGTAGTTTGTTGTTATCAAAGGTCCGTCCACACTCAAAGTTTGATAAACTCACTACAAAAGAAGTTAATTAGTTAATAGTTTATGTAAAAAGTATAAGTAAGAAATTATAAAATAAAAATATGATAATTAATTAGTTAACTTTATTGCTATATACATCATAAACTATTGTTTGATCATAATTCACATGTAATGTATATTAATATGTTTCTATTTCAGGGGCCCTGTTATATTTTTAGCTAAAGTAAATTAGTTAATTGTTTACAAGAAAATATAAGTAAGAAATTATAAAATAAAAATATGATAATTAATTTTATAATGTATACAACATATAAAACAATTTAACTAATCAATAGTAAAAAAACATGGCTTAAATACTATATGTAAGTAAAATTAAATATTGAGATTTTATGTTATATTTTTTTGTAAAATGAAACATTAGCATTGATTTTAAAAATATTTGTGGTATGGCGGGAAAAGACGAGCAAACATTTAAATGCGGCACAAATGTCACGTGCAAATATGCTCTAAACGAACTGAGAAAAAAAAATGCAAATTGTGATTTTTATGCCAGACTCATTTATTATGCCACGTTTATGCTGCAAACGAACAAGGTCTATGTCATAAAGTATCTGTAAAATAGAATATAATTTTTTTTAAAAAAAAATTCTAATTAATTGTTAAATATAAAATAATTAATTTTGAATAAATAATTTAAATGTCTATAAAAAATCTAAAAATGTAAGATACAAATTTTGGTATTTAATTGATATAAATTATGGTACTTAATTAGTATAAATTGTTTAAAAATTGGTATAGATTATACGTCTAAAGCACTATATTCTTATTTATGGTACTGAATAATTTTAAAAAAAATGTAAGAATATATATTTATTTAAATATTTTATGATGTTTTAATATATATTTTTATAATTTTTTCAAATTTTTATAATACTTAAAATATTTTATATTGTTATTTATATTTTTTTATAGTATTTTGATTTTTTATTAACTTTAGTAAATTTTTAACACTTAGAGTCATATTGTGAATTTTAAAAGTATTTTGTTAACTAAGAGAGGTTTTGATCTTTTTCCTTTTAGACAATGACATATTGACATTTCATGGACTATTACAAAAATAGTGGCATTTTGTGACTTTTTTTTACAGGGAATTTTATGAATTTGTCAAAATTGTAGTGATATTTCATAAATTTATCTTTATTTTATAACTTGGGGTAGAATAATAAATTAATTTTGTGGGTGTTGTGCAAAAACTATATAACAAAGTATATAAATAAATGCAAGGAATAGGCAAGTGCACCTAATCGGTGTAGTACAACAAGTGTCGTATCCACAAGGAAATCGGTCCTAACTTCCTAGTCTCGGTACTTAGTAATTGCAAAGAAAACAGTAAATTGGGGTTTAGCCGGCGACAAGCTTGATTGTGTTGGTTGAGTAATTTCAAGAACAACAAATAAACTAAAAATGAAAGTTTAATGGATTGGATGGAAAAGTACTTTGGGAATTTGGCAATCCCCCAAACTACCTAGGTATGCTAGCAACTCTTCTTATGTCATAGTTGTCTTTTAGAACAATGATAATAACTCTCTAAACCAAAGATGAGCTAATCCTTACTTAGTTAATTTTAGCCTTCATAATCAATTAGGACTAAACTCACTAAGTAGCTTTAAGCAAGTTCTAGAACAAAGCCCCAAATTATACTCACTAATCCTAGGAGCATAAATCAAGAGTTCTCTCTCAATTTGGTCACAACCCAAACTCAAAACCAAATTGTAGATGGGGTTCACCACAAATGCACTCAAGAGATCAATTTGAGAACATTGAATGATAATTAAGAGAGAAACGACTATATTAAGGCATAATCAAGATTCACAAGCACAATCTAGGGTTTGGGTTCAAAGACCCATCCCAAAGCACAATAGAGTACTACTCAAGCATAGAGAAAAAAACTAGAAAAAGTAAGAAGAAGCCATTGTTGGAGCTTGGAAGCTTTGGAGAAGGTGAGTTCTTCCTTCTTCTCTTCTTCCTCTTCTTTCTCCTCTTCTTTCTCCTTCTTCATGTTCTTTCTCCTCTCCTGTGTGTGTGAAAGTGTAAAATGCAAAAGAATGAGCCAAACCCCCTCTTTTTTCCCGTTTTAAAACGATTGTTCTGGGCAAATTTCCGTCGGGACCACCCCACAGGGGCGGTCCTTCGGGGCGGTCAACACCAGAGGCGATTCCCGTGTTCCGAAATCGACTGGACCGCCTCACAGGGGCGGTCCACAGGGGCGGTCCACACCAGAGGGGCTTTTTCTGCACCGAAATTGACTTGTTTGACCCCTCGTCTTTGACACACTCCTCGGGGCATTAAAGCTCAGCTACAAAGTCTTGAGAGTCTCCTTAAAACCATTGCTCAAGTGAGCTTTTACCTAAATTTAAATTAAAACTGCATGAGTTCAACTATATTAACGAAATGCTCTATCAAGTGGTGAACTAAGTCAATAGTTGCACAAAATAAAGGTAAATAATGACCTTATAAATACATCATTTCACCACTTGTACTTATCTATTTGCTTGTCCTCAAGCAAAATTTGCTAGGAACCCATAGCAAGAAGGAACATCTATAGCAAGCAAGTATTTAGATGAATTCTTGAACTTTGGTGAGCAAAATTGTGAAAAATCTCAAGAGGAGTGCAACCAACCTTCTCATGGACATGGGTGTGCTTAGGGTAAATAAAAATATAGAGCTTCGGGGTATGATTGATAAGTCAGGAATTTACCTATTTCTGCATGGTCTTTTGAGACCCAATTTGTTATCATTTATTGCTAAATTCCTGTCTTATGAGCATTTTTAATGTTTCTTGTTGCAATTGTCTTCTTTTATGGTTTTTGTGTGCTTTTTCAGGTATTTAATCTCAAAAGAAACATGTTCATATCATTGTTGGAACACATGGTAAATCAAACAAGCTGATTTGAGTCAAAGACAACAACTCTCGAATTAAATTCAAGCATGGTCCGGGACTTGATTCTGGAGCTAAGTCCCGGACCACATTGTGACTCATATCTCGAATTAAATTCAGGCATGGTCCGGGACTTGATACACAGCCTAAGTCCCGGACCACAATGAGGCAACTCTCTCGACCAGATTTCAAGCATGGTCCGGGACTTGATGCATGGCCTAAGTCCCGGACCACACAAACGATGATTTAAAACCTGTTCTCAAAATGCACGGTCCGGGACCTCTTCCACAAGCCAAGACCCGGACCAAATGGGATTAGACCGACATATATGCGGCGCCAGCATATGAAAAGAGGAATGATAAGTTTAATATATGGCCGCCCCATAATTTCCCAGCATGATGAGCTTATTATATACGGCCGCCCCATCCTCTCCTTTCCATTACTGTTATTCTGTACCCTTGTCCTCCACGATCATTTACTTTCCACCTATATACACACCGTTACATCCACCCTTACATATCCATAATCACACTATAAATAACCATCATCATCCCTCTTCTAAGACACAATATCCATCGGATAATATCTCCTCCCTCACATACACCATTCCATTCCCCATCCATTACACTCCTCCATCCATTTCCATTTCATAAACCACGTTCCATTCATATCATTCATCTCATAAAACACCACACATACACAGAAATCTGGAATACACAAGCAGCTGGAGACTTCATCATTATCTGGAGATTGAGCGGAGGAAACTGCTGGTTGTGCACAGAGACTCCATCAAAGAGCCTTAAAACAGAGTTTCTTCTTCTTTTTCTTCTTTAATGTTATTTACATATTATCACAGTAATTTCATTTCCATGGCTGAGTAGTCTTTATAAATTTCGGTTTGCTATGTAATCCAAATTCAAGCTTCCATTATCTTCGTGATTTACCATTTTAACAGATTAAAGTGTTGTTCCTTATTTATTTTTATAAGTCTTGTGATTTGGCCAATTACTGGATTTTATCAGTTTATCTGCTTATAAGTGAGAACTACGGTAGATAATAGACAACAGGAACAACACCGGTTAATTTAGAGACGGTAATTCCTCTAGGATATTAACTGATCATTAAACTGGATTATTCTTAAAGCTGTTAGCAATTAGTAAATTTGTAACGAGAGTTAAAATTTATTAGCTGTTAATTAGATTCCATCGAGCGGGAGACCGAACGTGGAATATTTCTGATCTAGGATTTTAATCTGAATTTTGGTAACCACACTGAGAAAGGAACCGAAGAATTTGGAGGATTAGTAAACCGGAATTTTCCCATCTTATTAAATCAAAAATATCATTATTTTGCCCACTGTCTTGCATTTATTACCTTTGCTCATATTTACATTCTTGTTTAATACTTTAGTAATTCAACAAACAAAACCCCCCTGTTATTTGAGTTATTAGTCTGTTCTTAGATATTAATTAAACTAAAACGCTGCCTCCCTTGGATTCGATAACCTGGAGGGACACTTCTAGGAAAAACTTGCTATAATCGACCGGTATACTTGCCGTTAGGTTTTTACCCAACAAGTTAATGGCGCCGTTGCCGGGGAGGCACGGTTGCTTAGTTTAATTTTTATCTTTAGTTTTATTTTTATTTAATTTTGTTTTTTTGTTCTTTTTAGTTTATCCTTGTTTTATTTTATTTTGCTCATTTTGTTAGCTTTGTGTGAATTATTTCTTATTATTATCGGTTATGATAATATCTGTTTGAGTTACTCTCACAGCTACACTACTGTCAGTTATCTGATCTTTGTTTTATGGTTACAACTCGTTCTGAAGGAAACCCTGAATTCGAAATCGAACCAGAGATAGACAGAGTAATAAGAAGGATTCGAAAAAGGTTAGTGCTGGATCCTCCAATTGAGCAGGAGGTGTTCCTAAAAGATTCACCAGCAGAGGAGATTGTTTCTGAGTTACTAGTTGAAGAAGAAACTCTAAACAACCCCTCAGGAACCAATATGGAGAATTCGGAGAGGCACATGAGGGATTATACTCGCCCAAGCGTCGAAGGACTTGTCTCACCAATAGTAATTCCTGACTTACCAGCAGGAGTGCAGTGGCAGTTCAAGACGCACTATGTTACTATGGTCATGAACGCACCCCAGTTTAGCGGGACAGTCACCGAAGATCCCAATGTCCATCTCACCACTTTCCTAAGATTGGTAGGAGCTTGTTCTACACCAGCTTCACAAGAGGCTGCCAGATTGACTCTCTTTCCATTCTCCCTGAGGGACAGAGCTGCAGAATGGCTAAACTCATTGACACCCAACAGTATCACTACTTGGACGGAGTTAGCAAATGCATTTTTGGCAAAATATTTCCCTCCTTCTCGGATGCTGATTATGAGAGGAGAGATTACCAACTTTAAGTAGTTCACTGGTGAGACATTATCTGAGGCTTGGGAGCGTTTCAAAGGGATTGTGCGCAGAGTACCACACCATGGCTTGGGAGAGGAGGTAATTTTACAGTCCTTTTACAAAGATTTGGATCATTCAAGTCGTTTGTTGGTAGACACTTGTGCAGGAGGAAGCCTCATGGAGCTGCCAATAGCTAGAATCAAGGAATTATTGGAGACCATTGCCAATGCATCCAATCAGTGGGGAGGTGCAAGAACCGGAGAAGCTGCACCAAAGAAAACTGCTGGAGTTTATGAAGTAGATTCGAATACTTTTCTGGCTGCCAAGATGGAAGCAATGTCAAAGCAGTTTGAGCGTATGTGTGCAGTGATGAACCCACAGTCAAATGCAGCAGCATCTCCTGAGGTCTTTCCACCTTGTGAATATTGTGGTAGAAGCTCAAACTTGTGCCAGTGTACATCTCCACCAAGTGAAGAGGTAAATTACCTGGGAGACAGACAAGGAAATTTATATAACAACCAAAGCAATCAGGGATATCAGCAGCAAAGATTTCAGAACAACAACTATAATCAGAAGGCACCACAACAATATAATCAGTCCTATCAGAGACCCCCTCAGAACCAACAGATGCAAAGTCAAGGAGCTAGTAGTTCCTCAAACTTGGAAGCCATGATGTGCGAATTCATTACATCAACAAAAGCCAGATTCAATGAGCAAGATGAAATCAACAACAACCAAAAGGCATTTATGCAAGAACAAAAGGCTTACAATAAGCGAATAGAAACTCAATTGGCTCAGATTAATCAGAAGCTTTCAGAGAGACCTGCAGGGTCTTTGCCTAGTCAGCCAGAGATGAATCCAAGAGAGTATGCTAAAGCTGTTTTTGTGGTGGAAGAAGATACTCCACTCGTCGCTGCAGTTTCACCTGTTCAACAAGAGGTTAAAGACTCCATTAAAGTTTTTGAAAAACCCAAGGAGAAGGAGTCTCCTGAAACTCGACCTTCTCACTCTTCTGTTTCCAATCGTAAATTTGAAGAACCTATCCCTCTTCCTGACAGGTTAAAGAAAAGGGATCTTGATGAACAGCTTGGAAAATTTCTTATAATTTTTAAGAAATTAACTAAAGATATTCCTTTCTCTGATATGCTTAAGTTAATGCCAAATTATGCCACACTGGTCGATGATATCTTGGCTAACAAATGTCCGTTGCAGGAAAAGGAAACAGCGAAGAAAGTAACTACCAGGAGTAGTAAAGGCAAAGCTACTGAGCCTGAGGTGAGCATAGAGCAACCGGTGCTGGAGAATGAGCGGAAGTGTGAAATTACCAAATCTCCTTCACCTACACCACCTGCAGTTGAAGCTACTCCTCCAATTCCATTTCCAAACAGAACCAAGCGTTCCAAGGAGGATAGTGAGTTTGATAAGTTTCTTACTTTACTTCGTCAACTATCTGTTGATATCCCTGTTGTGGATTTAGTTGCGAAGGTGCCTAACTATACCAAGTATTTGAGGAAGCTTTTATCTAATAAGGCAAAATTAGTTGAGACAGGAACTATTCAGCTCACAGAGACTTGCTCAGCGATCATCCAGAAGCGCTTACCAGAAAAATGTAAAGATCCTGGAAGCTTCACAATTCCATGTAGAGTAGGAGACATTGACTTCGACCACTGTCTTGCTGATTTAGGAGTGTCGATTAGTCTCATGCCATACGCTTTATTTGAAAAGCTTGGAATTGGAGACTTACAGCCTACACGAATGACGCTTCAGTTAGCAGATCGCTCCATGGTTTACCCTTGTGGAATTGCAAAGGATGTGATGGTTAAGGTGGAGCATATGTACTTCCCCTGCGACTTTGTCGTACTCGACATGGCTGCAGATCCAACGGTCCCTATTATCCTTGGAAGACCCTTCTTAGCAACAGCCGACGCTCGAATCGAAGTTGCTCATGGAACGATCACTTTGAATGCAGAGGGTGAGAAGCTACTGTTTTATGCTGGCAGGTCTTCGAAAACTGTTTTGGAAGTTTCTCGGAGTTCGTGTCATCAGGTTTCAAAGATGGCTCAATCTTCTGGAATCTCTTGAGAGAACAAAAACACGGTCTAGCCAAAGACCGAAAAGACGGGCAGCTCATTGGGAGGCAACCCAATCTTCTTTCATTTATCTTCTTGTTTTTCGTTTTAATTCATGTTTTTACGTGTGCTAATGCCTTTGTGAGCTATTTTTCTTTGGTTGTTTATTGTCAAAGTGTAGGTTTGATGAAGGAAGTAAAACAGAGTACTAGGAGAAAAACCTTCGGTGGACTAAACAGGGTGGTCCGGGACCTCAACCACATCTTAAGTCCCGGACCAGAGGAGGAGGCAACTCTCGAACAGAAAAATAGGGGTGGTCCGGGACATTTTGCATATCCTAAGTCCCGGACCGGAAGTGAAGAGAACTCTCGAACAGAAAACTAGGGGTGGTCCGGGACATGTTACAATTCTTAAGTCCCGGACCCAATACCACAGCAAGTCTCGACCAGTTTTAACATAGCGGTCCGGGACCTCTTACATATCTTAGGTCCCGGACCATCAACGATTCTGAAAAAAAAAATTACAAAGGTCATCTTCTATCTTTTCATCCCCAAACTCCCTCCTACAATCCCTAGCTCCCGACAACCACACATCTCCGCCTCACCATCGCCCTACCTGTTTCCATTCGAACCTCCAGCCCACTGATCTTTCGCCAGTCACCACTCTTCATCCGTCGCCACCGTCTTCAGCCTTCCACCACAAAATCGCCGCACTCACTCCTCCGCTCCAATCACCCCCGCTCCAGTCGCCACTCCCATCTCTTGGATTTGCCAATCACCGCCTGCAACCCACCACCACCGTCGAACTCACCATTCACCCTCGAACTCACTAACTCCCTCTCTCGCTCTCACCTCCGACTTCACTAGCACCTCACTCTACTCCTTCCGTCACCTTCTCCAAACCACCGCACCGCCACACCACAACCTCCGCCCTGTTTCTTCGCGCAACCCAACTCCACTCCTCTGTCGAGCTCGCCTGCTCCAAATCCCGTTCGCACTCCACTTCCCTCCTCTGTCCACTTCGCACACCCACAAAACCTTCACCCGAGCCCAGTCAACCCAAGCCAAACACAACCACCACTGACTACCACCGCGCACCCGCCTAAACCCCTCTGTTATCTCAACCCATTCCTCTGCCCCGACCCACTCTCTTCGCAGGCCACCTCCGCCTCCAACCCCAACCCACCAGCGCCTGGGACCACCAATCACCACCACCACCCGCCCTGCTCCTTTGCGCGCCCCAACACCCGCGCCTCATCTTCGCTGCACCACTACACTTCCCTCTGTCGCACGACAAAATCCAAACACACACGCCCGAACCAAACACATCCATAATTCACATATCGATATGGCCCCAAAACGAGCCAGACGTGCTTCCACAGCAGGTGCCTCCTCTTCGGACGATGCACCAATCCGGGTACGAGAAACCGAACAATCCGAATTCATCACCGAAGGCGCTTGGGAGTGGTTCCAAGCGAAGGAACGCAAAATAATAGCCGAAAGGTCAGTCCATCCCTCGTTGATTTCTGAATTCAATCTGGAAAGCATGTTTAGCGCACGAAACTGGATTTGTCTGCTGAACCGGGGTGGTACTTATTATCCGAGGCTAGTAAAACTGTTTTATGCTAATGCCACGGTTCGGGACGACGGGAAGGAGATAAAATCAACGGTTAAAGGAAAGGATATTCTGATAACATTGAGCCGTATTAGACATGCTTTGCAAATCTCTACTAGGCCTAGGATCCCAACTGATGCGGACCGGGAAAATCAAGCAATCCGAGAAAGGCAGGCCAAGGAGCATTACATTAACTTAATTGTGAATGATCCCGCGGTTCAGAATCGCCAAAGACGCAACACCCGGGATAAGCAGGTTGTTACGGGAGATAAATTGCAAACCCCGGTCGAGCGCCTCCTCCTAGGAATTATTATTACAACATCCGCCCCAGGGAGTGTGCGGACCTAAACTCCATTGATTGTTATGTGCTGCGCTACCTGCTAGATGACGCGCTTGCCCAGGAAGCATTCCCCATTGCACTACATGGGATAATTTTTCAGTCCATGATGCGGGTGATTGACACAGATTCTAGCGCCTCTCTTCCTTTTCCCCACCTACTGCAGTCCTTCTTTGCTGCCGCTGGGGTGGATTGTTCAGATGAGCAGCCCCAGTACCCCCGGTCTCCCATAGACATGACGATGATGCGCTTTTACCAGTGGGAGAAGATAGATGATCAGTGGGTGAAGCGCCGACGCGCACAGCCGGGTCCCAAGCTCCCGGACCTGGTGCGGCTGCTGAGGTTGAGCCCCCTGCTGTTGCCGCTGGTGGTGCCATCCCAGACATTCCGATGCCCACTGCTCCTACACCGGGTTATGACGAGATGTTTCGTCAGTTTTCTGATTGGCAGGGGATGATGACTGCACGGGTCGATGGTCTTGCTGCTCACATGACTCAGCTAGACATTCGACAGAGAGAGTATGAGGCCAGACAGGACACACGGTTTGCAGAGTATACGGCTGGGCAGGATGCCAGGTTTGCAGAGTATACGGCTGGGCAGGACGCACGTTATGCGGAGTATGACGCATGTTTCCAGGCCTATGACGAGCGCTTCACACAGTTGGAGTCTTGGCGCATGCCCCGTCGGTAGTACATGAGTTGGTCTATGCTCTCTCCTACATCAATCTACCTATCTTTTATTGCACTTATGGATTTTCAGCTGACTTTGACATTTGTGATATTTTGATGTCTTTTAGATTCGTAGGTTGCTACTTCTGGTACTTTCTTTTTTTTTCGCTTTGGATTGTTGTTGTTAATTCGGTACTTCTGCTACTTCGAACTACTTTGTTGTGAATCTCCTATGTTACTGCTATGCGATGTCTGTTGCTTCTAGATATTCAAACAGGACTGCCATCTTCTGTGTGCGATATCGAAAGAATACAAAGGAGACTCTGCCGAAATTTTTCCAACCCCCCTTAAAGTCTCCCGTTCCTTGTCCTGAGTGTGGGGATGTCATCTTCACCAATTATTCAGGGGAGTCCTATTCTTTCTTTTGCACTATACTCATATTCTAGTAGCAATGAGGACATTGCTTTTATCTAAGTGTGGGGAAGTAGTAAGGGGGTTGCACATCTAATTGTTTGTTTTCTGTGGCTCCTAACAATACTTATTCTCCCTTCACTAACCTTTGATGACCCTCCACAAAAATTTTTTAATTCGACATACTTGGTTTTTATTTGTGGTCAGATACCTCAGTCGGGAATAACGTACGAGTAGCGAAAATTTTTGAGATTTAATCTGAAATTTCGGTCATAAGAACTTCGGTTATACTGCTTGGATTGTCAATTTTGGTTAAAAATTTCATCTATTTCCATCAATAAAAGGTGAGACCATTTTGTGACTATTTTGTTTGAACTAACTTGGGGCTTTGGGAAAGTTTTGAAATGAATGGAAGGAAAGGACAAAGGCAAGGTACTCCTCTAATCTACTCTGAACCGGAATAGGCCTCTCCCATTCGGTAATTAAGCCCATGGAGTGCCTCATCACTCATCTACCTAAGATCATCTGATCTGGGATAGAAGGCCCAACACCGCTACAAGGATGGGGAGAAAAAGTCTGAGGGGATGAAATGAATAATGCTTACTCAGAAAAATTGGAAGGAAAGTTCTTTCATGCTAAACAGTTTATTGCAAATTCTTCCTTGATTATGAGTATGTGGCAATGAAAGGTAATGTGGAATATGACATTACTTCTTGCCCCTTGTCGTCCAATGAATTGTGGAAAGCAAACGGAAAGTAAAGCCCTGAGTACAGTTTGGATTAAATAGTTATGATAATAGTCTCATGCATTTGTCAAACACCCTAGCTTCACTGTTTAAGAAAACTTGCAGTACTAGTTGTTGTTTCTTATGACTGTTTCTCAGCATTAGATTTCCTTGTACATTTTCCTGACCTGATAAATCCCCGCTTTTGAAAATCTGGTACATTTTGCTTGCAGTAATTGCTTGAGGACAAGCAAAGGTTAAGTGTGGGGATGTTGATAAGTCAGGAATTTACCTATTTCTGCATGGTCTTTTGAGACCCAATTTGTTATCATTTATTGCTAAATTCCTGTCTTATGAGCATTTTTAATGTTTCTTGTTGCAATTGTCTTCTTTTATGGTTTTTGTGTGCTTTTTCAGGTATTTAATCTCAAAAGAAACATGTTCATATCATTGTTGGAACACATGGTAAATCAAACAAGCTGATTTGAGTCAAAGACAACAACTCTCGAATTAAATTCAAGTATGGTCCGGGACTTGATTCTGGAGCTAAGTCCCGGACCACATTGTGACTCATATCTCGAATTAAATTCAGGCATGGTCCGGGACTTGATACACAGCCTAAGTCCCGGACCACAATGAGGCAACTCTCTCGACCAGATTTCAAGCATGGTCCGGGACTTGATGCATGGCCTAAGTCCCGGACCACACAAACGATGATTTAAAACTTGTTCTCAAAATGCACGGTCCGGGACCTCTTCCACAAGCCAAGACCCGGACCAAATGGGATTAGACCGACATATATGCGGCACCAGCATATGAAAGAGGAATGATAAGTTTAATATATGGCCGCCCCATAATTTCCCAGCATGATGAGCTTATTATATACGGCCGCCCCATCCTCTCCTTTCCATTACTGTTATTCTGCACCCTTGTCCTCCACGATCATTTACTTTCCACCTATATACACACCGTTACATCCACCCTTACATATCCATAATCACACTATAAATAACCATCATCATCCCTCTTCTAAGACACAATATCCATCGGATAATATCTCCTCCCTCACATACACCATTCCATTCCCCATCCATTACACTCCTCCATCCATTTCCATTTCATAAACCACGTTCCATTCATATCATTCATCTCATAAAACACCACACATACACAGAAATCTGGAATACACAAGCAGCTGGAGACTTCATCATTATCTGGAGATTGAGCGGAGGAAACTGCTGGTTGTGCACAGAGACTCCATCAAAAAGCCTTAAAACAGAGTTTCTTCTTCTTTTTCTTCTTTAATGTTATTTACATATTATCACAGTAATTTCATTTCCATGGCTGAGTAGTCTTTATAAATTTCGCTTTGCTATGTAATCCAAATTCAAGGTTCCATTATCTTTGTGATTTACCATTTTAACAGATTAAAGTGCTGTTCCTTATTTATTTTTATAAGTCTTGTGATTTGGCCAATTACTGGATTTTATAAGTTTATCTGCTTATAAGTGAGAATTGCGGTAGATAATAGACAACAGGAACAACACCGGTTAATTTAGAGACGGTAATTCCTCTAGGATATTAACTGATCATTAAACTGGATTATTCTTAAAGCTGTTAGCAATTAGTAAATTTGTAACGAGAGTTAAAATTTATTAGCTGTTAATTAGATTCCACCGAGCGGGAGACCGAACGTGGAATATTTCTGATCTAGGATTTTAATCTGAATTTTGGTAACCACACTGAGAAAGGAACCGAAGAATTTGGAGGATTAGTAAACCGGAATTTTCCCATCTTATTAAATCAAAAAATATCATTATTTTGCCCACTGTCTTGCATTTATTACCTTTGCTCATATTTACATTCTTGTTTAATACTTTAGTAATTCAACAAACAAAACCCCCCTGTTATTTGAGTTATTAGTCTGTTCTTAGATATTAATTAAACTAAAACGCTGCCTCCCTTGGATTCGATAATCTGGAGGGACACTTCTAGGAAAAACTTGCTATAATCGACCGGTATACTTGCCGTTAGGTTTTTACCCAACAATGATCTAGAGTGTTTCCAAGTGCTTAAAGATCTTTGGACTTGGAGAACTTGCCCACCAGCGGCGCGTGGAGGAGTTGGCCGCCCAGTATGAGGAGCTGCGCCGGATGATCGAGCGTGGTGGGCCACCGGCCCAGTAGTTTGGTCAGGGATTTGGCTGCCTGGCGGCTCATGTTTTGAAACTTGTTATGTATTGCTGGAGATTGTTGATGTCATTGTCTTTTATTTTTTTTCTTTCGCTATCCTTTACCGTACTCTATCTCTGCTTTCCGCTTCAGTTATAACATTGTGAACCAGTTTCATGTAGGACTCACTTATGAGTCCCCTTTTGATTTCTAACAATGGGCTTGAAGCGTATTCCTCGGAATCATGTTGCGCCTAGTTTATTTTTGTCTCTGCTTTGTAGCTTCCTACACACTGCATGCAAGCACCCTTCAACGCTGCATAGGACACATGCAAGAGGAACTCTTGCAAAATTTTCCTAGGTCTCGCGCTTCAACGACCCCGGACACTCTCCAGTGTGGGGGAACCCTTTGCCCAATACACGTCTTATCAGGGGAGTACTAGTTCGCTAAATTATTACACAATGCTTTACAACTTAATGTACTATATGTTTCGGGCATCGAAAAGGTCTTCTGTTTCTTTCCTTTGGGGTTTAGCTTTGACAAATGAGGACATTGTCCTACTCAAGTGTGGGGGAAACAACCTTTTCTTTTTGATGCACTTCTTTATCTCCTTATACATGTCTATTGCTGCCATGAAGAAGTTCCATTTTGTATTAAGCAAGTATTTCCATGAATGCTTAGAACTTTCCACCAAAATTTTCAAATTTTCTCTCTTGAGGAGCAATTAATTGCGGTGTTTCCATAAATCCCTTTCTTGGTGAATTTTTATTGCTTAGGGGTCCTTTCTAATCCTTTCGTCTAGGGATTGCTAAGGGGTGTTTCCTCGTGGAAATTTTTAAAAGGACTTGAGAGGCACCATCGGTAACCAACAAATGAGAGTTGAGTGTTCTGTGGAGCCAAAGGCACAATTCCAAATAATTTCTTCTCATCTCTTGTTGCAAAAGAAAATCAAATGCAAATCTCTATTTTTCCTTTTGTTTTTCCTCAATGCCCATTCTTGAGAGAAGTTGGCCATGGTAAAAGTTCTCCAAGTCCAAAGATCTTTAAGCACTTGGAAACACTCTAGATCATACCCCGAAGCTCTATATTTTTATTTACCCTAAGCACCCATGTCACCATGAGAGGTTGGTTGCACTCCTCTTGAGATTTTTCACAATTTTGCTCACCAAAGTTCAAGAATTCATCTAAATACTTGCTTGCTATAGATGTTCCTTCTTGCTATGGGTTAAGGGTTCCCCTACACTGGAGAGTGTCCGGGGTTGTTGAAGCGCAAGACCTAGGAAAATTTTGCAAGAGTTCCTCTTGCATGTGTCCTATGCAGCGTTGAAGGGTGCTTGCATGCAGTGTGTAGGAAGCTACAAAGCAGAGACAAAAATAAACTAGGCGCAACATGATTCCGAGGAATATGCTTCAAGCCCATTGTTAGAAATCAAAAGGGGACTCATAAGTGAGTCCTACATGAAACTGGTTCACAATGTTATAACTGAAGCGGAAAGCAGAGATAGAGTACGGTAAAGCATAGCAAAAGAAAAAAAATAAAAGACAATGACATCAACAATCTCCAGCAATACATAACAAGTTTCAAAACATGAGCCGCCAGACAGCCAAATCCCTGAGCAAACTACTGGGCCAGTGGTCCACCACGCTTGATCATCCGGCGCAGCTCCTCATACTGGGCGGCCAACTCCTCCACGCGCCGCTGGTGGGCCTCGAACTCCTCCCGGGAAACCGTGGGAGGTGGTGGAGGTGGTAGAGCGAGGAGCAGGGCAGCGGCAGTAAAGGGAGTGGTAGATGAACTGGAGGATGACTCGGTGCTGCCAGCGGACCGTATCTTCTCCCAACCTCCAGGAGCACGGCGAAACCCCATTCGCCGGAGGGCAACATGGTCGATGGGAGCCGTGGGAGGCTCAAGGACCGCCTCTCCAACGTCGACTCCGCACTCAAGGAACTGAGTGTGGAGGAAGTGAGGGTAGCCGAGATGCTGGGTATCCCGCTTCTCGACCATGTGGCAGAGGTGGTAGAACATCAACCCGGAGATAGAGAATGGCCGGTTCGGATCTGGGGAGGTGAGGCTGTTCAGGAGGAAGCAATCCATGGCGTTCATGTCCTTACTGTCCCGGGGCAGCATGTTATAACGGATCAGCGCAAGGATGACGCGCTGAGCGGCATCCTGGACCATATTCGGGGTCATGGTGACCCGGGAAACAGTGCCCGACTGATTCTTCTTTCGGCGCGTGGTCGGGAGGGTGGCTAGGAACTGGCGGCGGTGGCTCTGGAGGTAGCTGTCTGGAAGGTAGTTGTCGCTCTCGTAATCCTCCGGAGGGATGTCCAAAGCCTCAATGAAAAGCTGCTGTGTGATCTCGATACGTCGACCTCCGACATATGAGATAATCTTTGAAACGCCCTCCCGAGCCGCATTGGCATAGAACTGGCGGACGAGGTTTGGGCAAAACCCCCCACCCATCGTCAAGAACCGACCCCATCTGTAAAAATCGAAGAGTGACTGGAGGTCGAGGTCCTCGACGATGGACGGGTCCACGTCCCGCTCTTGGATGAACTCCCATCGGGGCCCATGATGGTACCAAGTCTTGGCTTCTTCGGTGATGAAGATGCCATCAATCAATCTGGTGCCAAAAGGAAGGCGGGCGGCCATGCGTTGGCGGATGGTGGCTCGATCGAGTGGTTGCATTGTCTGAAACCAAAGACAAGAAAAGAAAAACAAGAAAAGAAAAACAAAATACAAAACATCAAAAGAGAGTTAATGATTTATAAGGAAAGGAGAAATGCAAAGGTTGTTTGTAAACATATTCATGAAGTGCATGGGAAAAAGAAAGAATCAAAAACAACACGACAATTCACAAAAAATTTCGGCATGATCTCCCTCGTTTTTCTAAGTTTTCCCGGTTCTAAGAACCTCCAGAAATCGACCAAAAGGTCATCATTCAAGTATTGAAGCACACCAATAACCCAATGCATCCAATATGGTCCAAAATTACGAACCAAATCCACACTTTACCCATTTTCACATATATGCCCACTCCAATTCTCAACATTAGTGCAGTACCCTAGGCATAGAAAGTTAATTGTGCTCACGCATTATCCCAATAGGCCAACAAAGTCGTAACATAAATTTTTTTTAAGTAAATAATGCCAAACAAGGCCTTATTAAATTTAAAGCATTAAGACCAAAATCATGCTAAAACCACCAAAGTGCAACATTTTCAATCTCCAAACCCACACAAATTCCCTAAATAATTATTCAACACAATCCAAATCCACAAATTTGCAAAAATCACAATTTTCCACCTAAGGCCCCGTTTGGTTCGACCTAAATTCAGCCCAAAGTGTAACTTGCTCAAAAAATTAAAAAATTGACTAAATAGAGTTAGATTCACATACCTAATTGTTTAGATGGTGAGAATGAGGCAAAAATGTTACAAAACGGGCTAAAATCGGGAGTAAAGTCGATTTGGGGGAATTTGGGGGTTAGGGTTCGGATGGAGAGAGGAGGGCTGCAGGGTGAGTGCTGGCTGGCGCGGTGGGCTGGGTGGTGTCGGAGAGGCGCGGCGTCGACGGAAGCAGGGCGGCGGCCGGCGTCGGAGAAAGCTGGGCGGTGGAGAACTGCTGCGCGCTGGAGACTTCGACAGGGAGGATGAAGGTTGGGGTGTGGAGTCGGGAGGAGATGGAGTTCGACAGGAGTTGGGGGCGATAGGAAAGAAAGAGGGAAAGGAGAAAAACGCTGCGTTCTGAGTTTATTTTTTTTCAAAATTTCCGAGAGGACCGCCCCACGGGGGCGGTCCGTAGGGGCGGTCCCCATCTGAGAGCGGTTTTGTGTGTGTTTTTTTTTAATTTTTCGATTGGACCGCCCCACAGGGGTGGTCCATATGGGCGGTCCACGACAGAGACTAAAATTTCAGTGAAAATCAGTCGGACCGCCCCACAGGGGCGGTCCCCATCTGAGAGCGTTTTTCTTCGGTGAAAATCAATGGGACCGCCCCTCAGGGGCGGTCCATGGGGGCGGTCAACAACAGAGACCCAAATTTTCATTTTTCTAGCACCCCAATTCATCCAATTTCACACTCCAAGTCCCAAAATCACAAAACAGCAGTAAAAACCAAACATAAGCACCAAAAACACAAGCAAAAGCAATAATGAAGACTAAAAAAATAAAACACTTAAACGGGCAAGGAAAGAAATCCGGGTTGCCTCCCAAAAAGCCGCCTGTCTTTTTAAGGTCTTTGGCTAGACCATAGTAAGGTTTAGATGAAACCTGGTTCCCGAAGGAAGATAGGACGAGCTTCTACCCGTATAATGTCACCTCCCATGTAATGCTTGAGCCTCGAACCATTAACCATGAAGGTTCCACCTTTTGTGTTCTTTAACTCCACAGCACCATACGGGGTCACCTTAGTGATAGAGAAAGGCCCGGCCCAATGAGATTTGAGCTTACCCGGGAAGAGCTTTAACCGAGAGTTGTAGAGTAAGACTCGATCTCCCTCATGGAATTCTCTCTTGAGGATCAATTTATCGTGCCATCTCTTTGTCTTCTCCTTGTAGATCCGGTTGTTCTCATAAGCTTCTTCCCGGATCTCTTCTAACTCCGTCAGCTGAAACTTTCTCTTTTCGCCGGCACTCTTGAGGTCATAATTGAGCGCTTTGACAGCCCAATACAATTTATGTGCAAGTTCAACCGATAGGTGACAAGCTTTCCCGTAGACAAGACGGTAAGGAGACATACCAATAGGAGTCTTGTAAGCTGTTCGGTACGCCCATAGTGCATCATCGAGCTTTAAAGACCAATCCTTTCTTGAAGAATTTACCGTTTTCTGTAAGATCCATTTCAGCTCTCTATTGGTGACCTCGGCTTGTCCATTAGTTTGGGGGTGGTAAGGTAGAGCGACCTTATGTCTCACTCTATACTTCTCCATCAAAGCTTCGAATTGCTTGTTGCAGAAGTGAGAACCCCCGTCACTAAGGATTGCTCTAGGCACTCCAAACCTTGTAAAGATATTCTTTCTTAGGAACTTGGTCACTACCTTAGCATCATTTGTGGGAGAGGCAACGGCTTCCACCCACTTGGTCACATAGTCCACAGCTACAAGGATAAAGAGATTTGAGCAGGAGGAAGGGAAGGGTCCCATGAAGTCTATGCCCCACAGGTCAAATGGTTCAACCTCTAGCATCACATTAAGAGGCATTTCGTGTTTGCGGGAGATGTTGCCCATCATTTGACAGCGGTCACAGGAGGCAACAAAGTCATGACAATCTTTGTGTAAGGATTTCCAGAAGAAACCTGCTTGTAGAACTTTTGCGGCGGTCCTTGCCGGCCCATGATGCCCTCCCACTTCAAGAGAGTGGCAATGGGTGAGAATGCCTTTCACTTCATTCAGGGGCACACATCTCCTTATCACCCCATCAGCACAAGTCTTGAAGAGGTGAGGATCATCCCAGAAGTAGTGCTTTGAGTCAGCGAAGAATTTCTTCCTCTGCTGGTAGGTTAAGTTATGGGGCACTACTCCTCTTGCCAAGTAGTTTGAAAGATCAGCATACCAAGGATCATCAGCTTCCTTGATTGCGAAAACAGTCTCATCCGGAAAGAACTCATTGATGGGTACACCTTCATCGGGCACTTCCATGCGGGAGAAGTGGTCGGCCACCACATTTTGCACACCTGGTTTGTCTCTGATTTTGATCTCAAACTCTTGGAGCAACAAAATCCATCTCAACAACCTTGGCTTGGCATCCTCTTTGGTAAACAAATATTTCAAGGCTGAGTGGTCCGTATGCACAACCACTTTACTTCCCAAGAGGTAAGAGCGGAACTTATCTAATGCAAAGACAACCGCTAGAAGCTCCTTCTCAGTTGTGGCATAGTTTTTCTGAGCATCGTTGAGTGTCTTGCTCGCATAATAGATAGTTCTCAGAATCTTCTCCCTTTTTTGACATAGGGCTGCCCCCACTGCATAGTCGCTTGCATCACACATTATTTCAAAAGGGAGACTCCAATCTGGTGACACAACTATCGGGGCTGTGATAAGGCACTCCTTGAGAGTGTTGAAGGACTTCAGACATTCTTCAGTGAATTCAAATTTTGCCTCTTTGGCTAAGAGGTCACACAGAGGTTTAGAGATTTTGGAAAAGTCCTTGATGAACCTTCTGTAGAACCCGGCATGGCCAAGAAAGCTTCTAATGTCTCTTACCGAGGTGGGTGGTGGTAGCTTCTCGATGACTTCGACCTTGGCCCGGTCAACTTCAATCCCATTGGAAGAGGTCTTGTGCCCGAGGACGATCCCTTCTCTCACCATGAAATGGCATTTCTCCCAATTGAGTACTAGATTGGTTTCCTCACATCGGGAGAGAATGGCGTCCAAGTTCTCTAGGCAAGAGTCAAAGTTGAGCCCAAAGACCGAGAAATCGTCCATGAAAACTTCCATGCTTTTTTCAATAAAGTTGGAGAAGATGGCCATTATACACCTTTGGAATGTTGCGGGAGCATTGCATAACCCGAAAGGCATTCTTCTATATGCGAACGTTCCATAAGGGCATGTGAAGGTGGTCTTCTCTTGATCTTCTGGGGCTATAGGGATTTGGAAGTACCCCGAGTAGCCATCAAGAAAGCAATAAAAGTCTTGCCCAGCCAATCTCTCGAGCATTTGGTCGATGAAGGGCAAGGGGAAGTGATCTTTTCTTGTAGCAGTGTTCAACTTCCGGTAGTCGATGCACACTCTCCAACCGGTTGTTGTTCTTTGGGGGATCAGCTCACCCTTGTCATTTGACACCACCGTGATTCCTCCTTTCTTTGGTACCACCTGGGTCGGGCTCACCCATTGACTATCGGATATGGGGTAGATGATCCCGGAGTCGAGTAGCTTTAGGACCTCTTTTTTAACTACCTCTTTCATATTCAGGTTGAGCCGCCTTTGGGGTTGAACGAGTGGCTTGTAGTTGTCCTCCATGAAGATTCGATGAGTGCAGAAGTGAGGATTGATACCCTTTATATCGGAGATTGTCCAACCAATTGCCCCCTTGTGGCTTCGAAGCACCTTCAGCAAACTGTCCTCTTGTGTACCTGTGAGGAGGAGATAATGACAGGTAGATCACAAGGTTCAGTCAAATAAACATATTTTAAATGAGAAGGTAGAAGTTTCATCTCCATGGTGGGAGGCTTCTCGACCGAAGGGGGTATTCTTTGCTCGCTTCTCTCCAGTGGTTCCGGTGGAGGGTAATGCGTTCTGAAGTATCTTGAAGCTCTATCCAAAGCAGCTACCATTTCATTCACCTCCGGGTCCATCTCCTGTTCATCATCAGACTCAAGCAAAGCAAAACTCAAAGCATCATAATTAGAATGAGGGGGTGGATTATTTTGTAAAATGGAGTCAACAACATCTATTGCAAAAGTAGCTTCCGCATGTGCGGGTCTTTTCACTATCTTAGACATGTCAAACTCAAGCTTTTCATCATGAAGACGCAAAATAATCTTCCCTTTTTCCACATCTATCAAGGTCCTGGCAGTTCTTAAAAATGGACGGCCCAAAATCAAAGGGACCTTGACATCTTCTTCCATGTCAATCACTATGAAATCAACGGGGAAAACAAAGGTTCCCACAGTCACTACCAAATCCTCAATTTTTCCTTTCGGAAACTAGAGACCTGTCAGCAAGTTGCAATTGCACAGTAGTAGGTGTGCACTCACCAATCCCAAGTTTATTAAAATTGAAAGTGGCATGAGATTTATACTAGCTCCTAAATCACATAGACCACTACCGCAATTAAAATCACCAATAGAACAGGGGATGATAGGCAAACCAGGGTCTCCAAGCTTTGGAGGAGGGTGCCTTAGTAGTACCGCTGAAATTTCTTCAGTGAGATGCACCGTTTCAGATTCTAGCAAAGATCTCTTGTTTGTGAGAATGTCTTTCATGAACTTTGCATAGATGGGCATCTGTTTCAAAGCATCAGCAAAAGAAATGTTAATTGTCAATTTCTTGAAAATACTTAAAAACTTCCTAAATTGCTCATCTAAATTCTTTCTTTGAGCCTATTCGGGAAAGGAAGTGGAGGGAGATGTTTAGCAAGAGAGGGAGAGAGAGGTAATTCAGGAGACTTCTTCTCCTTGGAAATATTTTCTGTGGAGTTTGAACTTCCTCAGGTATCTCTCGGTCTTCCTCTTGATTTTCTTGATTTTGCTTCTCTTGGTCATCAACTTCATGTTGTGGATATGGATCTTCTAGGGGCCTACCGCTTCTCAAAGTAACCGCCTTAGCTTGTTCTCTTGGATTAGGCTTCAGTTGACTTGGGAGGGTGCCATGCTGTCTCTGAGCAAGTTGTTCTGAGATTTGATCAATTTGAGTTTTAAGGCCCTGATTAAATGTCATCTGGTTGGCATTGAAGGCCTCCTGCTCGGTGAACTTAGTTTGGGCGGTAGTCATGAAGTTCATTGTCATATTTTACATCATGGCTTCCATTCTAGCCAAGTTACCATTAGAAGAGGAGGAGGAGGATGGTTGTTGTTGTGGTTGTGGTTGTGGTTGTGGTTGTTGTTGTTGTTGTGGTTGTTGTTTTGTGTTGTGTTGTTGTTGTGTGTTGTTGTTGTTGTTGTTGTTGTTGTGTTGTTGTTGTGGTCTAAATTCTGGCGGGCCACCTTGAGGTCTATACCCCATTTGAGAATTGTTTGCTTGGTGTGGCCCTTGAGGTTTATAACCCATCGAGTTATTGGAAATATTACTCGGTCCTCCTTGGGTGGAATCGTTGTTCCTCCATGAGAAATTAGGATGATTTCTCCATGGGGCATTGTTGTTGTTATAGTTGTAGTTGGGGCGGTTGCTAACAAAGTTGACATCTTCTTGTTGTTCGATGTAACTTCTTCCTTCACAAAAATGGGTCTCATGGGGACCCGCACATATAGCACACCCCTCTGTGGCTGAAGTGGAAGATGATGAAGCTACAAATTTTGCATTCTCTTTTTGGGATGTAGCGAGCTTCTCCACCATCTTTGTGAGTGAGGATATTTGGGCGGAAAGATGATCGGATGGTTCGACATGAAGTAGACCGGCCGCTCTTGGAGTTCTTCCCTTATTTCTAGTCCATTGCCTTGTGTTGCTAGTCATTGTCTCAAGAAGTTCCATTCCTTCTTGAGGGGACTTGTTCATGAAGCTACCTCCAGAGGATGAATTCACAAGCAAACGGTTCGCATCGTCAAGCCCATTAAAGAAAGATAGGCATAACGATTGGTCATCCAAACCATGGTGGGAGCAATTCATTAACATCTCCTTGAACCGGTCCCATGCATCGTACAAGGTTTCTCTGGGCTCTTGGTAGAATGTATGAATCTCTCCAATCAGTTGCCTCGTCCTACTAGTCGGGTAGTATTTGGCAAGGAACTTTTGAGCCATTTGTGCCCATGTTTGGATTGATTGGGGCGGTAAACTTCTAAACCATCTTGATGCGGAGTCGGATAAGGAATGGGGGAACAGCTGCAGCCGGATTCTCTCCTTTACCGCACCGTCTCTCCCGAAGGAATTGCAAAAGTCGAGGAAGAGACTTAGGTGGTTAGGAGCGTCGTCTGGATTTGCTCCACTGAACTTTCTTAAGTCCCGGACTGCGGTAATGAAATGAGTCTTGAAAACCCATTGTCTCGCTTCCTCCGGTGTCAATACTGGGAGGACTATAGCCGAAGGCCTCCCTTCGGTATCCGGCTGGTGGTAATCAGAGAGGGCTCAGTGTTGCTGCTGCCCATTATTCTCCATTTCTGGCTGATCTCCATCCGCCATGTTTAGATCTCTTATGCGTCTTCTAAGAGTGCGCTCAAGTTCGGATCTCGGACTAGCAAGCGGGGAGCTACTAGACCGGGTGTTTGGCATACACAGAAGAAACACAAGGTACCTAATCAATCACAAGAAAAACCAGCACTACAACTTAGTAATAGAAAATATAAACAAGGATATGATAGAACAACAAAAACGAAAACACAATCAAAGAAAACAGAACACTAAACTTTAAACAAAAGCAAAGACTAAAAATACCGGAACTAGGGAAATTGATGGAATCAATTTCCCCGGCAACGGCACCAAAAACTTGTTGTGCAAAAACTATATAACAAAGTATATAAATAAATGCAAGGAATAGGCAAGTGCACCTAATCGGTGTAGTACAACAAGGGTCGTATCCACAAGGAAATTGGTCCTAACTTCCTAGTCTCTGTACTTAGTAATTGCAAAGAAAACAGTAAATTGGGGTTTAGCCGGCGGCAAGCTTGAGTGTGTTGGTTGAGTAATTGCAAGAACAACAAATAAACTAAAAATCAAAGTTTAATGGATTGGATGGAAAAGTACTTTGGGAATTTGGCAATCCCCCAAACTACCTAGGTATGCTAGCAACTCTTCTTATGCCATAGTTGTCTTTTAGAACAATGATAATAACTCTCTAAACCAAAGATGAGCTAATTCTTACTTAGTTAATTTTAGCCTTCATAATCAATTAGGACTAAACTCACTAAGTAGCTTTAAGCAAGTTCTTGAGCAAAGCCCCAAATTATACTCACTAATCCTAGGAGCATAAATCAAGAGTTCTCTCTCAATTTGGTCACAAACCCTAACTCAAAACCAAATTGTAGATGGGGTTCACCACAAATGCACTCAAGAGATCAATTTGAGAACATTGAATGATAATTAAGAGAGAAACAACTATATTAAGGCATAATCAAGATTCACAAGCACAATCTAGGGTTTGGGTTCAAAGACCCATCCCAAAGCACAATAGAGTACTACTAAAGCATAGAGGAAAGAAAAACTAGAAAAGAGTAAGAAGAAGCCATTGTTGGAGCTTGGAAGCTTTGGAGAAGGTGAGTTCTTCCTTCTTCTCTTCTTCCTCTTCTTTCTCATCTTCTTTCTCCTTCTTCACGTTCTTTCTCCTCTCCTGTGTGTGTGGAAGTGTAAAATGCAAAAGAATGAGCCAAACCCCCTCTTTTTCCCATTTTAAAACGATTGTTCTGGGCAAATTTTCATCGGGACCGCCCCACAGGGGCGGTCCACACCAGAGGCGATTCCCGTGTTCCGAAATCGACTGGACCGCCCCACAGGGGCCGTCCAGAACAGAGGGGCTTTTTCTGCACCGAAATTGACTCGTTTGACCCCTCGTCTTTGACACACTCCTCGGGGCATTAAAGCTCAGCTACAAAGTCTTGAGAGTCTCCTAAAAACCATTGCTCAAGTGAGCTTTTACCTAAATTTAAATTAAAACTGCATGAGTTCAACTATATTAACGAAATGCTCTATCAAGTGGTGAACTAAGTCAATAGTTGCATGAAATAAAGGTAAATAAAGACCTTATAAATACATCATTTCACCACTTATCAGTGGGTTGGGCTAGATTAGATCCGGAATTGACCCAAATTGTCTAGTATTACGGGACTTCGTAACTAGTGCATATTGCTACATTTCATTATACTAGATTTTTTTTCTTCCAAAAAAGAAGCATAAAGTCCAAGGATAAGATAAGAGGTGAGATTGTACTCAGTGTACAGTGTACTGTATGGATGATGTTTTGTTTTGTTTTTTTTATCAAAACGGGGGCTAAAAGCCCTCAACTCTCATTAGAAAAAAGAGTTAAGTCATCCGACAACAGTGGTACAATACAGGAAGGAGGGGAATCAAGAATAGTCAACCCCTGGTTCATCCCTAGCCCACTTTTAGCTAACATATCAGCTAACCTATTACACGAACGGGGAGTATAAACAACATTGATATCCCATTCTGCTCAGACATTGGAGCAGATAGCTTCTAACATCGGCTTCAGGGGGTGCAGACTGGGACAGATTTGAACAGCTTGACTAGAATAGATGAGTCCGAGAAGATAGTTACACGCCTCAAGTTCTTCGCCTTCACCAACTTGACCGCTGCTGCCAGAGCCATCCCCTCTGCGTGGAGAGCATTCTGATGCCCGAAGGACTCAATGAAGCCCCAGATCCAATCGCCTTCAGCTGTGCGGCACACACCTCCTGCTGCTGCAACATTAGAACCACAATTAGTAGCTCCATCAATATGAATACAATAATGGTTAGAGGGAAGAAGTTTATAAACACTTCCCTTTCCTCTAATGCACTCCTTTCTCCTTTCAGCACCTTGCCTTGCATTCAAGAAACCAGAACAGGACCAAGCCCTTTTGTTTTGGAAACATGACAGGATAACGTTTCTGAAAGGGAGGTAGATTCTTGATTCTCTGCCGAATACTTTGCTATTTCTCCAATCCCACAAAGTGCAGCAAATGATAGGGAACACCATCTTCCATTTCAGCCTAATCAAAAACTTACCAGGAGCTATTAAGTTACTCCGAAACCAGGACAGAATATTTGACTCAAAGAAAGTTTCCTGCAAACAGCGAGGGACAAGTTTCCTCCAGATTCTATTCGCAACTTCGCAATCTCTCAGCACGTGTAAAATGGACTCAACCTCCCCGCACAAATGACATGAACAATCTGAAGTGAAACCAAGGTGGTGTCTCCTAGAATTTGTCATTAGCTTACCATGGATAACTTTCCATAAAAACAATTTAATACGTTCTTGAACAGGCAGTTTCCAAATAATAGTAAACAAGTTTGCATTCCCATCGTCAGAAGCCTGAAGATTTCGACTATTATTAAGAAAAAGATAGGCAGATTTAACAGAGTACCTCCCATCTGGGTCATGTACCCAGGATATAAAATCATCACCGGCACCTGAGTAAACTCTGTACTTACCAATTTGTGACATCACAGAACCTGGTAAATAATTCGAGAGTTTGTCCCAGTTCCAACCAGCAGAATCATCCCAATAATCACTAATCTTATTGTCCTGTTCTTCATTTGGCACAACACTAATAGACAAAGATAAAAGATTAGAATCAGCACACCAAACATCAGTCCAGAAATTAATTACCTTGCCATTGCTAACAGTCCACCGGATCCCTTGCTAATCCATGCAGAGCATTTCTGGAAGTTCTTCTAGGAGCTCGAACATCGAGAGGTACTAGGGTTCGGGTATCTATTCAAGAGAGTTTTATAGCACAGATTTTTGGGCTTCTGAACAAGGTTCCACACAAGCTTGCCGAAACATGCTAAATTCATTTCTCTAGCTTTACGGATCCCAAGACCACCATCAGCCTTAGACTTACAAACAGTGTCCCAACCAACATCATGGAACTTCCTAGTATCTGGGTCGTGACCCCAGATGAAATCTCTACAAAGTTTGTCTATTTTGTGGCAGATTCCAATAGGTAGGATCTGGCATTGCATAGCATGGATGGGGATAGAAGAGATGCAACTTTTAACAAGGCAGACTCGGCCAGCCAGGGACAAAGTTTTACTTTTCCAGCCAGCCAACCTGCTTCTGATTCTAGCTAAGATAGAGTTATTCGCATCACTATTAGATCTTCCCTGGCTAAGAAACACCCCTAGGTATTTCCCAAAATTCCTAGTAAGGGGCATTCTAGCCTCTTGAATGATGATAAGAGCCTTGTCCTGACTAACATTATTGGAGACTAAAATGGACGATTTCTCAAGACTGACAGATTGTCCAGAAACTACACAGAATTCGTTTAGACTATCGCACATGACTTGAATTTGCCTGGGAGTAGCTACCCCAAAGAGGACAAGATCATCCGCGAAGAAGCAATGAGATAAACTGGTCCCCTTTCTACCCATGGTAAGAGGTTTCCAATCCTTACTCGAAACTTTAGCATTGATAAGTTGGGATAACCGTTCCATACACAGAACAAATATAAAGGGGGATAAGGGATCACCTTGCCTCACCCCTCTTTCAGCACAAAAGGAGCTAGAGAGCTTACCGTTCCAGTTGATTTGAAAAGAAACAGAAGTGATGCAATCCATGATAATGTTTTTCAGATTACTAGGGAGACCAAGACATTGAAGAGTATCCTCTATAAACCGCCAGGAGAGTTTGTCATAGGCTTTCGCGAGGTCGATTTTCATAGCCACATATCCATCCCTAGCCTTAGTAACCCTCATAAAGTGATTAGCTTCCTGAACTAGCACTATGTTCTCAAATATACTACGACCAGGGACGAAACTAGTTTGGTTCTCGGACACCCAACCAGCCATGTAAGGCTTCAACCTATTAGCTAGGGCCTTAGCCAGAATCTTGTATTGCACATTGCAAAGGGATATAGGTCTAAATTGGGAGGCAAAGATTGGATTATCTACTTTGGGAATGAGAGTAACAATGGTTTGGTTCAGGCCGGGGGGTAGCTTCTGATTCAGAAAGCAATTTTGAGCAAAAGAAAGCATATTAGGAGCCAACAAACTCCAGAATTTTTGAAAGAAAGCAGCAGGGAAACCATCCTTGCCAGGGGCTTTGAAGGGTTTCATGCTTTTTAATGCATTTGAAAGTTCCTCAAGGTTCAAAGGCCTGGACAAAACTACCATCTCTGATCTGGTAAGGGGGTAAAAATTATGCCCTAGGCTACTGGGGTTGAATGCATCATCAGACTTGAAAAGGGACCTGAAATGGTTAACTAACACATGCTCTAAGCTGTTATCGTCTGAGACCCAATTGCCCTCGGGATCAAGCAGTTTATGAATAATTTTTTTTGCTTTCTAGCCCTAGCCCTAGCATGGAAATAGGCCGTGTTTTTGTCACCCAATCTGATCCATTGATCTCTAGATCTTTGAAACCAGAGAGCCTCCTCTCTTTGGAGCCAAACATCCAGGTCTTTAAGTAAGGATTTTTCCAAGCCTCTAAGATGATGACCTCTACCTGCATCAATAGCCCTCTGGATACCACTTAATCTAGCTTGTAACCTTTTCTTATTCAAAAAGATATTGCCAAACACCGATTTATTCCAGTCCTGAAGATGGTTACTAAGGCTGAAAAGAGACTCCTGCACGGGTCTATCTGAATTCCAATTTGAAGAGACAGTGGAAGCAAAATCTGGGTGGGAAAACCAAGCTGCAAGGATTTTAAAATAGTTGGGTTTAAGGTGATCATTACTCTTAGCAAAAAGGGAGAGAATGAGGGGGCTATGATCAGAGGCGAACCTAGGAAGGACCTCAACACAAGCATCAGGAAAGGCAACACTCCACTCTAACGATGCCACAACCCTATCCAACCTGGCACAATTAGTGCCATTTGACCAAGTGTACCGATTGCCACAGGATTTAATATCCATAAACTTCAATAGATGAAACCAATCTAAGAACTTTTTATCTATCCCAAAGTTGCTAGCAGCAGAGAAATTTCTATCCGAGGAGAAAAGGGTGCCATTAAAGTCGCCTCCTACAATCCAGGCTTCATTATCAGCCGGTCTAATATTGGTAATTTGGTCCCAAAGAAGATTCCTAAGGGAAGCAGAGGGTCTGGCATAAACCGCAGTAAGATAGAAAGATCTAACACCATCAACTAATTTGCAATGAATAAACTGACTATCACTACTAATGACCTGAATTTGGACAGGGTTGTTCCAGAGTAACCAGATACCCCCGCTAAACCCCTCAGCTTCAACTCTAAAAGAATTATCTAGACTCAACTTAGCGCAAACAGAATCAGCAGTATTCCCACTAACACGAGGTTCCATAAGAATCACAACATTAGGGCGCACAGAGAGCATGATATTTTTAATAGCACGATGAAAACTAGGTTTCAGGGCACCTCTTACATTCCAGAATAATATTTTGCTAATCATAAATTAAAACAAGACGAGGTGAAAGCATACCATTCTTACCCCGGGGGATTCCCCAAATTTACCTCGCGTCTAGGACTCTGGGACTGCGAACTAGGCAGCTTGGTCTCTGGACCTGTGACTCCCTCCATGGCAGCAATCGGACCTCTATTACTGAAGCGAGGGGATCTGATCAGCACACCCTTTTGAAGAGGAGTTTTTCCAGCTACTACTGGCTTGATCGGGGCGGGAATCCGGGCCTCCTTTTGGGGTGTAGCAATCTCAGCTGAACTGGAATTATGCTCTTGCTTACCCTCCTCGTTGAGTATCACAAATCTGGATTCATCAGGTATAACCTCCTTAAGTTTATCTTTCTTCTGAGAAATGTTATTTCTTTTAGAGGTGTTCCTCTGTTTCGGGATCATCCAATCCCCGTAATCATCCGTGACATGGCTCAGATTCTCCTTCGACGTATCTTGGCCTAGCTGGACGCCATCCTGTTGGATCCTTTCTTCTGAACTTCGAAATGGACAAGCTTCTCCCTTATGGCCATAGCACCCGCAACTGAAACACACAAGGTGCAGACCCTCGTACTCAATTTTCATAACCCGCCGCCTAAACCGATACTTCGCCAGAAGCGGTTTCGTCAAATCCACTTCAATAGCCACTCTAGCAAGGTGTGATTTACCGAAATCCGCCGGTGACAGGTCGATCTTCTTCACCTTGCCCACTTTTGAGCCAACAATATTCAAGAACTCATGGTTGTAATATTCACTAGGGAGATCTGGGAATCTCACCAGTACTTCGAGGGAGGAGAGCGCTTCGGTATTAGGGTTAAAATTGGGACGCCATCTACGAACCGTGAGATAATGATCCATTACTGGCCAGGGGCCCTCAGTGAGAACAAAATCCAGATCTTCTTGATTGCTAAAAGATACTTTGAAAAAACCGTTTGAGAGATCGTCCAATTTGAACCCTCCCTGCAAGTTCCATCTACGCCGTAAGCGATCATCGAGAATGTGCATCGGAATGCTTTTCCCTAAAAGTTTGACAATTAGGGCATTTCACCAGGGCTTCCTGAAGCGCATCTTCTGTTCCTTAGTGATGTAGATCGCAGGACATTTCGGATCGTCATCTTCAATCGGCTCTTCTTCGTCATCTGAAATGAAGTCTTGCTCTTCAAACATTGAACAGTCGTCACCAATCGATTTGGAACCCATCGTCGCAGCTTTATAAGACACCGACAGGGAATCCTGCCCAAAATTTTTAACCAGGTCACGGACCGACCTTTCTCTCACATCTTCGGTAGCACCAAACTCACCATGGCTTCGAGCCTTCTTGACGAGCTGGGAAGGAGCATCTAGGTCATCCATACCAGACGACAGGGCTAGACAAAAACTCTCAGGAGAAAACAAAAGAACAGGAGCACACCGGCGCAGCCACGAGATGTGACCGAAGCGACGGTACAGGAGGCGAAGCAGAGGAAAGGGGGGAAAGATAGGGCAATCGTGAGATCAAGATGCGCCCTTGGAGACGACTCTCATTCCCGAGCGGTTTAGTTTATTCCAAATTTATGTTTTGTTTTGTTGATATCGTCGGATTTTGTTAGTTTATGGTTGTGTGATTAACAATTTAAGAATTAATAAAAATAATGTCTTTTTTATATTCCCTCCTTATTCAAAATATACGTCGTGTATCTAGATTTAAATCTGTCCAGATTCATCTATAAAATAACATACATATATATTATTACTAATCAGCTAAAACCCAATTGGAGCTGTATGTAATATCTCATGGGGTAATTTTCTGTACGACACATTGATATGTGATGTAATAAATTAGTCATTTTGAGGGGTGTTTGGATATTGGCATGTCATGTTAACTGTTCAATCTTGTTATTTGATGTTTGAAACTTTGTTTTAGACCATTAATTATATATACAAAAAAAAACATATTTGTTACTATATCCGTCTCATTTTGACTTTCTTGTTTATTTTTTGACATGTTTTTCACTTCAATATTAAACATATAAGATAAAATAATTTTAGAAAACAAATTTCTACAACATATAGTTTTCACATAAGAATTTCATTGCAATACTTAGATTTATAAAATTATGTTATTTTATATGTTAAATATTGAAGTCAAACGATATACCCAAATAGTAAAGGGAAGGTAAATTAGGGACCATAAGGAGTATTAGTTAATTATACCAAAAACAGGTTTATTAAAACCTATATATATATATAGTGTGTACGTACACCAATATTCATTTTCTTATTTTTTTTCTTTGGATAATTGGTGAAAAGCTTATATCATTTGATAATGGACTGGAGGGGACAACAATATCCATCTTCTTTTTTTAGATAGTATCAAAACTTAGCTTCTTGTATCCGTAAAGGGATATGCTAATTTTGTGTTATTACGTTCGTAATGATGTATGCTAATTAATATAAATTCAATTCTAACTTTCTTCTAATTTGTAAATTCACAAAATACCATTTAAAAGTTTACTAATTCATAAACTATACAATTTTCATCAAAGTCTTTTCAATACCACACAAAAGAGTTATAATTCGTTAGGTACCATAAATTACTACCCATGAACATTTCAAAATCAAACAAAACTCTCATTATATCACATTAATGTTTTTAGTTCACAAAATATTAAAAAAATAATAAAAGATATTAAAAATTAAAATTTATTAATATATTGACTAAAATAATTGAAAAAAATTAAAAATAAATAATATTAGATGTTATAAATATTGCTTAATATATAAAGTAATACTTTCATAGAAAAAATAAATCTTCATTCTTTTTACTACTTTTGTATATTTTTAATTATTGTAACTTCTATATAATTATTTTTTATAAGTTCTATCTTTTGTATGTTTTAGGATTATATATATATATACATGGTTTTTTATTTTTATAATTTTTAGTTAGTATATTAATAAATTAATTTTTTATCGGTTTTACTTATTTTATATAATTAATAACATTTTTTGTGATATTAGAAAAATGTGACAATATGATCTCTCTTATTGGGCTGGCGTATTGCTACTGTGGCAACATTATCATCGATCAATGAAAAAAATCTTGAAATTATAATATTATAATGCTCAAATTACCTTTTTAAGACAGAAAGGAATCACCAGGCTGTAAAAAGTGATAAGAACTTGCTCGTTGGCGAGATCAAAATGAATATTTCTAGGCCAGAGCAGCACGTGAAAAGTGACTCAAACCTAAATATCATGATTCAACTGGTCTTCGGGCTGTTCTGAGAATAGCATATTTGTTTAATATTGTGTCAAAGAAGAGCTCTTTAGTATGAACGGATGTCGACCTTGGAAGCTACCACCAGATGCGTCCAAATAATAGTATATAGTACTATAGTACACGTTCTTTTAACAAGTTGATCGCCCAACAGAAAGCGTACAAATACGGCTACAAATTCATACAGGCTACCCCTCCCTTTGTTGCAACACCAAGAAACCTTAAAAGATTTCGTACAGCATAAAAACACTGGAAGCTTAAGCTAGCTCTTTGCCAAGACAAAACAGTCGGGTCTGTTTGACAGGCTAGGGATGCATTGTCTAATTGATATATGTCAATTTATTATTGGACCATTTAATATTTTAATCCCACCAAAATACACATTTGCCACCACACTATTAATTAACTACAATTAACTATGGGAATAATTTTGTTTCTGCAATAGTTACTTGACCTACAGCTAATTTTAACATGTCAGATGGCGACAAAGAAGAGGAAGACGAGACGAGAAGATTCGGTTGGGTATATTAATAAAAGCAGAGAAAACTCTGCGTGTGTCTGAATCTACGGAAAAATTAACTATTGGAAGCTACCGTTAGAAACGTCCAAATATATATATATAGTTAAACTAATGCACAAACTTGAGACAGAAGCATCCAAAGATTGTCACAAACTCATACTGACTAGGTTTGTTGGACTGACATGAGTGATTGAAGACTAAAATACGTCGAGTTAATAATGTCAGCATTATTGATGTCTTCGTTGCATAATGCAGGAGGGATTGATGCAATCCGACTATCATACAACCGGTTGTATGATGTTTACGTACATCCTCGAACAATCTTCACAATTAATCTGAACAATCATCACATAAAGTTGAACAACTTTATAATTATATGTCTTTACATCAATATGAACAATCAATACAAAAACTTGAACAACGTTTGAATTTAAAATGAACGGTTGTACGATGCTCGAGCAACCGGTTGTACCATAGAATTTGCCGGATTGATGATGTATTATCTTCAAACAAGGGTACTTTCTTATTAAAAATGCATAATTTTGATTCACCTGCTGGCAGCATATCGAGAATGGAACCAAACCATAGTCGTGCCGTACCCGACATGGTCTTCTTATATAATATTAGTACTAGTATATAATACGTATTAGTAAACGACAGTATGAGTTTATAAAATAAGAAGAAACTCAACTGATCCATGGATTAATTAAGAAATGGTGGGTTGAGTGAACTTGCTTGCTAGCTAGCTAAGAATAGAATTAGCAGCAGGTTTGTTTACTTGTAAACATGAAGTACAAGATCCACATGGATAGAGATTAGCACGCGTTTAATTTAATTGGTTGCCACGCTTTTCATCTTTCATTGGCCATTTTATTTATTCGAACTACAAATGATTTATAAAATTAGAGAAAATGTCTTTTCATTCTATAGGGTTATGCTCGTCTCAGTCTCAGTACCACCATTTGAAGGTGATCATTCATAAATCCTCTTGAAACAACAACAAAATTAGAGAAACGTTCACTTTAGAATATAAGTATTGCCTTTTTAGCTGAATTTTCAGCCAATTATCAAAAAAAAATAATAATAATTCTTCATCATACTCTTAGACCAACGACTTTGATTCTAACCAATGATTCTATTGAGTAAAGAGAACAAAACATATACTTTTGATTTTGATAAAAACAAAATAACTCACACGCATCTAACAAGGGCATTCCCTCGTATATACCTACGGCACACTTCACAAGTACAAATATGCTAAACGAACAGATGCTCATATATCCTTGTGGACCCAACCACACTTGTTCTGTAAACAAATCCTCATATTCGCTATTTGAAAACCTTACATTTTCGTCTGAATTCAAGCAACAATTATGCATTGGTTGGACTTTTGGTGCATCGGAGGCGTCAAGTTGCAAGACAAAGCTTGAGTTTTGGTCAAAGCTAAAAAGGTTGAAAAGGATGACAATATGTAGCCCGTTAGATTTGACCACGCAAGCCACCATGCCCGTCAAATGAAATAAATTGGCACCGCCGCTCTTCTTTCTGTTTTCTCCTCCTAGTACATCTTGTGTGGTGGGCCACCGGAGAACACGAGTTGTTTTGTTGCAAAATATACTACTATAAACCTACTAAAACATGATTGATGAGATCACATAGTACATACTTACCCCGGTCAGAGTTTGAAATGGGCAGTTGGCGATTTGAAAAGATGTTGCGTCTACAAACGCCCAGAGTTTCACTAATAGGAAAACTAAGCCCCTCAATTGGTTGTACAATAATCAGGTATATCATTGAACAATTTTTATATTTATCTTCGGTACCAAGTGTCAGCGTACAATGTGGTTCCAAGACACATATCAAAAATCTATTGGAAAAATAAAAAAATAAATAGTTGATAATCTCCTTTGTGTTATCTTCTGTGTGTGATTGTGGACATAGCAGAGGCAAACAATGATGCTATATTGCATGAGTCGATGAATGATCTCTTCGTCCGATGTGCGGATCTCATCCTAACAAGAGATGAAGGATAGGCAACTACCCTGCATGGACTGGAAGAACACCCAATTTCATTTCCGTTCGAACGAGGCCTCCTCTACAAGTCCTTTGCTTCCAAAAGCGTTGATCTTCGGGCCCTATAAACCTCTATCGACCAAGCTTGGAAGCTAGAGGGAGACTTCAAAATCTGTCAGTCGGGAAAGGACTTTTATCTTTTTGGGAAAATTCACGAGATACCCCTGTTTTCTTTCGTAATTCACAATATACCCCTGTGAATTTAGTAATTCAACTTTAAACATGCTTAAATGTTGTCCAAAATTGATGAAACTTTACATGGACGATGCAAAAATGTTATATTTTGGTCCAATATCAAATTTGAAGTTTTTTAAGCTCACATGTGACCTGTGGGACCCAATGAACAGTCACATATTCATTGGGTCCCACAGGTCACATGTGAGCTTAAAAAACTTCAAATTTGATATTGGACCAAAATATAACACTTTAGCATCGCCCATGTAAAGTTTCATCAATTTTGAACAACATTTAAACATGTTTAAAGTTGAATTACAAAAATCACAGGGGTATATTGTGAATTACGAAAGAAAACAGGGGTATCTCGTGAATTTTCCCTATCTTTTTTAGTTTGAGAAAGATGAGATGTTGCATGTAGTCCTCTTTTGAGGGCCTTGGTGCTTTGACGGTTCCCTTCTTGTCTTCCAAAGAATTGAAAAGCGCAAGGCGCCTCGCAATCACAATTTGCTGGATTCCCATTTGGGTAAGGGTTTATGATGTCCCTTTCTTTTACATCATAAGGACTTCGCTCGTAAGCTAAGGAATAGGTTCGGCCAATTTCTTGACTACGGGGAGGATGATGATCAAATCAGTGGGGAGTGCATGCGCATCAAAGTTGTCCTTGACATTATGAAGTCAGTGATGTGCTGTGTCACAATTACCCATGAGGGAATTAACACTTTCCTTCAGGTCACGTACGAACGTATGCCATATATCTGCTTCCAATGTGGTTTATTCACCCATTCAATCAAGAACTGTTTGGACCAGACACTCTTGGCCGGGGGAGGGGGATCTTCCCTTATGGCCTAATGGCCGAGGGCTACGAGCTATCGCTATGAATAACTAAAGAGCTCGGAGGAACATGCAGAATCATGGAAACTGTCTTGTATTCTGTTGAAGCAACTAGATCACTCAGCTACCCTGTGCATATGCGTGAGGCTGGAATAGGAATAGATGAGCACATGGACACAAAAGGAACAAACTAAAAACAAGTTGACAAAGACGTAAGTCCCCAACCAAAGACACCCAGGAACACAATGATCCCTTTGAAGAGTCCCTCTACAACTTTCCTTTAGCCTCGATGAGAGCAAATGAGTCATAGACCCCGACTGGTTACCGTAAGCATACCTTCAACCAAAGAATCGTTGAGAGCTCTTCAGAGGAAATTTGGAACCTCTAAATTTTTGGCCCTAGTCACAAGAAGGAAAAATCAGTCATAGAAACATATTTGCCTAAACTAACGATTGAGTTGGTCCACCACCTGGGGCACCTCTAGCCTCCTGGAAAAGCATCCGACACCCAACATGCAACGATAGCCCTGGGCTCAAGGGGTTGTCCAGATAAATGATTTCACAGGGATGTGGTTCCAAGGTTTGGCATGATCTCCTTGGGACCCTCTTTTTTCTTTTGAACAGCCAGATCATGTCACTTTCTCTAGTCTTAATGTTGTCTACCTACTTGTCCTTAGTTTTTGTGGTCAGTTCGCTGGTTGTATTTGGTTTGTATTTTTGGCTAGTGTGTTGGTGCCTCTTCGTCTCTTGGATAAGTGTGTATGTAGTAATCCATCTTGCAGAGCCCGTTTGGAAGAAAGAACATCTCAGCCCTAGGTTAGGCTTTAGCTTTAAGGATCTTAAGGTACTCACGCAACATCCTAATGAGATTATTTTACATATAGTAGTTGCCATTGTTGGCTCCTGCACTTGATAGTTCTATTTCGGTTGTTTGTCGTACCTTGTAGTACTTCAGTTGCTTAATTTAATGAAATAGTTTGTTTAAAAAAAGTCCACCTTTCTTGGTAAGATAGTTCTCTTATATATATGAAGAGTCATGGATTACAGTCTTAAACAAGTTTCATAAACACACACTACTACAGAAATAGTTAAGGACAACACTTCAAAGACAACAGTTACCTTTTTAATGTTGTGTTTGATATAATAATAGTATTTTAGTTGCATAAACATCCTATAAGACAATGGTTAATGTACTAGTTGTCTTCATTAGTTATAGACAATAGCTCCGGCCCTCCCTATACAGATTTTTAACCAAAAGACAATGATACCCCTAACAAAAAAAACTTATACCTTATCTATCCTAACTAGGAAATATGATAACTACACTAGATTTGGGGTTGCACTCGCAGTGCCGTTCAGTGCGGGAAATTAAAATTTCATTCACGCCTTGTTAACCGCCTCATCCCCTTACTAATCATGTGTAGTAATTAAAAGTGGTGTAGCAACCATTGGCAAGAAAAGAGCTCTGGTTATTGAGAAAGAAGAAAACACTTCAAAAGGCAGAACGAGCGAGGACGATTGAGAGAAGATTTGCCGATTTGCCAAAGTGAGGTACGTTGATTTTGCTTTGACCTGGACTTTGATTTTGGTTTAGGGTTTGATTCAAACAATTCTATGTCAGCAATAATTCTCGGTCTTTATACTCTCGATTGATCAAAACTTGATTTAATTTTCATTCATCCGTGAGTTATGCTATAGATAGAATTTTCAAATCCGATGTATTCGTTATAGCGACTTCCACATAGCTTTGGTTCATTCACGTGAATTGTACAACATCTAGAACTTGTGAATTCTTTCTGCATAAAAGCCAACATGGATTGAGGGCTGTGTTTTCCTGATGTCCCAATGGTCTCTGTATCTTCAGATTTCCCGCAGTTTTTGTTATGCTAGCCTTCATCTTGTGTGAACCCCAAATCACATCCTTCACTCTGCCGTAATACTACGAAAAAAATCCCCAACATGAATTGACTATTTGGTGAGTACATAATCACTATTGTTTCAGTAATCGAAATCTTGTTTAATTGACTATGTGTTGAGTACAGAATCACAATTGTTTCAGTAATCGAAATCTTGTTTAATTGACTATCTGTTGAGTACAGAATCACTATTGTTTCAGTAAACGAAATCTTGTTTAATTGACTATCTGTTGAGTACAGAATCACTATTGTTTACAAGATAAATTTCTCCTTGTTACTTGGCAAAGACGACTACAGTATATCTATATATACTGATGTGCTTATTATAGAAGAGTGTTATATCAGGACTGCACAGGGCTAAAGAAAATATAATAACTAGAACTTATCTGTTACACCTATTTATTATACCTATCTGTCACACCTATTTGTTACTGATATAATAACTAGGACCATACAACACTATCCTAACATTCCTTGTGTGATAGTTTCAGGGTTTACTACTCATAAGTTGAAAGACTGGGAAAATAAGCTTGAGACAAAGGCTGTTGATATTAAGGTGACTGTTTTCCTTTATTTATCGTAATTGTTTCAGTTCTAGGAGTTTAGCAGTTGCTGTGTGGTTGTTGTATAGTTGTTATAATTAACGGTAATATTAGTTACTTAGGCTAGTACTTAAGGAGGGAGCTTAGGGGTTACGGATGATTTAAGTTTTCTTTCCTCTCTACAGATATACTCACTGCTGTATTTCTTATTTTGTTAATGAAGATAGCACTTCAGAGTCGTCTTCCTCTTTTTGTTTGTTTCGATTTCTTGACAGTGCAAAGTTCTTCTACACTGTGATAATTTTATCAACTGATGACATGGGGTCAATACTAGATAATGGACATGATGAAGATACGCTGATATTTGATGTTGTAAAAACCTCTTATATCAATGTTGTCGTGCAGGGATCAATCATTTTCACCAAACACCAAGCAGGGAGTGGTTTGAAACAAATGTAGTGCTACATGTTAGTCTTGGGAACTTTTTGTTTTTTTACCTCTTTAGCTGTGCTAATGCTAGGAGGGAAAAACCAAAAGGATTCTCGCGATGGTATACATCATGGTGGATGGATGATGAAAATAATCTGCTGGTTTCTTATAGTGATATTTACTTTTTTCTTGCCAAACGAGCTTATCGATTTCTACGGTGAGGATATCTTCATTACCACTTTTTTTTTTGCTGAGGTTCAATGAAGTTGTAAATGTTTTTAGATGCTTCAGTAACATTTGAAATGTTTTTTTCATTATCTCTATTGTTTGCTGGTAAAGTTGTAGTTAATGTTTCTCTGTATGGTTTATTATTACTGTAATGTAATGATTCTTAATATTCACCAGAAGCGTCAGTTCTTTGATTACGTGTAATGGTGTTGGTTAAGTATAATAACTATTGGGCCTTAGTTAATTACTTTCTTTTGGATTGTATGTGGATCATAACCCTCATGATTGATCAGCATCTGGTCGTCACCTTCTTGAGGAAATCTTAGGGACTAGACTGAAATGATTAATAAATATTCTTGAATGTCAGGCTTTCTTGAAGAATCCATGTTCTGAAACATTTTTTATGATATCATAACACTCTTAAGAAAATTTTAATACATCTTTATCTTTATCTTCTTAAGTTACATGTTAGCTGAATATCTTACCTCTTGCTCTTCTGAGTGGTGGGCTTGGGTTATTTGTTGAATTAGTGGCTTTAGCCGAGACAACTTTTAGAAGGATAAAGCTGCTTACTGCTGATGAGTTAGTGGAGTTAATTTTGAATGAATCGAGTGCAATAAAATTAATGATGATAGCTTGATTCGAGTGCAAATATAGCTCCTTTTGGGAATGAAGGTCTTGCACAATATATTATGCCTGTGGCAAGGCTAGAAGATTAAACTTAAACAGCATACGCCACTATGCTGAATTTAATGTTGGCAACAAGTGATTTTATGTTGATGTTCATCTTAGTACGGTTGACTACTGTTTCCATTGCGTATCCTTTTAATGGTTCATCAGTCATGTTTTTCAGGCTGTGTTAGAAACTCATTTTTGGCGTTATACAGTTAACTGTTTGATTCTCTTTTACTTCTTTTTCTCCCCAACGCGATGATAGCTCATAGAGAATGTACTTTGTATCTATTGTATATCTGATGCCAGTTTGCTCCCTTTATTTCTTTTTGATTATCCATGTGAATGTCTTAACTCATGTTACGGTGGTTAGATCATATTTGGTCTCATTTTGTATCTACTTTGCTTTCCCCTATACTTTTTAATATCAAGTTCAAAACTTGTTATGGAAATCTAACCTTACAGTTTGAATGATATTTGCAGAGAGCTCTTCCAAGTTTGGGTCTGAATTTTTTCTTCTTATTCAAGTTGTACTCTTACTGGATTTTGTTCACAGATGGAACGATACTTAGGTTGGCTATGATGAGCAGTTCTGGTTAGCTCTTTTATCCTCCTTTTTTTAATTAATGTTTCTTAAACTGATCAAATATGCTAGCTTCTACTTTTACCGAATATTTCAAACTGTTAATAATTCCTGTCATGGTGTGAAATAGGTACACTGCCTTGTTTGTTATATCTCTCGTCTGCTATGTGGGTACATTTGGCGTCTCGACACTTCTTTTCCACTGGTTTACTCCATCTGGTCAAGATTGTGGGCTGAACACATTTTTCATCGTTACAACCTTGATGTTTGCATTCGCCTTTACAATAGTTGCTCTCCACCCTGCAGTAAGTTTGCTTGCTAAAATCTTAGTCTATTGCTCATACTTATAATTGTTTTAAATTCACTAGATGTGTGGTGCAAAGTCTATTGTGCTGATTCCGTTACAACGAGGCTCTGTATTTGACATCGCTTTTTAGGTGTGTAGTTCATTTCAGTGCATCCTGCGACAGTGGTTGTTTTCACTCTGCTAGCATAATGTGAATTGACATTATTTCCCCTCTAGAATATAATAATCTAGTTATACCGGCTTCTTAGTCATGAAAACTGGGCATGCCGGCATTAGTACTTATGATTTTATTTTGTTATTTTGCTGCTGATGATTCTATCAACTTCTGGCCCTAAACAGGTAAACGGGAGCATCTTACCCGTATCAGTGATTTCAATATACTGCATGTACCTTTGCTATAGTGGCCTAGCTTGTGAACCAAGGGACTACGAGTGCAATGGCCTACCTAATCACTCCAAAGCTGTTTCCATTGGACGCCTAACCCTTGGCCTTGTGACTACAATTCTATCAGTTGTATATTCTGTTGTTCGTGCTGGTTCTTCCACTACCCTCATATCTCCTCCAAGTTCACCTCGTGCAGGTTTGTTGCTTTTGTGTTTGTTTGATGTCATTAGGTGGTAAATTATGTGACATTTTGTGGTTTCTTATTCTACTTTTATATTGTTTATTTTTTTTTGTAGTGTCCACGACAACCTAATGGTGATGATTGTGAATATTATGTGATGATATTTATGAAGGAAATTATAGATAAGGGACAAACCACCATTCCTATAGAGGTAAATAATATTCAATTCATTATCATCTCAAATTAAAAAATCTACTTGTTGTGTTGCTAATTGTTTAATGATAACTTATATTGTATTTTTTAGTATTTCTACAGATACAAGAGTTGTCTTACAATCAAGATGAGATTGATGAAATTCGAGGAGAATGAGTAGCTTATACTCTACGTGAGGCAACTCTGTAGGAAGTGAAGCGGATTATTCTTTCAGGTGTTTTTAGTGGCTTTTAGAGGTTTAATTATTGCTACGTTGGTTAGAGAATGATTTAGTAATAGTTGCAAAGGAAATTAGGGGGTCATTTGCTTTTATTTTGACACACTATGTATTAAGTAGATGTGTGTTGGTGGAGTTATTTAGAATATATAGAGGTTAAGACACGAAACATTCAGACGATTGATAGAGGTCCACAAAGTTGGATGTTGATACAGATATGAGCATTTTAGTTATACAGAGTTTTTGAGAATTTTTGTGATGCAGAGTTGAATATATGCGTGTAATTGTATATAATGTTAATTTTCTCTTATTTTTATGTACAGGTTGAAATGTGTGGTTAGTTAGGAGACCATATCTACTAAAGACAATAGTATATAACTATTGTAAAATGGTGTAAACTTAAACCACACATGACACTTGAATGCTGTTATCAAAGGGTCTAAAACCAGTTTTCAAATAAGCTCAACAACAATAGCTAAAATCCAGTATGGTTGATGTTGTGAAAGGATACTTAATTTAGTTCAATATAAGATAAAAAACATCTACAAATGCTTTAGAGAATAGTTATCAATCATTGTAGAAATTAGTATTGTCTAAGGAATATATCATACATAACAGTTAAATGATGTTGTGAAAGGTACTAAATATAAATAATTAATGATCACAGACAACAGTTATATAGACGTCAGACAACAATTATAACTGTTGTAACAAATTAGTGTTTTCAAAAGTGTATGCCCTTAGACAATAGTTATTATGTGTTGTCTATACCAACTCTATGACAATAGTTAATCAGTGTTGTCTTATGTGATCTAAGCTGTTGTTATTTGTCTTATGATAACTGTTGTCTTAGCCCTAACCCCATTAGACAACAGGAACTGATACAACAGTTTTTAACTGTTGTCTATTACCTTTTTTGTAGTAGTGACAATTCTTGAAACCATTTGATTTGAATCAGTTTAACCATTTTTTCATATTGACAAATGACAAGTCAATCTTGCAATTTTGAATATTCAAAGTTCTTTCGACTTCTATTGTTTGATATCAGTCAGTATCTTCCACTGATCTTGGTCAAAACTTCCTTACGAATATATCTTTTTGGCTCCAGTGGGAACACAGATGACACAACATGCTAATTGAAATACACTAAAAATGAAATATTTGCACGACACGTGATAAATCTTTTTAATGGAGTTATAAACACACATAATCAGTTGTGTAAGAGTTGGTTCATATCAAAACTAGTATACATACGTACACTCAGCCAAGTAAATAAGAAATGCTAAAGTTACTTCGACTAACCTTTGTAATAATCATAATTCTTATTCAAAGCGTTTTTGCCTCTTCTCTGCTTTTGGACTTTTGGTCAGTCGCGGGGAGTCAAATTTGCAACACTAGCTTGTGTTTGGTCAAAGCAAAAAGATTGAAAGATTGGATAAAATTTTGCACTCTTTACTCTTGATTCGACCACTTAAGCCCGCTTGCCGTCAAATTAATTGGCATAGCTGCTTTCCTTCTGTTTTGCTCCCTCGTTCATTTGGTGGGCCAGAGAAACATGCAATTATATAAACCTGAATGAATCAAACAATGAGATCCCATAATGATCTCCGTCACTATTTACATGGGCCGAGTTGCTTAAATGGCGATTCATTCATAAATGAAATAGGCTTGTAGAAACGGTATGATTACATAAATACAATAAAACTAGTCCAAGAAAGCCCACAATCATGAACTGCTGAATCAATTCCTTTTCTTGTAGGATTGAATGATGGCCACGTATGTACATCTTTTGGGCTGAAAAGATTGCACTTTACTATATCTTGCAGTATATGGCGTAATGGATTTGACCTGGGCTGGGTCGCAGATGGCAATTCTGGTAGAATAACTATAACTACAGTAAATACATGTCCAAACATTGGGTCCATGCAGCGCAGGTCAGAATCAGTGTAGATTGTTACTACTACTTATGTGTACTTAATTGACTCCGATAATTATGTGATAAAATCACACGACGTTGTGTAACTAAGCACTTCTTGATTTTTTTTGACTAACCACTTCTTGATTGAGACTGCACAATACAATCTAAACTATATATTCATCATAACATGACATAGACTAAATAACACGAATAGTAATATGAAACAAAGCTAATACGAAAGGACAATTGATAACCTGATTATAATTATTATAGCGAATTATCATGACTACTTACTGAATCAGATATATGAACCTTATTAAGTAGACAAATCAATTTGTTCACCTATTTTAAATATAATGTATACTTGTCTTCTTAAAAATCATCAATGCATACAGGTACGTCCAAATTTGATTACATATACTTGAGTAATCTCGTTTGACCAAAACACTAATCAGCCGTTCACATTTTAACATTCTTTAAACCTTCTTTTTCACGATGAACAGCCGAAAATGACATGGTGTTAAATCTTGTTTCAATTATTAGCAACAGGGTGTAACTACTGATACCATTCACACTATAACTACAATTACCAAAGCTCCATGCTCTCCCCAGCGGACAAGTACTATAAAATAGAATTGGATACAACTTGATATAAAGAAGATAATATAAATTTGATATAAAGAAATAGATTGTTTTTGTATTTCAGATGTTGTATTGTTATCCATGGCAGACTTCCCTATTTATAAACTAAGGGAAGACAAAAACTCAAACCTTTATATATGTCTACTTGATAAAAAATAAAACTCTAATAATGAAGACTCTACATAGACTAGAGTATTAAATTGACGAAACTAATTAAGAAACTGACGAAACTGATGAACTTAAGAACACACATTATACTAACACCCCCCCCACCCCCTGTTCATTGGCGGTACGGTTAACCAAACAGTTATAATTAGACAATTGCAGTTTAGGTAACGGTATGTAACTTTTATATCATGGTTAACCATGATTAACCGGTTATATATATAAATATATATTTATACATATGGTCTTCTATTTTGGTTTTTATATTTTAAAATTATTTGCTATTTGCAAGTCTTTTCTATATTTCTTTTAACTTATATTTAGATAACTTAAACAAAGATAATCTAGAATATAGAAAAAGGACACTGCTTACATATGACGTAATATATTATGTGTATTGGAGAAGTAAGGTAAGCACTATAGATAGTGTATATTGTAATTATGTTTTGTTAAATCTTTTGAGATGTATTTTGTTATCACTTAGTTGATAAAGCAACTTGCAAATTATGTTGTTCGAATCTATGTGAATTGATTTTGCCTTATATTCTTGGACTGTTTCGTGTCATTGCGATTATAAATGTGCAGGTTATATATTATATAATGCATTTATTAGATGATTGAACATTGTATAATGGTGGATTCAACATTTGTATTATATGTTACGTATATAAACTAATGCTTGCACATGATATGTAATGTTTGGTGCTTTCTAGTTTTTTTATTGTTTTTATTTGCTCATTTCATCTAGTTTGTTATCATTACACAAGGTTATTTACATAATAAAAAAAAATCTACACCCGGTTTTTGGCTAACTTGAATTACCACCAAAATAAGTCTAAGAATCTATTTCGACGGTCTCAATTTCGGTGGTTTACAACCACCAAAATAAACCCATAAGAACTGGTGAAATAGACCCTTTTTCTACTAGTGGTTAACCTGAATGCAGTTAACCGATGTAAACGGAATGACAATGATATTGAATTTTCAAAAACCGTAACCTTACCGTTTTGTCATCATACCAGCAAGCTGAGAAGTAGATGGAGTATAAGAAACATACAAGCCCTTGCTGGATCTTATCACGAACAATGTGACAATCAAGCTCAATATGTGTTGTATGCTCATAAAAATCGGCTTACGATCCTAAGTCGACCAACCTTATTGTAGTAAGACTCATCAGCATATTTTGGAGCTTGATTCACTGCTTGAATAATGTTAGCAATCTGGCTGAAATGTTCCTGTTTCAGCCCACTAAGTGGACTAGAAACACCAACCACAGGGTTCCCTGATTCAGCGAAGACTAATCCTGCCACACCTTTCTTTCTTCTTCTCAGTTTCGTATCATATCCATGAAGATCATAACAGTCATCAAGCAGATGTTCTGTTTTCTTGCAGTGAGTACACCTAAGCCGCTGAAAGCATTCTTCAGTAACATGACCAACCTTCTTGCAAAGGCTACATGTTTTCTTCTTTTTATCTCTGATAGATTTAGCACCTCCACCACTTTTAGACGAACGTGTGACATTGACAGGGTTAGCACTATAAGAGATAATGCCTGAGTATTACCTTCTTCTTATCTTTGGTCCTCTTCTTGTATAACTAAGGCAAAAGCACGTTCGAGAGTTGGTGGGTCACTCATGGCTAGAATCTGCCCTCTTATGTGAACATAATTTTTATTCAGCCCATCAGGAAATGAATAAGGCGATCAAGATCCGTCCTTCTCCGCTCATCTTCCCTTGCAGCACAAGTGCACTCCGATATTGGATAAGCCAGATTCAATTCAGCCCACAAATTCCTGAGCTTAGTGAAATAAACTGTAATATTATCTTCTCCCTGCTTCAAATTACCCTACTCCTTTTTCAAATTATGGATCATGGACAAATTATTTTGCTCAAACCGTTGACAGAGCCAATCCCAAATATCTTTAAGATTGCAACAGAATATAACACTTGGTGCTATATGTGGCTCGAGCACAAAATTAGCCAAGAAATAACCAAGGACTTGGAGCGTGTCCAAGCGGCAACTCGAATTAGCTGATCATCGGTCGATCTTGTCACAGTGTTGTCAATAAAACCAAATTTGTTTTTAGCCATAAGTGCATTCTTCGTTGTCCACTTCCAGGTTTGAAATCCAACACCATTGAATTTAGGCGCCAGAACATGTCCCGATTGCTCAGAAGGATGGACATAGATCAGATTTCTCTGATCTATGGTGCTAGTATTTTGAGAAGAAGAGACAAGTGTTTTGTTTCCATCATCTGTTATCTTAATCAAGACCTTACTTGCTCTGATACCAAAATATAATTGACAAAAATTGATAGAAACTGAAATATATAAATAGGATAATAGAATTGATAGAAATTTGATATAAAGAAGAAGAGATGTTTTGTATTTTTGATGTTGTATTGTTTTCCATGACGGACTTCCTTATTTATAATCCGATAGGAAGACAAAACCCGAACTTTTACATATGCCCACTTGAGAAAAATTAAACTCTAATAATTAATACCTACATATACTAGAGTAAAAAATTGATAAAACTTAAGAAACTGGCAACAAAACTTAAAAACACACATTATTCTATCACTATATCCTCCCATCCACACCACAACTTAACAAGGGCAAGACTCTTCAATTAAAAGAAAGGAAAGTCTGGAAATTAAATAACCGAAAACGGGAAATACAGGAGGTTGATTACACAACTAAAAGACATAAGTAGCAGATGTCATGTATGTATACTACGCGGCGCTGCAACAATACCGTACGAAGATGAAGATACTGGAAAATCTTAATCCTAAATTATCTAGGATGTTGGCAGAAGTTAGGGTCGCGGCCGTTGGAGTCGTCCAAAGGCTGTTGATACATTATTTGTCACCCACCAACTGGCCAATTCTCAAACGGCGGTGGCGGGTGGGTGGGTGCACATTCTTACGATCTATAGACTATATCCCCATGTGAAACCATGAGGTATTAATTGTGAATTTGTGATAATCGAATAGTATTAAGTAATATGATGATGTTTCTCACTCTAGCCATTGTTTTGTCAAGTTATTTTGTATTGCAGATTATGTGTAGTTATTTCTGTAATGTTGATTTGGTGTTATCAGTTGTATTATTAGATTTTTTTCACATTTAGAGTTTCTTAATATTTAATGCTAGAATTAGTAACAGAGTTAATTATTCAGTACTAGATAGTTATAATCACTTAAATAGACTAGAAACTAAGCCAATACACTTGATCGCATCATTAACTTGTTTGACCAAATTGAGATTTTTTATTTATCTTAGCTTTCTTAGGTTGTTTAGCTTGCGTATACACGCTATATCAAATAAGTCATATATTTTGTCATTTAGCATGCACTTAATTACTTTGCTACGTGTTGAAGATATCATGTTAGTTGATTCATTGCCTACCTATATAATTCTAACAGACAACCAGTCAATATTCATGATCAATGAGGATTCTGACGCAAACTAAAACTAATAATGGAAGTGCCGTGCCCAGATTCAAATATATATGAAGGCAGTGGTGGATGCAGTAGGGGAATTTGGGGTGCCAAACATTCTAAGCCCTGATTTTGCTATATTGTATAAAAATTAGGGTGTAAATTTTTGTTAATTTTTTTTTAATTAAGTGATAAATTTAACGATTCAGTATAAGACTAGCTTCTTTTGTGAGTAGCTGGACACAGTGAGATCGAAGAAACACTCCGCCATATATACTAACATAGAAGTCAAGTGATTGACATCCGAGTGGTGGAATACTGAAGTAAGGGACGGAATGTCATGAGTTCGAATCCTCTTACCACCCACTTTGGTGGGGGAAAGAAGTGACGGTGGTGGGGGCAAAGGAGTTTACTCTCCGATTACCCAGCCCGGAAGAGAAAGTGAAGGACGGTGGTGGGGGAAGGAGTTTACTCTCCGATTACCCAGCCCGAGGAAGAGGAAGTGAAGGACGGTGGTGGGGGAAAGGAGTTTACTCTCCGATTACCCAGCCCGGAAGAGGAATGGAAGGACGTGTAGGACGGATGCACAAGGGTAAGGTTGTAAGGAAAGGTCAAGGAAGGTTCCTAGGATAAGACTGTGCTGTATGTTTGTTACATTAAAAGCTCTGACTGAATATACATTTACAATTTCCTCTTTTTTTATAAGAGTGAACACCACATGGAGATAAAATGTCAAGTTAATCATGTTTAGTATCATCCACCATATTTCCCACTTTCGCGAAATAAAATGGTACTAAAAGTTTAGCTCACGAAGTGTAAAAGAACATGTAATATATTTAAAATGGCATTTTGTACAAATTCATGCGTGGAAAAGTAAAACATAAGTATAAGCAGCTCATAGAAAAAAGGTAATAAGTGTTGACATGAAAAAGAGGTAGGGTTAGACTAAGACTAACATGTAAGCGGGCTGAAGGAAACAAAGGCAAAAAGGTAACATTCAATACAGACTTCAAAAGTACCCCGTTTCAATTAATCTTGAACCCCAGATGTTTCTTCAGCTTGGCCAAGCGTGTGACAATGCAGTTTAGTGCTTCTACAACTTATGCTAATTTCTTCATCTGCTTTGGTAGATGAGCTAAAAGCTCTGAGAGTGGTGAGGTCATACCAGAAGCCATTGGTGGGAGTTTAACAATCCACTGACCACCTACCAGTCCAGACCCATCTTGGAGAGAGTTGTGGATCCTAGCTCGTGATTATGGTAGAGAGCCTTAGACTAAACATCATCTCGAGGCACACCATGGTAAGCAAATAGCAAACACAACCATGAGGTATACGGTGATGAAAAACGAGCCTGAGTAATCTCATGCAGCATATGGTACATCATAAGTGGGAAAGGCTGATGTGAATCTCCATTTCACTAACCGATGAATTAGCAAAAAAAAAATTAACAAATTGTCATAAAATTCTTTATTTTTGCCCAGAAAACCTCAATTCCAGTCTCGAATGGGGTTGTCCAGCCTTGTGCCGAGGCATAGCTAGCAATTGAAGATGAACGATGCTTGTTGAACCAGGAGTGAACCAGCCTTTTTCCTGCTACTATATGAGAATCCTTTATTGGCTTGAAAAAGAAAAATAAACGGGAGAATAAATACCCATTGGTATAGATCTAGAATGAGAGCCACAAGATGAAGGTGTGAGCAACAAAGAGACTCAAAAAAGTGTGTAGAAAACAAGCAAGGAAGGTAGTGAGTGTAAAAAGACCAGAAGAAATGGGTTTTATACTGATGAGACAGTCAGTCTAGTAGAATAACCGAGAATTTGGGTTGTGGTAATAAATGGACAGTGCCACCAGATGTTAAAAGCCAACTTAGAATTTGATCCAGATCAGTCAATTTAATAATCAAGAAATGCCACATAAAGTAAAATAGTTGTCACTGTATTATTGAAATAAATGAATTGAAATGTTACCAAACTATTAATATGAAATAATAAATAATACGTGATACACTCACTCTAAAGTACCAACTTTGATACACACAAAATAATTCATTACGATAAATAGAAAGAATATAACTTTATCAACATTGAGCATCTTAGAGTAAGACTGAGGAAGAGCTGTGGTGAATATATCCGCCAATGTTGGTTAGTGGTGCAATACAAAAATTCGACAATATTATTTTCCACTTGATCTCGAATGATATGATGCTAAATCTCAATGTATTTGGTCTTAGAATGTTTGACAAAATGCTTCGTATGATTGGTTCCGCACTTTGGCAAGTGCGGGAGTGTGAGGGCCCACACTAAGTTAGAACTTGTGTCCGGCATGACTGAGATGGTTCGAGGGGTGGTGAGTGCACTACGTGGTCCACGGTAGTGCGTCGCTACTAAAGGTGTCTTGGCACTGGGGTTAGGGAAAGTGTTCATTGAGTGAAGTGTCCCGCAAATCCATGCCCTCGAGCTAAGGGATGTGAGGATGTGCGAACCATGGCGTGGTTCAAGACCACCCTTAATCATGTTTTATGTTTATGGCACAAGGGTTGATTCGGTTAAACTAGTCGGGCCTTGGCCCGACACGGATCATATGTGTTGCTTGTTTGATTGTCTAAAAGTGTTATTCTTTATTTGATTCTTATCCATGAAGGGTATAAATGCAAGGAGAGTGTGGGTAGTCACAACAAAATAAAGAGAAAGAAATTAAAGACGTGGTTCACTACAAGAAGTTAATAATTGGCCTTTACTAATTTGAATGAATCCAAAAGAGATTAGCTAGTTTGACCAGCAAAGTGGTCAGTATTGGTCAACTCTTTTCGAGTTTTAAATTCCAAGTTGGTCAAGTTATGGCTACTATACATATATGTATGAAATACTCGATGTAAAGAATATTATATGTAAAAGAAGATTATAAAGGAATTTATGAGATCCATTGTATAGATCAACATTACTTCTTTAATCAGTTTCAACTTTAAAGGTGGATTATAGTGAATTAAGGGAAAATTACATCCTCACCCATGGCGTTTGACGAAATTACACACCCCACCCACAAGGTTTCAAAAATAACTTTGTCCACCTATATGGTTTCCGCTTTTTTACATCCAACAACTTTTCTAATATTTGATCAACTTAAAAGATGGTTAAATGTTGTCCAAAATTGATAAAACTTTACATGGATGATGGTAAGGTGTTATATTTTTGTCCAATGCCAAATCCAAAGTTTTTAAGGTCCTATATGACCTGTGGGACCTAATAAAAATACGTTCACATGTCACATGGTTCATTGGATCCCACAGATCACATATGAACTTAAAAAATTTTGGATTTCACGCTAGACCAAAATATAACACCTTAGCATCATCCATATAAAGTTTCATCAATTTTGGACAACATTTAACCATCTTTTAAGTTGATCTAATATTAGAAAAGTTGCTGGATGTAAAAAAGCGGAAACCACATGGGTGGACAAAGTAATTTTTGAAACCTCATGGGTGGGGTGTGTAATTTCGCCAAACGTCATAGGTGGAGGAATTTTCCCGTGAATTAATGTTTGATTATTGAATGGAAGAACAAATTACTTATAATTATTGATATGAGACTGAAGTAAGCGCTCTCTCATTTAGCTTGTTTAAGAGCTCCAGAGTGGAAGTCCCTACATGATCAATGAGATTGAATTAATGTTCGATCATGGAGTTGAACAACACAATACTCAATTACTCAATTCTTTATTGAATTGAATAAAATGTCAGTATGTGATATGATTATAAAAATCAATCTTAAATATACGCTGCAGTAACAACTACTATATGATCAACGATCAACAAAGAATAAGTGTCTCTTACTATTTTTTTTACAGCTTGTCTTGGCTACACCTGGGTGTAGCCAAAGAAGGCTACATCCCAGGCGCCCTCTTACCTCTTTTTTTTTTTAAACGCCTTTTGCGTGTGTTTTTTTTAAAAAATATCTTTTCCTTTTTTTTTTATCATAAACACTTTAAATAGTTGTAACTTTTAATATATAAGTTCAAAATGAAAAAAATTATATCATTGTTCATCTAAATTCAAGCTCTTCAAAACAAGACCAGTCATGGATATTTTTAACAATTTTTAAAAAATTATTTTTACATGTATGAAGTACATAATGTAAAAGAAAACTTGTACAGATTGTCATACAAACTTGTACAAATGTTCACTAAAACATGTACATCCTCACGTAAAAACATGTACATCTCGCATTAAAAACATATAGATAGTCATATAAACCTGTACGACTAATTAAATATGTACATCCTAAAATTAAAACATGTACATATAAAGAAGAACACTTGTACAGATGGTCATACAAACATGTACATATGTTCATTAAAACATATACATTCTCATAATTGAACATATACATTCTCACATTTGAACATGTACATCGTCACATTAAAACATGTACATTCTCACATTAAAATATGTACATTATCACATTAGAGTATAGAACGGTTTCCAAATAGATTACCCTACCCCCCCCCCCCCCCCCCCCCCTCAAAACACCCCAAAACCCACCATAAGATAGCTAAAAATGTCGAAGGCAATTTTAGGGTTTGTAGTGGCGGGTTTAGGGTCTACACAAACCCTAAAAACCTGTCGAGTTAGTTGCTACAATATAAAGTACAAAAAATTCCAAATAGATTACCCTACCCCCCAAAACACCCCAAAACCCACCCTAGGATAGCTAAAAAACGTCGAAGACATTATTAGGGTTTGTAGTGGCGGGTTTAGGGTCTAACGACCCTAAACCCGCTACCACTAACCCTAAAAACCTGTCGAGTTAGTTGCTACAATATAAAGTACGAAACAAATTCCAAATAGATTACCCTACCCCCAAAACACCCCAAAACCCACCCTAGGATAGCTAAAAAACGTCGAAGGCATTTTTAGGGTTTGCAGTGGCGGGTTTAGGGTAAACCCTAAAAACCTGTCGAGTTATTGCGATGAAGTACAAGTTTTTACGTGTGGATGTACATGTTTTAATGAACATTTGTACAGGTTTGTATGACCATCTGTACAAGTTTTTTTTACGTTTTGTGCACTATACATGAAAAAATAATTTTTTTAAAGTTGTGAAAACATATCCATGACTGGTCTTGTTTTGAAGAGCTCGAATTTAGATGAACAATGATATAATTTTTTTTCATTTTGGACTTATATATTAAAAGTTACAATAAGTTAAAGTTTTTATAATAAAAAAACAAAAATAATAAAAATCTGTTTCTTTTAAAAATGAAAAATGCAAAAAAAAAAAAAACAAACAAAACAAGACTTACCTCGCGTGCGCGCTCTCCCTCCCCTCCTATCTCTCATCTCTTTTATTTGTATTTAACTAAATTACCCCCACATGTAGCCATCCTAGATACATCTACCCGTAGGCAAGAATTTGCCTTTTTTTTATTGTTTATGCGTTTCTTCTTTTCTTTATTTCATCTAACAACATGTTCTTAGAAAAGTGTTGACAGTGTTGCTCTACACCTATACCTGTCTCATTAAAATCTCTATAGACAAAACCTAGTAGGAAAAATTCTATAGAGAAAAAAGAGTATATGGTATTCGGATTACATCCAAACTACAAAAGCAATGCTACAAAAACAGTACATTATACTTAAGATTAACCGAGCTTACAAATCTTTCGCTTGGCATGAGAAAGTCCGGCCACCAGCTCTTAGTCCATCTCCAAACTCCAAAGTTAATGTGATGAATCACTTTTCCAATAATCAATTATTCTCCTCTAAAAACCAGCGCATTCTTACTATTCAAAATATTCCAAACACCATAAAAGAATGTGGACTTCCACATTTTTTGCTTTCACTTGTACAAATCAGGCCTATTTCGGCGGTTGTTTAGTGCCTATTTCGACGGTTCTGAACCGCCAAAATGGAGGCTGCCGAAATAGGTGTGCGATCCTATTTCGGCGGTTGTTAGCTAGGAACTGCCGAAATATGCACATTTTTAGAACAAAAAAACCACACCTATTTTGGCGGTTCCTAGCTAACATCCTCTGAAATAGGTGTAATTCAAAAAAAAAATTGTTACTGTTGCCCCGTCTTCAACCTCACCAGTTAGAGTTGCAAAATTACAGAGGCACAGAGATGTTCCTTTCGCCAGTTAGGGTTGTAAAATTACAGAGGCGCAGAGAAGAGAGGGGTGTAGAGCTTGTTCCTTGTTCTTCAGTTGCAAAATTACCGTGAGTGAAGAGATTATAGGCGCAGAGCATGTTCCTTGTTAGTCAGTTCGGGTTGCAGAATTACATTGAGGCGCAGAGCATGTTTCCTTATTCGCCAGTTCATTGTTGAGGCGAAGATAGGCGCGCAAAACATGTTCCTTGTTCTCCAATTGCAAAATTACCTACAGTGAAGAATTAATATATTCACAAACACAAAGAAGAGAATGAAAATGCACAGACCATGTATCCATTCCTTGTTCACCAGAGATAATAAGATAAGTTCGAGTATATTACCGGTTCGGGATGAACAACAGCCCCGTCTTCAATCTGTTAAGCGAGAAGTAGCAAAGAAGAGAATGAAGAGGGAGGCGGAGGAGCAGAACAAGAAGAGAACGAAGGGGAAGGTGGAGGAGCAGGCACAAGAAGAGAATGAAGGGGGAGTGGAGGCACAGACATGAAGAGAATGAGAGAGAGAGAGAAAGAGGAAACGTCGGAAAAAGAAGGTGGAGGCGGGCGCGATTTAAAAATTTTTCATCTATTTCGGCGGTTCTTAGCTAGTAACCACTGCAATAGACTAGAAAAAAACCAGGAATGTGAAAAATTGAACTGGGGCGACCCTATTTCGGTGGTTCCTAGCTAAGAACAACTGAAATAGGTGTCTTTTTTTTACAACACAATAATCAACGAACCTATTTCGGCAGTACCTAGCTAGGACCGCCGAAATCGAAATTGTTTTTTTACATGGAGAAGTTTTCGGGGCCCTATTTCAGCGATTGTGAGTATAACCGCTAAAATAGGGGCGCCGAAATAGACTTTTTTGTACTAATGTTTCCTCCCCAACGACATCCACTCTTCAAATATTTACACCGAGGTTTCTTTGAATGTGAACGGTATCCTCCACCAACCTACTACCACACTTCATATTTGTAGAGAGGCTTCATAGAAAAACACGATATGCTCCACGACTCCATATGAAGGTTATAGAACGAGCACAAGCTACTACCAATGAGGATTATATCCCTATCAAAAAGGATATCTAGTCATTAGTCTACTAAGCATCAGGGACCAAATAATTACCTCCACTCTAGATTCTGCCGATTTGTTCCAGATTCCATCAACAACTCCAATCAAAGCTGTTGTAGCCACACATTTCATCAAGTCCACGTACATATTACGTGCTTCAAATTCACAGCCTGCAGCTCTCCAAACAATCTCATCTACGTTCTCCTAGGACAGCACACGTCCTGTCATTGAATGTAGTTCATATAACAATTCACTCTCATACCTGAATTTTTTTTATTAGTAGTGCTGTTAAACTGAAAACTGATTACATCAGTGGGGCTTGGTCTGGGCAACCAGCACGAGTACAGCAAAGCAAAATTCAACTCAAAACAGACCAAAAAGAAAGTAGCAACAGGGGATATCAAAAGCACAAAAACAAATACATCAGCCAACCAAAGGATCTCAGACCGAAGGAAAGAACTGCTTGATGCCCTTCATATAGATTAGCATACTGGAACAAGGTAAAGAGAGCCTCCCCTTCGGAGCCCACTCAAGGGCCCTTCGCTTGGCAGCTACAACCACTGATATCCAGTCGGGTGATCCCTCATTAAAGACGACCTGGTTTCGAGCCTCCCAAATTGTCGCTAGGGAGTAGAAGGAGGAGATCCACAAACCCTTTGCTGCCGGAGCAAGATTATGCTGTACCCAGATGTCCAATACGCTGCCAATTTCCCGATCCAGATCGACAGAAACTCCCCACCATACCTTGACAACAGACCACACAACTCCCGTTTTAATACACCTTACAAATAGGTATCCCACCCTTACAAATCGGACACAAGCTCTGTGTTATCGATATCCTTCCCTGCCAGAACATTCGCTCTTTCGTGGCAAGTTTATTTTGTAAGCAGAGCCATACAAACAATTCAACACGAGGAGCCGCTAATTTGCTCCAGCTGAAACGGTGCCAGCTTAGTAAAATAAAGTCCCGTTTTAGGTGGATGCTCTCATAGAAACTTTTGACCGAGCAGCTAGAGTTACCAGCACCCTCCCAGACAATGCGGTCAACTGCAGCAGGTCGTAGCTCAGAAGCGCGGTTCAGTAGAGATAGAAGTTCACTCACCTCATCTAGCTCGTACTGAAACATTTCCCAGCACCAAATAAAATTCCAAGTCCAAGCTTACCCATCCCAGACTCCTATCTCATTTACCTTTCCTGATTTCTGTTCGCTTAGGATAAACAAACGTGGGAACCTCAGCTTAAGGCGTTGATTTTCCATCCAAGGATCAGCCCAAAACCGGAAATAGCCACCATCTCCCATAACCCACTTCAATTTCTCAGAGATCACTACCAAACTCTCTGCATGACATTCGCACAAGGTTACAATGGTACTCCATAATCCCCTCTTTTTCTTAGTGGAAAGCACATGATCACACACTGGAAGGGCAATGTCAATATCATAGACAGGAGTGATAATACGTTTCCACAACTTGTCATCACTGCCTTGATATTGCCACCACCATTTGAAGAGGAGGGCTGCATTTTTAGTTTGTAGATCAGCGACGCCAAGTCCACCCACATCTTTAGGAGGTGAAAGCTTACTCCATTTGATGTAGTAATACATTGAGAGACCCAACCCCTCCAACGATCCGGAAAACCAAAAATCAGTAACATCCTGTCCACAAAACTCCATGACAGACAATCATAAGCTTTTCGAAAATCAATTTTCAGGATGATGCTCTTTACCCTTCTTGATTTCAGCCAATGGATGCTTTCATTGGCCAACAATGGACCTTCCAAAATATGACGGCCCTGTATGAATGTAGTTTGGGTTTCTGAGACCAGCTTCCCCACTACACCTCTCATCCGTCGAGCCATGATCTTGGCAATGATTTTATACACACTTCCGATGATACTTATGGGCCTATAATCATCAAGAGTACGTGGGTTATTGGTCTTGGGAATTAGTGTAATCCAAGTGGTATTTCATTCCACAGGAAGCTTGGAACTTTGAAAGAGCCCCTTCACCATAGTAGCAATATCATTTCCAACAATCCTCCATAGACGCTTAATATGGGTGAAATTAAACCCATCAAAACCTGGGGCTTTACTTCCCTCACACTCCCAAACAACCTGTTTAATTTCTACCTCAGTCGGGATGGCTATTAGAGATCTTGCTTCGCTATCCGACAGGCAAGGGCGGTGATCAGCAGGTGGGCAGGATTGAGAGTCAATGCCTTTGGTAAATAGCTGCTTGAAAAAGCGAACACACTCCTCACATATCCCTTCTGGATCAGTTTTGATAGTGCCCTCCACCTCTATTGCAGATATACAGTTTCGGGCACGATTGAAGGAAGCCTTACGATGAAAATACCGAGTGTTAAGATCACCCTCCTTCAAACATTTTTCCCTTGAGATTTGGCGCCAGTACCTTTCTTCCAACCTCAACAATTTCTCTACTTCCCTATTGAGCTTGTTCCTTTGATCATTTCGGACTGCATTGGGCCCTAACTGCTCATCAAGATTATCTAAACGGTTAATCTGGTTCGTTTCCTATTTTAGCATCATATCAATATTTCCAAACACCTCTTTGTTCTAGCATCTTAGAGGTGCTTTAATCATTTTCATTTTAGCCTGAACACTCATACCTTGTAGTTTTCCCCACTCCTTTCGAAAAAGGGAATATACTTACTGTCCTCAAGCCAAGCGTCCAAGACCTTAAAAGGATAGTGCCCCCAACTAACCTTTTGAAATTCCACCCACATAAAACGGTGATCCGTTACTTTCCACGGCCTACCACGTAGAAGTATGTCCGGGTACTCAATCCTCCATTCCACAGAGAAAAACACACGGTCTATCCGACTAAGGGATCGATTATTCCTCCACATATACTTGGAGCCTGTCAAGTTGATCTCTGAAAATTCCATGTCACTTACCCATTGTCTCAGGTCTCCCATACTGCTACTAACTCTGTTCGCATCCCCATTTCTCCTATCTGATCCAAGGATCAATTCGTTAAAGTCCGACAACTAAGAGAGGCAGGTTATATGCTGTCTTCAGCGTTAATAGTACACTGTATACTAGCCTTCTACCAGATGGATCCGTTGGAGCATACAAAAATACAACCAACCCACTGAAGTCACTATCCTTCATGCAAACTTTGACCGCACTCAACCTTCGTCCCACTGCCACTTCCTCAACTTGAGTTTTATGGTTTACCCAAGCTACTATCAGCCCACTAGAGTGGCCCTCTGCGAAGATCTCTATCCACTCAGTTTGAGTGCCAGGGCCCCATAGAGATCTTCTACGAGAGATGGGTTTAATGTGATGGGTCTCTGCGAGACCCACCAACTGAACATTTGTTCTCCTTATTTCCTTTCTCGCCAAGGCCCACCTTTCTACCTTTCTTACCCCCCTGACGTTGTAAAAGCCCAATGCTTCCACCATGATCAGACGCTTGCATCGGTTTGGCTTTGTTTGAGGATCGAACACTTTGCCGAAGAGCTCTTTCATAATTCTTTTTTGACAGTTCAGGAAAGGGAATATGGTATTTCAGTCGTTTCCTGTATTCTAGACATTTAGTGGCTTCATCTACCTCTTGTGTTGAGGAGACAGGAGGAGTGCATAAGGGTGGAGTTACGCCAGGGGAGATGATCGAAGGGGTTTCAGGAATGAGAACTACGTCCAAGTTTATCTCTTCAAGCTGGTCAGATAAGGATGGACGAGAAACGTACTCACCAACTGAGCTTTCCATGATATTTGAATAATCCGTCCAAAAATTATTTTCTTCGAAGTCAGTACTAAGAGTTATAGCTTGCGGCAATCCTTCGTGGCCTAAAAGAGTCAGACTATTGGTGGAGCTGGAGAAACTTTCTACTTCATCCATTAGCAAATATAGGCTCGCCACGTCAGTTCCTAATAATTTTGACTGTTCAAACGAGGTCTCCCGCTCAACGCATAGTTGTTGAGCCCCCTTCGTCCAAAAAGAAAGTCTGATCATATTGTACTGTATCACACACGAATTCTAGTTTTCCAATGCATACGGGTCCTCTCCCAACCTTTTTATCAGGATTAGTACATTCTTTTTGACTTTCTGATATACCCCTTCGCTGAGAGACATACCAACTTCTGGTAATGCGCTGTCCTTCTGCAACACAATTTCACTTATCCTGAAGGGGTCTACTTTACGCACGTTAGGCTAGCTTCCTGTAGCCTCTATAACTGGAACTTAGTAGCGACAGGGCAATCCAGCCCTCCGCTGGTTTGCCCGGAGAAGTTTCAATCAATGTCGGGTGCTTCCTCCTCACCTTCCTGCACAATACCACCGTACTTTACAGATAAATCATCAGTTCAGAATTCCACGATTCCCACCGTCGTGGTGAGTTGGTTGAAATATACCTCCAGATCTTCGTTTATAATTTGGGGCTCCCAGTCTCGACTTTAATAAACACATCCAGATGTTCAGGCATTTGGTCCATATTAGTTTCAATTTCAGTTAGGGTTCCATTTTGAGCAGCAATGACCTTCACCGATTCAACGCTCCAAGCTAGAGGGGGAATGCCCCTAATTGCTACATTTGCAATACAGCTGGGAGGTGAGTTGTCGTCAGACCAATCCATAATCCTCCACTCCTCCGTATTCCATTTCTGCTTGCCAGGAATGTGGTCTTCTCCCGTTCAGATCGAAAGAATGCCAGAAATTCAGAGGCCGATATCACAACAAAAAAAGGTTATATTATGGGGGAAGAATTTAAGGATTTTGGGTTAATATTGTATCCATCACCTAATAGATCGGGGTTTTAGAAACTCCCGTTTCTGAAGGTCACAATAATTTAAATAATGAGAGTTTGATTTTGGGTGAAGATTTTCTCTTCAAACATTGATTTTGAGTAAGAAAAAATCCCACTTATATAGTTAAAAGTAGATATACTAGTTTGAAAATTTTGGGAAATAATTACTCCCATTATATAGTGTCAAATTTATTCTCCCATAATAAATTGTGTGGCAAAATTATTGTGGGAAAATATAAATCCAATAATTTAAAATATTTATGAAGAAATATTTTCTCCCGAAATAGATTAAACGGCGGATTCATTATGGGAAAATAAATATGCAATAATTTAATATATTTATGGAGAAAACTTTTTCTTTCACAATACATAATTCATGTGGAAAAATTATACATCGAATAATTTAAAATATTTATGAGAATATTTTTTTCTTCCACAATTAATTAACGGGCAAAATTGTAGTGGAAAAATTAAAACCAATGATAAATAACTGCTATAATTTCCCCAAGTAAATATTGATTTAATAATTACATTTTGATTGAATGAAAATTTTCTCTCAAAACTAATTACCCGCTATTAGTGTGGGAAATATAAATCCAATCATTTATTATATTTAGGAAGAACATCGGTATTTATTTCTATACGTAATCAACATACAAAATAATGTTAAATATTAACACTATTTAACAAAAATTGTAACTACTTTATTTTATCCTCAAACATATAACAAATGTTTACACCAATATGTATGGTAACAAAAGAAATAAAACTAGTTAATTACACCTCAAAAACATCTAATATTATACAATCTATTCCCGTCAGCAAATAATAAAATAATAATAAAATCTTGTGATTGTATCTCCCAATTCAGCAGCACAACCATTATCTATTTACTAGTTGAATATGGAATGTCGTGGTCTGTAGTTCCAATATAAGGCCTTTTATCATCACCTGCATACAACATTTTTTCTTGAGAATATATCAATACAGACATAATACAATAAAAGAATAGTAAATTTACTTTGAGTAGTAAATATATAGATATTAACTACTCATTTCAAACTTCAAAAAATATGTCAGTACAAGAAAGGATTAGTAAATTTACCTTGAATCTTTATATCTTCACTTTGGGAATGTGTAGTTGCTCCTGAAATGTGAGATTCAAAGCACATTATTGCTTAACTCATTGCTACGGGTTGGCGACATTGTCATCAATTCTTTATCTACCAATATAAGAATCTAGTTCAATGACATCCATGAGCACAACCAATCATATTTACCGGCCAATGTAAGTATGAAGGGAATAAAAATTACTAAACACCATTCAGATTATAAAGATCAATATAAAAGAATGAAGATACAAGACAAGAAAAATTACATTGATGCATCATCCACCACAAATTCATGTTGGCATAAATCAGTATCTCCATCGAATCTACTTGTTTGTAGCTCTGAAGCAACACAAATAGGTTGTGTTTCTTCTTCATCGTCAGCTACTTGACCATGTCCTGTTTGAAAAGTATCTGCTTTAGAAGACAAGATGAACGGATTGTATTTCAAATTAACACCTTTGTGTATCAAACGAGTGAAATTTCTTCAGATGAAAATAACCATTCATGACTCCTTTTCTGAAACACTCATTTCAATTTAACATATCTGTATTAAGACAAATTACAAATAACAAGAGCTTGTTAATGAATTGTCAAATTTACATATCTACATTTAACTCAATATGTAGAAAAAATCTTGAGAAACAACAAATTCATGTACCTTTTGCACGGGCGGAGCCAGAATATAAATTATGTGGGGTCACTATTGTTCAAAGAAAAAAAATTCAACATAATTTTGATCATAGTTGGATTTGAACCTAGGACAAATCACTCAATATTTCTATCCTTTACCACTACACCACAAACAACTCTATAATATATGGGGTCACTATATTGTATACATATAAACATCAAATTATTATACATATAGGAATCTCTAAATTTTTTGAAAAACATGGGGTCACGTGACCCCACGTGCTCCCCCTAGCTACGCCCCTGACCTTTTGTGCCAGAAAAACTCCACAGAGGTATAAGAAGAAGACTCTTTTTGAAACCCACCAAAAGTTTAGTTTGATTCTAAAATAAATAAGCTTGTCATTTTAAACCAGTTAAGCCCTGAAAGGACAAAAATGAGAAAGATACCTGTATTTCCGTTATGACCATCATGCGCCATCGCATTACAGGCTGGTCCCTAACGTTGCATCGCAGTATGACAGCTTTAGAGAAGTCAAACATTCGTGATTGCATGAATCCGACGAGATCGCATAAAAATGCTCCAAGGCGGGTTATCCCACATCCGGGTATACGAGAATCTGAAATCCTTCGTCGAAGATTGTCGCCCGCGGTCTTCAGTTTGTGGAGGATGAAGTGATGATGATCGCAGGAGCGAGAAGGGAGGGTCTCTGGTTGATTCCACTGCGATACCACTCGAAGGAGTCATCCCCGCCTCTGATGGAGAAGAACTGTCCCAACTTTCCTTGTTGGTAAAATCTCCACGTTTCGAGGCAAGTCTAGCTTCTTCTGGTTAGTTTCTTTTTCCTCCTCATTTTCTTTGCGCTCAGCTAGGAAGTAAGGATAGGCGACGTGGTGGTAGTTTTGGACGGGGGAAGATCTAAATGACAATTAGAAAAAATACGTGGGATGATGTGGTAGAGGTAGGTTGGGTGGATTGCGAGAGATTTAAATGTAAAGTAGAAAATATGTGGGATTTTTTTCTTCTAATCTTAAGAAGTTGAAGATGTAGGTTTTTTTTATATAAAAATAAGAAAATGATGAAGTTTGTTGCATATTTTTTTTTCAATAGTATCGTGAAAGTTTTTTTCCTCCTACAAATGAACGGTTATATTATAAAATTTTGGGATATTTTATTCCCATAATAACTATTTGCTGGAATATTTAGGTGACAAATTTTAGAGGAAATTTTTTTCCCAATATAACTATATAGTTTTGAAGGTTTTTTTTTCTCATAAATAGAACGATCATGGTGAGGAAAATTTGGGGAGTGTTTTTCTTCCACCACTAACTATATAGTGGAAGTTTTTTTTTCTTGTTATAATTAGAACATAAGTAAACCAATAATGGTGAGAAAATTACGGAGTGTTTTTTATTCCCAAAAGTTACTGTTGTGAATAGATTTTTTAAATAGAACGATAATGTTGAGAAAATTTGGGGAAGTTTTTCTCCCACTACTAATTATATAGTTTGGAAGTTTTGTTTCTTCTTATGAATTAGAATATAAATAAAACAATAAGCATGAGATAATTTACGGACGTGTTTTTTTATTTCCAAAAATAACTATGTTCTTGTAGATTTTTTTTCCTACAAATAAAAAGGTAATTAATGGTTATAAAATTTGTGAGAAAAGTTTGTTTGTCCTCCCTATTATTCTCCTCTCATATAACAATTCTTCTGAGAAATTCTATGGGAACCTTACTTCCCAATAGTAACGTCTGGTATAGTCTCAAATTTTGGGGAAGTTTTTTTCTCGATACTTACTTTTTGTGGGATAACTATATTGAAATACCCCGAACTTAATTAGGGTGATTAAATTACTCTAATATGAAATTTGAGGGCCTATTAGTGTCTAAAGAATTTTGGTAAGAAAATAAAACCAAAATAAAAGAGAAAACGCTTAAAAAAGCGAAAAATGCAAAAAAACGAGCGTTATGTGACCATAGGAGGAAACGACCTAGACAAGGGTCTTAGATGGATTTACAAGGCTTAATAATGCCTAATTAATATTGGAACAATTCCCGAAGAAAACGGATCCATAAAATGAATTAAAAACGCTAATAAAGCTTTAGCACATGTTTTTCGAGAAAACTTGAAAACGTGAATTTAAGTGGTCAACGACCCGCAAAAAAATTATGGTTGACTAAATAACTATAATTAAAAATTAATGGAAGTTTAAGAACCATTAAAATTAAAGAAACGAGAAAAAATCTAGAAAACGGGCTCCGGTATGTAAATAGTGTAAAAACGAAAACTTATGGGGTTGTTAATTGCAATAAGACTAAAATACTTCCCTCACCTTGTAAATAAAGAAAGAAAAATCTGGCACAAGGGAGTGAGCCACGTTTTTAACCCCTCTCACAATGGGTTTCTATTATTGACAAAGCAAAAAGTAAGTAACTAGTACAAAACTAACTTTTCCCTCTCTCTCGTCCCTTATTTCTTTTTCCCTCTTCCTTTTCCTCTCTTCTTCTCTCTGCCGATTTTGCTCCTTCTTCCTCCCCAAGCTGTCGATTTTAAACTTCTCACCAACCTTCCATGGCTTCCTCCATTCTTGACTTGTACAAGCTTCATTAAAGCTCAAAACACAAAAAATAAACATATTCTTTCTTCCTCTCATCATCTATATTTCCTCCTTTTTCAAAATCCCAAAGGATGAACTTCACCTCCATGGGTTTTGGCCATTTGAAGAGAAAATCCATCTTCTTGAAGCTTGGAGTCTCCTCTTCAACTAAGGTAAAAAGATTCAAGAGAAAAACTCATTTTCTCCATTTCCATGCCTTGGCCGATGTTTTGGCTTCTCTTAATGCTATCTTGCCTTGTCCTTTCTTGTTTTGAGCTATTCTCCAAGCCTACAATGGTGGATTAGAGCCCTCCTTTGATTTATGGCAAGAAACCAATTCTAGGGTTTCAAAAGGTAATCTCCTAATTAGTGCCTTAAGCATTCTTAGTTAATAAGGTTAAGTGTTTTTACTTAGACTCATTTCCTGTTTTGAATGTTGGGTTGGAGATGGGCAATTACATTTCCTTGGGCTATTTTGAGTCAAGAGAAGTGGGGAAGAGGAAGAGAAGGATTTAAAAGAGGATTTGAATATTCAAGGTAAGAAAATCTACCTTAACTACAATCTTGGTGTTTTAGAATTTTTGGGAATGGGTAAATTAATTTGAATGAACCAAAAATTGGGTGGAAATGTGCTTGGGTTAGTTAAATGAGAAATTTGGGATTTGTTGTTTGAATTGAGGGCCTTGGAGCCAAGTGATTTGAGTTTGTGTTCAAATTGTGGTTTGTTGAGATTTGGAGCTATATTGTTGATGTGGTGAATTTTGGTTGAGCTTATGTGCTGGTAGGACCCTTGTATGGGTGTGGATAGTTTAGGATTGATTTTGGTGAGAGTTGATGAATTTGGATATGTAGGTTTATGGGGAGGTTACGGCAACATTTGTGTAGGAAATAAGTGTTTTAAGGCGACTTGGTGGATTGGAGAAACTAGGTGTTTATTGAGTTGAGTTGAGTTGAATAACCATGTAATGGTAAATGGAGAATGAGTTTGAGAGAGATAAAAATCTGTAGCAAAATGACTTGTAAGGATCTTAGAAATGCTAAAAAAGAGTTAGTGTGCAAAACCTTGGAAATGAGAGTTGGACTTGGTTATAGATGATGCAAATGTCTAGGAAGGTGTGGTGATGGTAAATATGTGATTTGGTAAGGTGGTAGGAGGTTGGAAACTATCAAGAGGAAGTTAGAAGTGCATTAGAGTGCAAAGTGCAAATGTGGGAATTAATATTTGTGAATTTGAACAAAAATTCGGTAGTGAATGTAACCAAGGATCTAAGGTGGTTTAAGGAGTGTTTAAGTGTGCTTAAACATGTAGGAAACATGTGGAAAGATTATGGAATGATTAGGTGTGGATTAAGGGTTGATTTGGGGTTGAAAATTGTAGTTTTATCAGCTTTTTAGCAGGGTCCGGGACTTAGGGGTCACACCAAGTCCCGGACTGACATTAAAAATGCCCCGAGAGGATTCCCAGCAGCTGGTCCGGGACCTAGGACCCGGACCAAGTCCCGGATCAGGTAAGAAATTGAGCCGAGAGTACGTTAATGCATTGGTCCGGGACTAGGGACCCGGACCATGTCCCGGACCATGCCTGAAATTCATCCGTATGTGTTTTAAAGGGGCTAAAAGGTGGGGGATTGATTGGTATTGGTTTTAGATGATGTTTAGGAGTTGTTTGGTGACTTTTAAAGGTCCTAAGAATTGTAAACAAGTTGGAGAAGTGATTGAGAAAGTTGTAAGTTTATGAACACATGAACTAAACTAAAGAATAAAGGGATAACGGGGTTAATTACGGGAGTACTAGTTTTACATACCGTAGCACCTTAAATTAATGGAGATGTTTGGAATATTATCAGTGGACCAAGAGTAAACCGAGGAACATAAGGCGACCCGGTAAAGTTAAACCAAGGTGTAAGGTATGATTTTCTCATGCCCCGTATGCTAACGGTGCTACTCTGATTTGTGTGCTTGCTTGATTGTGTGATCACCTTAACAAGATAAATGCACGAATCAGATTGTTTGCACCTTCATGTGCTTGCTTTGTATTGCTCCTTGCTTGGTTGTTTGATAAATTGAAGTTTGTATAATTCATGAAATGTGGGATTGTGAGTGAAGTGAATTGATGTGAACGTGCATTGTAGTTCGACTCATAGTTGATTCTTGTTTGAGTAGTGACCCGTAGGAAGAGTCACGCTACGTGTAACACCCCAACCGCTAATCCTTCCATTATCCTCTAATCATACTCATAATTACCTTACTCGCAGCGGAAAGCTTACTTACTTACTTACTCCCGGCGGGTGATACAACGCCGTTAGCCATCCAAGACTAACAAGGCTACTACTACTTACAGTAACGGTCTGACGATTAGAATATGCCGAATACATGATACTTACTTTGCAACGCCAAATACTTACTTACATTTGATTACCGAGTATTCAAAATATATGAATTACATTCCAAGACTATTCCCCAAAAATTAAGAGTTTGTACATTTGCTCCTTTCTATCCATTCATAAACCATTATCCAAAAAGGTGTACCACATGGTACTCCGGCTACTCAAAAAGGCCTTAGCCGTGTACAACTCGGTACACCGTTCCAATCTACTAACTACCCCAAAAAGAATTCATTCCGGTCCTTACTCGACCATCGCGCCTCGCGGGTACCTGTAGAATAAAAACATCCCCCTAGGGGGTTAGCTTACGCTGAATATGATAACCGCATACCCCACGTACTAGCGAGGGTACGACAACTATTTGGTCGAGTACATGCGGTTCGTTTCATTCATACATACATACATGCTTTATATAATACAATTCGATACATTCATTTCACAAGGCATACATACATTCCATACATGCAAGGAAGACATCACTAGTCAACCTTCATACTTACCGAATAATCACCGCAATACGGAGATATACTTCTCCAATTCATACAAAGGTCTTGTTAGCTTCATTACACACCCGGGTTAATCGGGTGTTCAATACTCTTTTACTCCAGGCCAATGACTTACAATAGTCAAGACCAATTCTCATACAATACTTTACTTCTTACTTACTTTACTCAAGTCAAGTCGGTATGACCTCTGGGCAGGGATTACTACATCCCACCACCGGGCTTTAGGGTGGCCCACTAATCCAGGATGCTACCCATTCAAGGGATTTGGTCCATGGAAAAGATTACAACCAGGATTCGGATCCAACCTCTTGTGTTTCCTTATCCTCACGCGTGGCCGAAACTATATCGGACTTCTACTCATTCCATTTTACTCATTACTCATGTTAGGAGTTAGATGGTTAGGAATTAGTAGAAGTCAGTACCTCCATACCATACATCAATACACTACTCAAGTACACATTACTTACACATACTCTTCATTCTCATTCATACATTTCATGAATTATACAAACTAAATGTTCAAGAAGATACAACAAGAACAATATGGTTCAAACACAATTAAGTGCAATAAAAGTCCGATTCGTGCATTTATCTTATTGGTGATCACAAAAGAACACAAATCGGGGTAACCAAGTTAGGATACAGGGCATGAAGAAATCATACCGTTCACTGTCGTATTCGTACTACCGGTCCTTCGGTGTTCACTAATCGAATCCTATAACATACATGGAGTTGTATGATTAAAGACTTATTATTGTTTAGCTCTTACTCCAATACCTTTTCCTAGGCATACTTACTAAATGTTACATGTTACAAGTGGTTACGAATCCATTTTTTTCTTTGGGTTTGCTTCCTTACTCATATACAAGTTCACTTATTACTCTTAACCACAATGGTATATACTTATATATATATTATGCAGGTGTGTGCATATATATATATATATATATATATATATATATATATATATATATATATATATATATGATTACTTTTATAAGTTTGGGCGACCAACCCACCGTCCGACCCAACCTCTGGGTCGGTCCATTCCAGTAAGTTTCCCGTTCTTCAAACTTTGCCCGACCAACCCAAGACTGTTCCAACCGACCCATACACCTTTGGGTCGGTCCATTACAGAAAGTTTCCGGCCCTGGAATCCATCGCGACCGACCGACACGACCGACCCTACCTCCTCGGTCGGTCGAAGTCAGAAACTTCGTCCCGGTGCCTTTAAGTCCCGACCGACCCACGACCGACTCACGGCTTCTGGGTCGGTCCGTTCCCGAAAGTTTTGGTTCTGTTACTTATACCCCGACCGACCCACCGACCGATCCAACCTCTGGGTCGGTCGGTAGCAGATCATGCCTACAGATTTGTTTTTCATTTCCTTTCTTACCCATTCCTTCCCCAATCTTCCTACATACATCCCAACATGTTTTAGTACTAATTAAACCCTCTAATTCACCTTAGTTCATCCACCAACTCATTACTCAATCTTAGATTCTCTTACACATTTTCCTTATTTCTTTTCAACACTTGCATCAGTTTTTACTCCTCCTTTGCTACAGATTTTTAAACTTTCTTCTACTCTCAATGCTTCCTCAACTAATGCCACTCCTAGCATTCTAAATACATTAACTCACTTCCTAGTTCCATCCCATTAACAAGCTCCTTTCCAAATCTGTTTCAAGGTATCAAACACTCACTTTGAACTCTCCAATTACCCCTAGTTGCTTCCTAGGTTACTTCCTCTTCTTACACAACTAAGTCCCTTAATTTCTAGCCAAATTTGGACATAGTCTCCCCTATAATTTTAGCTTTGCCCACACATTATCTCAGCTCACACATCGCTCATTCCTACACCTGTTTATACAATGCATTATGCCCACATTTCAACTCCACTGCAACACCATTAAATTCCTGCACATACACATATGCTACTCATGGTTTTCCCAAGCTTTTAAACATCATCTACAAACTTCAAAACTGTCACATTAACTTTCCTCATTACACTATAGCATACTCATTACTCAGCACCGATTTCATTACTCATTTTTCATACTAAAAATTGTTACATTACTACACATAAAACTAGCTCAAGGTAAGAGTAATTACCTCGTGTTTCTAGTTTTTCTTTTCCTTCTTGCCTTCTTCTTCCTTTCTTTCCTTCTTCCTTGTTCTTCCTCACACAATACACAATGCTACAGTCACCACACCAATACACACCATTGATAAGTGTAAAATATATCTATTCCTAGGACTTTAATTCTTCCTATTTTTATAACAATGTATGTCATATTTTACACTTATCATATGCTTTTCTTAGATTTATGTTTGAATGTCAACTCATATATTTTATTTTGTTTATATAGGAAAATATCTCACATATTATATATATATATATATACTACATATATATATTATACATGCACGCACACAGGAGATGGGCTAACAAAAATTCAGAGGCGCAGACATTCGCTGGGCCGACTTGGAATAATTCAGAGGCACAGACATTGAATTAAATTGGGCTAATGTGAGCCCTATTACTCGATCACAATGGACTGACATGGACAGAAATGAAAAGCATGTTACCAAACATTTTAGAATAATATATCATTAAACCCATGCATAACAGTGTGAGACATACTGGAATAAACGGATCGCACTATTTCATCTTCACCATCCTCCATCTCCATATATACCAGTATATCATCACAGAACATCGGTGTCACCGGGGACGCCTGTATCGACCATCTACTGATCACCCGCCATCATCCTCATTCACGCATCGCCATTCACCACGCCTACACCATCGAGACGCCCTGGTCATTCACTTCATTCCATCTTCATCACTACGTCACCGCACTGCATCACCACCATCGAACACCCACCACATCCGTCTTCATCGCCTTCATCGTATCTTCATCACCGACGACCCATTCACCTCACCAGACCACACTTTCATCACCACTCGCACCACATCTCACATCGATCACCGTCTTTATAATTCACGGGGATACCAACACCACAGACGGACCACCATCTTCGCCTCGCCTCGCCTCACCTCACCACCGACGCCACACTCCATCTCCATCGACCATCGTCATTCATCCCCATCGCAACACCAGCCACCATCTCACCGGCACCATCATCACGCATCATTCACCATCGCCTCACCATCGCCACGCTCTATCGACAGTCTTCCATCGCCACGGTATCACCTTCGCCTCGCCTCACCACCGACATCCGATATCGTTCTCAACACCCGCCGTCACAACCATATCAATCATCACGCCCATCGTCTTCATGATATCTTCACCCACGCCTCACCAGAAGGACACCTCCATTCACTCATCATCACCACCCACACTATCTTCATCCTCGGACCATCAACGCACCGCACCACCATCGTCACAACCACCGATACCACCACCGAGATCACTACTTCCATCTCCACCCTCGTAAACTAGTCATCACCGTTTTCTTCAACTTCGCTACGCCACACCACTCCATCCACCACCGTAACCACCGTCATCACATCTTTCATTCACGCCATCGACACCCGCAACCATCCATCGGCATCACTTACGCCATCGCCATCGTCGACCCATCTTCACTCAACTTTGCCGCAGCTTCTTCCCCGTCTTCATTTCATTCACGCCATCACCGTCGACCACACCATCACTCACCATCTCTTCATCCTCACCATCGACCACCGTCACGGTCGATGCCTCCATCATCATCTCCATCGACGCGAGGCAGAGGAGTAAGTCGGTGAGTTACGAGGAATAAACAGAGCGAGAAAACGACGAGAAGAGAACCGGGCAGGAATGAACCGGTTCAGACAAACAAAAATTGAACCGGACCGGACCGGTTCAATTATAAGGGTTTATTAAACCAAACTCTTAATATTTGTTACATGTTATTTGTTTCTTATTGCAGTTTTGGTTATTACATGACATTTGATATTGGTTTTAACGCGTGCCTTTATTGAATCTATATTTTTTTACTGGTTTTAATTAACATATATATTGTTACAATTAATGTGCTTATGCTGCAATAATTCTGATCGTTTAATTGCATTATATTTCTAAATCTATTTTGACCCGATCCAGTGAAAAATAGATAGGTTCGATTAATTCGTAAATTTGTGGAAAACTTGTTTTCATCGGACAAGTTAATACTTCATCTGCATAAATATTATCTCTTAAACTTATTTTGTTTACATGTGTTTTGCTGGTCCGAAAAAGTCATAGCATGTTCTGGTAAACAAATTCGTCAGAGTTATTATTTTTGCCAATCTATAAACCAGAAGAAATAACATAATTAACCAAACTGCAATAACCGGAATCCAGAGTCCCGCTCAATCATATCATCTACCATTTTAATTTATCTGTTATTTTATTTATCTGCATTTTATCAGTTTCATTTACAATTCAGTAAAACCCCCCTTTTGTGACACGCTTAGGAATTAGACATTTTCGCTTAAGTCCCACGGTTCGATTACCCGATTGCTTCAATTTTACTATACTACTGCGACCGAGATTGTTTGCAGCCCGATAGATATTTTGGCTCACTCTTTATTTACTATTTTATCCGGTCAAAAATATTGTCTGCAAAATGGCGCCGTTGCCGGGGACTTGACTTTGTCTAGTCCCTAAGCCCCGGATAATTCCCTTGTTATTTTAATATTTTGTTTCTTTGACATTTTGTTTTTATTTTATTTTATTTTTTCGGTTTTATTTTGTTTCTAACATTCTTGCGTGCTATATTTGATTTTTGTTTCTTTAATTCATTTCTTTTCATAATTCGGTTTTTTTTGTCTTTTGCTGTTTGTATTATTATTATTATTGTTTCTGTTATTTAATTATTCTAGTAATTTACTTACCGCATTATTTACAGTTATTTAATATTCCAGTTAATTATTTTATTGCTATTTTAATTCTGTCATTTAAATTATGCTATTTAAATTTCAGTTATTTAAATTCCTGTCATTTATTTTCTTGTCATTTATTTTCCAGTTATTTAAATTATCATCATTTAAATTCCAGTCATCTGGTCCTTTTCAGTCATTTAAATTCCAGTAATCTGGTCCTTTTCAGTCATTTAAATTCCAGTAATCTGGTCCTTTTCAGTCATTTAAATTCCAGTCATCTGGTCCTTTTCAGTCATTTAAATTCCAGTAATCTGGTCCTCTCCTGTCATTTAAATTTCAGTCATTTAAATTCCGCTATTTAAATTCTGCCATTTAAATTCCAGTTATTTAAATTCCTGTCATTTAAATTCCAGTCATTTAAATTCCAGTCATTTAAATTCCAGCCATTTTTCCAGCTATTTAAATTCCACTTTTTATTTTCCAGTTATTTAAATTGTCATTTAAATTCAGTCATTTAAATTCCGCTTCTTTATTTAATTGTCATCTGCATTTTAGTTATTTATTTACCGTCATTTAAATTCTAGTTATTTATTTCCAGTAATATATTTATCGTCATTTTAATATTAGTAATTTATTTTATCGTCATTTCAGTTCCCGTCATTTAAATTTTGTCATTTAAATTCCTGTTATTTATTTTGTCCCTTACTTTTTATTTTATTTTATAGTTTCCATTTATCTACTACTTAATTATTTTCTTATAGCTATTTTCAGTTTATCTATTGTTTAATTTGTTTCGTTATTTATTTACTTTTCTTTTTTATTCCTTATTTATTTATTTGTTTTAGTTATTTTGTAAAAAAAATGGCAATGGATTTGGTTGTCAATTATTATTTTGTTTTTCTAAGTTCATTTTGTTCTTAGATTTTATTATTTCTAACTAATAATGGCAAGTGAGGAGCAATTCATATGGGAATCCTTTTATTCCCTAGATATATATTGCTCGTATTGTAGGGGACCTCACGAGTTCAATTTTTGTCCCAAAGTTGAAGAAATGTGGAGGAATCGAATCCAACAGCAATTGAGAGGAGTTCGATCGAGAACCATGCTACTCACAAGACATATATTGCTCAGTATGTGGGGGAGATCATGAGTTTGAGGACTGTCTTGTAGTACAAGAGCAACTATGGTTAGAGGATCAACCAGACTACCTGGAGCGAATCGGTGTTGCACAACACAATACGATCATGAGCAATGTTTTCGAACACCCTGTTGGAGGAGACCATGAGAGTGCTCATGGTTCTACAATCATGCTCCATACATTAGCTCAACAGGAGCAACAACTGGAGAATGAAATGATCCATGAAGTGGAGGAAAAAGACCTCGACATAAACCAACTACAGCTCTACACTACATTAGTAAAGATAAATGCAATGATGGAAGATCCACTTGCATCGCAACAACTGGAGAGCGAAATGGTTCATATAGTGGATCACCTTACTAAGGACTTGAATTGCTTGCTATCACCTCCCCTGTTCGAACCTGAGCAAACAGCATTGAACCATCTACCTGAGCTTGAAGACAAGCCATCAGAGGACAACTTCCACCTTGACTTCATGGAGCCTCCTCCCTCTGAAGTCAAATACTGTTATTTCCCCTCCTTCTCCGTGCTCTATCCAGAAGATAATGATATTTATCACCTCAAATTAGAGAAGAAGGAACCGCCATCATCACCTCCCACCATGTCATCCAAACAAAACATCACTATTACTTTCGAGGAACCAATTTCCTCTGAAGTTGATTTCCATCAAGGCTCTTCCTATGAGCCTCTCCAAGAAAATGAGGATATCTACATCCTCAAATTTGAGGAGGAGGAGCCATCCAACCTTGATCTTCATCTGGAGGATCAAGGCCTTCCCCACCCTGCACCAAAGAAGTAGGGTGGAAACTCGAAGTCCACTCACTAAGTGTGGAGGCCACCTTCCCTTTTGATCCGGGACCAGAGTTTGAAGATAAAACCCGCCTCGGAGTTCTCCCTGCACCACTCAATGAAGATAAGGATATCTTCATCCTTGAATTTGAAGAGAGGTCTCCACCACTAGATGATCCTCGCACCCAGGGTCATCAACCGAACAATCTGGGCCGTTCTTCAACGAAAAATGATGACCGCCCAACCCAACCATTGAAGCCCACTTCAACATTCATTTTCGACCCAAGGGAGGATGTTTACATCCTCCAACTCGAGGAAGAACAGCAGTCAGCACCTGGTCTTCTACTTGAGACCCGTTACCATCAATACCTCCTCAAGAACCAGGTTTTGTGGAGCTTTTCTTTTCCTATTTTATTTGTTGAGGTAACGTTATGTTTTGATCCAGGTGGTTTAATACTGATTGCTGGCCACGTCGTATCCCCGTTGACACCATTATCAACTTTTATTTTTGATCCGGGATAACGAAGCAGAATTCTAGCCAAAGACTATAAAGAAGGGCAGCTTACTGGGAGGCAACCCAGTGGTTAAATTTATGTTTAGTTTTTTGTTTTGTTTTTGTTTTCTGGTTTATTTTTGTTTTTATTTTATTGAGAAGTGAAAAATGGTGCCCGTGCTTTAATGCAACGCTTTCAACGTTTTTGTGGAGTTGTGAGTGTGTGCAGGTGAAACCTGTTGTGTTGTTTGATGCTCTCCAAGGCTGGACACTTGCATGAACGCAAGTGTGAGGAAGGCTACTACCCCATGCACGAGCTTAAGTGTGAGGAAGAGAACCTTCCTCAATCTACGATATCAGGGGATTTTTCATTTCCTTTATTTTTAATGTGTTTAGCCTACGATGATCTATCATGCTTAATGATTATTTTAAATCAGTCCATGATTATCCTGAATGAAATTCTTCATGAGTCTGGCATATTTTGAAAGGTTTTCTCTTGATTTTATTTTTGACCAATGAGGACATTGCTCCTCTTAAGTGTGAGGAAGTAGGACCTTTCCCTGAAAATATACCAGTTGCACTTAATGCCACATTTATTTTTGTTTGTCCTCTTATTGTGAAAGAATTATCTCTTGTAAGTGGCCAAAAGAAATAAAAACAATAATTTGGAAGCTTTGAAAACGAGCCTGATGACCACCTCCAGAATCTTTCTGCTCTAGGCTGTTTGTTTGTTTAGTTTTATTCAAAGTATATCTGTTTTCACTGAAATTTGGTGGATTAGCTGATTATGAAAATTGAATTGGTCTAGTTTGGGGTCTTAAGAATAATGTGAAAGTTTGGAATGGAAGGATAAGGCAAGATACTCCGCTGATCTGAATTAAAATTTCTGAACCAAAACAGGCCTCTTCATTCGGTTATTAAGTCCTTGGGGTGCCTTATCACCCATCTACCTAAGGTCTTGTGATCTGGGATAGAAGGCCCAAAGCCGCTACATGGGTGAAGAGAAAAGTATGAGGGGATGAATTAAATATGCAAATGGCAGAATAGAATGTTAAGGAAAATGAACTTTGAAAAGTTAAATGTGTAATTCATTTTTGCTTATTCTGATCATGAGTATGTGGTGTTGAAAGGTATCACGGAATAAGGTGTTACTTCACACCCCTTGTCATCCAAAGGTTAGAGGAAAGAAATGGTGGAGGATCCCAAACTATTCTGTTTCAGTTTCTATAATCTAACTTCTCCAAGCTTTTTAACTTCATTCTTTTTCACTGTTTGCGAAAACCTACAGCTAGTAGCAGAACTTTTCTTTCGATTGTCATTTTGCTTGTTTTCCATCGGTAGTTGTTTGATCCTGAGTTTCAATACTTCGGCCCTTAAGAGTAGCCATATTCTGTATTTGCTTGAGGACAAGCAAAAGCTAAGTGTGAGGAAGTTTGATAAGTGTAAAATATATCTATTCCTAGGACTTTAATTCTTCCTATTTTATAACAATGTATGTCATATTTTACACTTATCATATGCTTTTCTTAGATTTATGTATTAATGTCAACTCATATATTTTATTTTGTTTATATAGGAAAATATCTCACATATTATATATATACTACACATATATATATATATATATATATATATATATATTATACATGCACGCACACAAGAGATGGGCTAACAAAAATTCAGAGGCGCAGACATTCGCTGGGCCGACTTGGAATAATTCAGAGGTGCAGACATTGAATTAAATTGGGCTAATGTGAGCCCTGTTACTCGATCACAATGGACCGACATGGACAGAAATGAAAAGCATGTTACCAAACATTTTAGAATAATATATCATTAAACCCATGCATAACAGTGTGAGACATACTGGAATAGACGGATCACACTATTTCATCTTCACCATCCTCCATCTCCATATATACCAGTATATCATCACAGAACATCGATGTCACCGGGGACGCCCGTATCGACCATCTACTGATCACCCGCCATCATCCTCATTCACGCATCGCCATTCACCACGCCTACACCATCGAGACACCCTGGTCATTCACTTCATTCCATCTTCATCTCTACGTCACCGCACTGCATCACCACCATCGAACACCCACCACATCCGTCTTCATCGCCTTCATCGTATCTTTATCACCGATGACCCATTCACCTCACCAGACCACACCTTCATCACCACTCGCACCACATCTCACATCGATCACCGTCTTCATAATTCACGGGGATACCAACACCACAGACGGACCACCATCTTCGCCTCGCCTCGCCTCAGCTCACCACCGACGCCTCACTCCATCTCCATCAACCATCGTCATTCATCCCCATCCAACACCAGACCACCATCTCACCGGCACCATCATCATGCATCATTCACCATCGCCTCACCATCGCCACGCTCCATCGACGGTCTTCCATCGCCACGGTATCACCTTCACCTCGCCTCACCACCGACATCCGATATCGTTCTCAACACCTGCCGTCACAACTACATCAATCATCACGCCCATCGTCTTCACGATATCTTTACCCACGCCTCACCAGAAGGACACCTCCATTCACTCATCATCACCACCCACACTATCTTCATCCTCGGACCATCAACGCACCACACCACCATCGTCACAACTACCGATACCACCACCGAGATCACTACTTCCATCTCCACCCTCGTAAACTAGTCATCACCGATTTTCTTCAACTTCGCTACCCCACACCACTCCATCCACCACCGTAACCACCGTCATCACATCTTTCATTCACGCCATCGACACCCGCAACCATCCATCGGCATCACTTACGCCATCGCCGTCGTCGACCCATCTCCACTCAACTTCGCCGCAGCTTCTTCACCGTCTTCATTTCATTCACGCCATCGCCGTCGACCACACCATCACTCACCATCGCCACTCACCATCTCTTCATCCTCACCATCGACCACCATCACGGTCGACGCCTCCATCATCATCTCCATCGACGCGAGGCAGAGGAGTAAGTCGGTGAGTTACGAGGAATAAACAGAGAGAAAATGACGAGAAGAGAACCGGGCAGGAATGAACCGGTTCAGACAAAACAAAAACATTGAACCGGACCAGACCGGTTCAATTATAAGGGTTTATTAAACCAAACTCTTAATATTTGTTACATGTTATTTGTTTCTTATTGCAGTTTTGGTTATTACATGACATTTGATATTGGTTTTAACGCGTGCCTTTATTGAATCTATATTTTTTTACTGGTTTTAATTAACATACAGATTGTTACAATTAATGTGCTTATGGTGCAATAATTCTGATCGTTTAATTGCATTATATTTCTAAATCTATTTTGACCTGATCTAGTGAAAAATAAATAGGTTCGATTAACTCGTAAATTTGTGGAAAACTTGTTTTCATTGGACAAGTTAATACTTCATCTGCATAAATATTATCTCTCAAACTTATTTTGTTTACATGTGTTTTGCTGGTCTGAAAAAGTCATAGCATGTTCTGGTAAACAAATTCGTCAGAGTTATTATTTTTGCCAATCTATAAACCAGAAGAAATAACATAATTGTCCAAACTGCAATAACCGGAACCCGGAGTCCCGCTCAATCATATCATCTACCATTTTAATTTATCTGTTATTTTATTTATCTGCATTTTATCAGTTTCATTTACAATTCAGTAAAACCCCCCTTTTGTGACACGCTTAGGAATTAGACATTTTCGCTTAAGTCCCACGGTTCGATTACCCGGTTGCTTCAATTTTACTATACTACTGCGACCGGGATTGTTTGCAGCCCGATAGATATTTTGACTCACTGTTTATTTACTATTTTATCAGGTCAAAAATATTGTCTGCAACCATCTACTTAGCATTCATTTTAAACTAACCCTATAATTTAGATGTTTAGGGCTTAGAAAAGAGTATTACCTTCCAACCAATGAATGAAGTTCTTGACTAGCAAGAGAGTAGGATTCCTAGCCCAATGGAGAAGCCAAAATCGGCTGGAGCATGGAGAACCAAGAGTTCAAAATCTTAAAATTCTTATAATGCAAACAAGGGCTAGAAATGATGGATTTTCGAATTTCTTTTTACCTCAAAGTAACAAGGAGGTGAAGGTGCTTCTAATGGTGGACTCAAACCTTCAAATGGCTTCCAGCCATGGGGATGAAAATGAAGCTTTCCGATTTTCGAAAGGAGGAAGATGTTCTCCTTTGCAAGGGGATTCCAATGGTACTAATTTTGTAATTTTTGGAGAAGGATTAAGGGGTTAACAAGAGGAGAGAAGGTGAAGGTTGAGTGGGTGTTCTACTAGCCTCCATTACCGGCTGGGAGAGGAGAAAAATCTGAAGGAAGAAGAAGGTGGGTACGGTGAGGGAGTGAGGGATGGAGGAGAGAGAGAGCCCCACTTCCTTTTCTACTTTTCTACTTATTTTATTTGTCTTTTAGCTAATAAGAGAGAGTTAAGAGAGTGAGGGAGGGGGAAGCTGGCCGGCCCACTCACACACACACACACTCAGATTTTTATTTTTATTTTCACAAGTGGACACATTAACTTTGCCTATTTGCATTCTCACCCCACAACTTCCCGGTTGTTACAGTTTTTACTAACCGGAACCCGTTTTCTGGAATTTTCTCGTTTAATTAATTTTATTGGTTCCCAGCTTTTATTACTGTTCGTTCATGACTATTTGGTTGACCAAAATCGCTACGAGTCTATTTGACTCGCTTAAAGTCGCGTTTTCCCGGTTTCCTCGAAAAACGCGCTTTAAGGTTCGTTTATGCTTTTAACCCATTTTAAAGGTCCGTTTTCTTCGGGATTTGTTCCCTCATGTTTATTTGAGTGTAATTAAGCCTTTAAAATTATAATTAGCCTAATTAATTACTGTTTTTAATTACAGGGTATTTCAATCTACCCCCTTAAAGAACTTTGCCCTCAAAGTTGCTCAAGGTTTACGGTTTACTATTCTACTCATTTGGCAAGCCAATTGCCACAATGCATACTACTACCACCTTACCAGGTGTTCACAGTTCTTACACTACGAGCATACATCAATTCAAATATCATGCACCATACTCAATTCAAATACCATACACCATACTCAGTTCAATTCACACATTCCACATTACATTTCACAATATCATTCACATACCATACAACACAAATGCATTACTCATTACACACATACTATACACATACCATGCTCATTGTGCTACATACCGGATACTACTCGCACTACCTTGTTCCCATAAATACAATTAGCACTACCTGTCCCAACAAAATACAATTACAATACATACATACCATGCAATGCTAACCCGAAGCAATGCAAAAGCAAAAAGGCTCTACCCCCCTTAAAAGGGGTACACCCCGTACCCTCCGTACTATACGGATACTAGACATCTAGTTTACAAATAAATTTGGGTACTTCGCCTTCATGGCGTCTTCTAGTTCCCAAGTCGCTTCCTCGACATCGTGGTTAGACCACAAGACCTTCACCATTTATACAGATTTATGGCGAGTGTCTCTTGTCTTCGTATCAAGGATTCACAGTGGAGTCTCGACATATCTCATCGTCGGCTCTAGGGATAGTTGTCCGGGTTCTAATACATGAGAGGGATCGGCTATGTATTTCTTGAGTTGTGATACATGAAAGACATCATGAACACACCCCAATTCTTCAGGCAATGCTAGCCTATAAGCTATGGCTCCAATCCTCTCGGTAATGGTATACATGCCTACAAATTTCGGGCTCATCTTGCCCTTCTGGACAAATCGAAAGATGCCCTTCATAGGTGAGACACGCAAGAACACTTGGTCACCCACGGCAAACTCAAGGTCGCGTCGTCGCACATCCGCTTAGGATTTCTGTCTATCTTGGGCTGCTTTCATATTTGCTCGGATTTGCTGAACCTCAGCTTGTACTTGTTCTAAATACTCTGGTCTTATGATGACCGCTTCACTTGACTCATCCCAACACAACTGGGTATGACAAGGTCTACCATACAAAGCTTGGAAAGGCGACATCTTAATCGAAGCATGATAGCTATTGTTATACGAAAACTTGATAAGATGAAGCTTATCAATCCAGCTCCCCTGGAAGTCTAAGGCACATGCCCTAAGCATATCCTCTAGTGTCTGGATGGTCCTTTCTGTCTGACCGTCGGTCTGTGGATGGAAGGCGGTGCTAAGCTTCAACTTATTACCCAGCGCTTCCCGTGTTGCTCTCCAGTATCTCGAAAGAAATCTGGTGTCGCGGTCAGATACTATGGTTTTCGGGACTCCGTGGTGTCGGATGATCTCCTTGTCGAATAGCTCCGCGAGCTTCGCCACTTTCCAGGTGTCCTTCATCGGTATGAATCGAGCAACCTTGGTGAGACGATCGACTACTACCCAGATCATGTTGAGTCCTCCCCTAGCAGGTGGGAGTCCAACAACAAAATCCATAGAGATATCGTGGAATTTCCACTCTGGAATGGGCATGGATTGCACCATTCCTCCTGGTCTTTGATGCTCAAACTTCACCTTCTAGCATGTGAGACACCTCAGAACATACTCAGTCACGTCTGATTTCATTCCTGACCACCAGAAGTACCTATTCATGTCTTTGTACATTTTAGAGGCTCCCGGATGGACATATAGTGTGGAACAATGTGACTCTCGCAGAATGCGATCCCTTAGCTCAGCATTGCTTCGGGGGACGCATAATCTGCCATTCAATCGGATCAGACCATCTTCATGCAATTTGAAGTCGTACTTCTGGCTCTTGAAGGTACCCTCTGTGATTTTCTGTCTGATCTTTGTGAAGTAAGCGTCGCTCAACTGAGCGTCTTGCACCTCGTCAACCAAGCTAGAAGAAGCGCGTAGCAAATGGAGTGAGTGTGCTCGACGACTCAGGGCGTCGGATACAACGTTTGCCTTCCCTTCTTTATACTGGAGGTTGATGTCGTAATCCGAGTGGAACTCCATCCACCTCCTCTGTCTCAAATTGAGTTCCTTCTGTGTGAATACATACTGTAAACTTTTGTGGTCGGAGTAGGTGGTGATGCTTACCCCATAGAGATAGTGTCGCCAGATCTTCAAGGTGAAGACAATGGTTCCTAACTCTAAATCATGTGTCGGGTAATTCTCCTCATGCTTTTTCAGCTGGCGGAGGCGTAAGCTACTACCTTGCCGTGCTGCATGAGTACGCATCCCATTCCCTTGCCCGATGCATCACAATACACCTCAAATCCCTCTGTGCCCTCTAGAAGTGTGAGAATTGGCACTGAGGTCAATGAGTCTTTTAGGCTCTGAAATGATATTTCACACTCGTTTGTCCATACAAACGGTGCATCGTTCTTCATCAGTGTAGTCATGGGCTTAGCGACTTATGAGAAGTCCTTTACAAACCTCCAGTAATAACCGGCTAAACCAAGAAAGCTCCGGATGTCGGTAACAGTCTTAGGTCTAGGCCATGATCGTACTGCTTCGATTTTGGATGGATCCACTGAAATGCCTGCGCTCGAGATGACATGACCAAGGAAAGATACCTGATCTAGCCAAAACTCGCATTTGGAGCACTTCGCATACAGCTGGTTCTCGCACAGTGTCTCGAGTACTCTTCTCAAATGGTTTTCATACTCTCCTGGTGACTTCGAATATACTAGGATGCCGTCGATGAATACTACTACTACTACTGAAGTGTCCAGCTGATCACTGAATAATCGATTCATTAGGTCCATGAATTTGGCTGGCGCGTTAGACAAACCGAATGGCATCACCGTGAATTCGTAGTGGCCATATCTAGTTCGGAATGCTGTTTTCTCAATATCTTGCTCCTTGATAGCAATTTGGTAATATCCGGATCGGAGATCTATCTTAGAAAAGACCGAAGCTCCCTTCAACTGATCAAACAGGTCATCGATGCGTGGCAATGGATACTTGTTCTTTACAGTGACCGCATTCAATTCGCGGTAGTCGATGCAGAGGCGGAGGCTACCGTCCTTCTTCTTAACGAAGAGGACTGGTGCTCCCAAGGGTGATACGCTCGGGCGTATAAACCCTTTGTCGAGTAGACCACGTAGTTGCTCTTTAAGCTCTGTCATTTCTACAGGTGCCATACGGTATGGTGCCCTAGCAATGGGACCAGTACCAGGCACGAGGTCGATTTCGAACTCTACTGCTCTCTGTGGTGGCATACCAGGCAGCTCTTTCGAGAATACATCAGGGAATTCTGAGACTACTGCTACATCATCAATGAATTCTGGATCTCTCTCCAGATCTTGCACATGGCATAAATAGACATCATGTCCTTTTTTAAGCTCCCGGTACATTGCCATAGCAGAGATGACTGTGGTTGAAGGCTCCCTTGGCCTCTGGCGGTATGAAACAGTGACCCCAGATGGACTCTTGAGCAGCAGTCGGTGCTCGGCGCATAGGATTCTCCCCTTGTGCCGCTCCAACCAGTTCATCCCGATTATTAAGTCGAATCCCAACCTGTTGAATTCGATGAAGGAGATGGGAAACGCTTCGCCCTTGATTTGAATGGTGGCGGTGTGGTAGTACTTAGTACACCTTACTCGCTCCTTCGACGGGAGAGTAACCAAGAAATTTGGTAGCTCATCGGCGTCTAGCCCCAACCTCTTCGTAAGAGATGGCGATACAAAGGTGTGAGAGGCGCCGGAGTTGAATAGTACTGAGGCTTCGATGCCGTTTACTGGGAATGTTCCCGTTAGAATGGTGCCGCTTTTGCCGGCTTGTGCTATGGTGAGGATACTCAGGTTACCTTCGGTACCGAGTCCACAGCCTATTGATTCATAAGATTATAAGTAACGATGGTGGAACGCAAGTGGAATTTAATAACCAACACTGCTTTTATTGAATAAACCAACCATCATACATACTGTGTCTCTAATACACGTTACTGCTAGGTTACATGCTACTACAAGATTAATAATTTCTAAAGGTAAGGTTCAAGCGTCCTGGTTTCATGTGTGTGGCATTGATTATTGCCGGTGGTGCCGTATTCAACTTGATCTTCTTGATCCAGTGATACAGCAACCTTGATTTTCCACCCATGATTAGAACATCTTCTGATCTCAGTACCAATTTCTCTGTGAGGTCCACACGCTTCTGCTCGCTATACAAAAATACGGCGTCATCACCAATGGACCAAGACACTACGGGCACTCCTTGTTCGAGAGATTCCGTCGTCTCATCCTTATCTTGGTGTAAGCCACGTCATCCTTCTTTCTCATAGAATTTGACAATGCAAAGGTCTGCTTCAAGTGCAGGGATTGGTTCATCTTCATACTGCTGTGCGATTCCTACAGCTTGTGTAACAAGTGTTTGGTATTCAATGGGTATTGATGGAGGTGTGGCTCTGTGTCCTGCTCGTGTCGTTTGGTATGTCTTGGTATAAGGGTTCCAATCCTTTCCCAAGCACATCATTTTCAGCTTCATTGTTGCTCTACCAGGGAATTCGGGTGTATAAAATCCTCCTGGACCCATTCCTAGTTCGTTGCATCGTCGGATGATAGAGATTTGCGCTTTGGGTGTCAGGTATCCTTTTAATAAGATTATACCTGGGCGGATGACCTGACACTGATCGTTGTTGAAGTGGTGAGTGGTGATGTCGGCCTCTTCATGAGGTGGGTTTGAAGGTATTGGGTAACAGATAAGGAATTTCGCTAAGGTGGTAAATTACATCTAGCGTGAGTTCTAGGCTCACTACACTAGTAGAAAAAAGGCCTATTTCGGCGGTTGTGAACCGCCGAAATGAGCACCGCTGAAATAGGTGTACCTATCTCGGCGGTTCTTAGAGAACAACCGCCGAGATAGACCCATTTGATTGACCGATGCTGAGATTGACCATGAGTCTATCTCGGCGGTTGTTCTCTAAGAACCGCCGAGATAGACTCATGGTCAATCTCAGCATCGGTCAATCCCATGGGTCTATCTCGGCGGTTGTTCTCTAAGAACTGCCGAGATAGGGGTATTTTTTTTGTTTTTTTCCATCCCAGCTTATATATATATATTCACCGCATTTGGTTCAATGAGACCTGTAATACAGCTTCATCCATACAGGGAGCTCCAGCACACATTTAAAAAGTTATAAAAGCTCCCAATTAATACCAACAACGCACCACAATTTGAGAGTTAACAAAACCAATGCAATTACAAATAAAAAAAACATTACAATTCAAATCTACCATTACACCATCCACAAGTGTACAGAGTTACAATTACATACTCGAAAAAGTTCACAAAACATCTTCATGATCATCAATTCATTAAACTTGTGCAGACGAACTCCGACCATTCCTCAAGCATCTCAACAATTTGAGCATCATCATACTGACCACCTTTGAACACTTCTTCGTAAGCCTTGAAAAAAATGAACATTAATCTAAAACGTACAAGTCTAACCACATGTAAAGAGCATAACTGAACTTTCAAAGAATGTTACCTTGTCTAACGAGTGCTCTGGTAAAAGGTTCGACGCTCCTACTATGTCACTCATGAATCTCATGACATAGTATCCACATTCTGAACCCCCAGGCCGCACCGGACACTATACAAACGCACATATTGACAGTTATAAACAAGTTTAAACATTATAACACAAATTTATCAATTAATAGAGTACCTTGACAGTGTTCCAAGGGATGTTACTCTTCATTGTTTTATTCTGGAGAGATAATGCAGCTCTCATGGAACTATATACATCAGCAATATATATAGTTTTAAGCATCAGTAGCAAGTTATGAAACAGTTAATGTTAAGTAATAATAACTGTTGTTTACGATAACAAACTAATTACCCCAGTATTGCGGTGGAGATCTTTGGTCTCTTGGCATTCGTACCAAGTGAGTCAAATTGCAAGATTCGTGGGTGCTTCAACATCACCAGCACAAGCAATGACCAATGTCGACTGTCCACAAATTACACAATGTGTTGAAATCATTAAGCAACTAACACAAACTATATGTTTTAGATAATACTAAGAGAAATAGTCAAATATCATACCCTGAATGATATGGCAGCATAATAAATGACTTGTTAGAACATTCAAAGAGGGCATTCGTCATATATTGCATAAGGCCTTCCATATCACTTGTCATCTGGACTTCACTGCACATATCAGGACACAGGAATCCGAATCTGTGATCTTCATAGACATTGATCGCCTTATTATGCACCCACCTATGAGGCAATATCATTAGTCATTAACTTTTTATTCAAACATCTAATTCATCACCAATCAATGAATTCAAAATATAAAAGGTAGAAGTCACTCACATGGCGGCTGACTTGAGAATCAACACATTCAACCAATCCCTCCTGAAGCACTCCTTGAAGTCGGACATATACATCCCAAATCGATGTATATCTTCTCCTTGAACTATAGTGAAATATCCGCTCGGGATCTTCCACAGTGAGGGAATCACAATCAGGTGGTAGCAGCAACAACGATGAATGCAGAATCTGCATATTAGTCGACAAGCCGGCCAATATTCTTTTCTCCACCAAAGCAGGTCTAAGCACGAAATTTGTGGATGCCTTTGATTGCACAGGTGCAGCAATTCTCTTTCCTTTGCCCTTATCAGTCTTCGGTCGGCTCATATCCTATGATATTAGTCTAATTAAGTATATGGATGCAAGGTGGTACACCAATAGTTTTATAGCAACAATTAAGAGTAAATACCTGCCCAGGGAGTCTGACCAATCGTACAGGCCACTGCACTGTCAAAGTTTGTGCGGAACGCAAGGTAGGTCTTTGTTTGATCGACACCGGTAAACCGACGTCAGCATGCTCTGCAACAAATTCGTCTAGAAGCACTCGTGCATGGTAATGTCGGAGTGGTTCACCGTGCACAATATCACTTGGAAGAGAGGGGAAAAGTTTTCCCCATGCCTCCATGACCTCTTCTACTCCAATTTGTAAAAACAGATGGCACTCAGTGGGTGCCTGAGTGTTATGTGGAACTTGTTTAGATAAAAATTGAGAATTCCTCTATGATGATATTAGTGATCAAGTGAAAAATCTTAATCGTCATGTACTCATTTGAAATGTTAGTCTAACCTTTAGAGATGCATAGGGAAACGGATCAGCCGAGTGGACACTACTTCTCACTACCGGTGCACTCGGCTGCTGAATGGGTGACTCAATTGGTGGTCAAGAAACCTCTTGGCTGTCATGCTGCCGTGGATGAAGCCTTGACATAGCCTGAGCAATCCTCTCGTCGACGCTCTGAGTAATCCTCTGCTCCATCTCAGCCAACGCTCTCAGGTGCTCCTCGTAGCTAATCGTTTTTCCCTGGCTGATTCTGGACCCGGGTACGCCAAATGCCTGGCGGATACCAACGTGCCCACCAAACCCAATGGCACGACCTGGATGATCCTTCTTACCAAGAGCGTGTGTAAGAGGATCATCATTCCTCTGTGAGGTCCAGGTGCTCTGGGTGAGCTGAGAGCTTAATTCACCCTAAAACAACACACAAATACAGTTATTAGTTTAACATAAGTTCATATAAAAATGAAATGAACAGTTTGACTAAAAATGAAATGATATCACTTACAATTTGAGCAATAACTGCTCTCGTGGCTTCATCGTATTGAGGATTTTCGGGAGTAGAGTTCTTAGGGATATGGCTTAACTCCCACGCTTTCATTCTTCTGCCACTGGCATCCAATGAGCCATCCGTGGGCAGATATCCCTTTTGCTCCCATTCTGGTACCCTTTGAGCAATACTTTTTCCACCTAAGTGGTGAGGGTACAGATTCTTCTTAGCATTTGCTTGTTGTTGCGCACAGAGAGCCTGCATAAATTAATGGGATCATGTTTAGTGAAATTGAACACAAAAAAACATAAGAAATTAAGATTAATTTATGTATGTATGACAATAAAGTGCACCTGGAACTCCGGTGTGTGACGTGTCTCAACAAATTGTACCCATTGCTCTTCGGTGATGCCCTCGTAAACCTCCCATGGTGGTCTCTCACCGTCTCCACCATGATCTGGAGCATCTGGATCTTCTGGATCAGACATCTTGTAGATGTACTTGTCAGCCAACTTATTCTTGTGGTCCCGGAACTGTTTCGACATCGCTGATAGCACATCCTTTTTAAGTGCGGGATCCACAGAGAACTTAGACTACATACATGATCATTCAGTTAGTAAAGTAAACATAAATGTTCTATTATTTCACAAAAGATCATAGTAATAATGTAGAGATTTACCTGAAGACGCTGAAACATAGTATCCTTCAATGCTTGAGGCACTTGCTTCCAGTTGCGGTTTATGTTGCAAAATGACTTCACCAAATGGCTACCGTAAGCGGTGAAGTCATTCTTCCAATTTCCATGGGGTTGGTTGAACTGATTGAAGTCCACCGGTTTTGTAGGAGGGCCCTTGTTAGCCTTCAGCCCACGTGTTGCACCTCTCTTCTTTTGCTTCTTCGCCTCTGGTGGGACAACTGACTCCTTTTCGGTCTGCTGTGAAGGGCCAGCCTCAGTCTCGTGTACTGCTAACTGGTCCTTCTTCTTCTTTCCTCCTCTTGTGACCCGCTTACTTGGTCTATTCTGCTGTGGCTCAGGTTCTCCAGTCAAGAGAAGCTGTCCAATGGGGTCATCCATAGGGTGATCATCCACTGCAAAAAAAATAATAAAGCATTTTCATCAGATAAAGTCATAACATAAATACTATGATGCATAACAATAACAGTTAAGATGACATTATAGTCTACATTCTACTAACAACATTACCTGACACGTACAAAAACATAAATCATTTCATATTTTCTACCCAAACACCCTCATCATGGTCTGATCGTGCGTAGAGCAAATTGTTTTCGGTATCATCAATCGTGAAATACCCCAAACCTTGATATGTGGCTTAAATATCAAACTATGTTATATAAAGGCTAAAAAGTGCCTTAGAAACATCAGTGAACAATTTAAACCATAGTAAATGCAATAAAACGCTAAGATACAGTTTGAGCAAAAACATGCTCTAAGCTATGAGTGAACTTGGTTAGGACCCAAAGAGCCTACCAAGACTTAATAATATTCAATTATGATTTAATTGGGCAAATTAAGTCCTTAGGAAACCTTGGTAGACATTGGAACCAAACAAAACATAAATAAATACCTTAAGGTCAATATGGGCTAAAAAGTGCTCTAAGCTTGGGATAAATTTGTATAAGACCTAATGGTCATACCTATACCTTATTTATATGTTAATGAACATATTAAATCAATTACTAAAGAAAACCAAGCTTGAAAACAAGTTAAAACACAAAATGTGCTTTAAGGAGTCTTAAAGCACGTTTTCGAAAAAATTGTCTTGTAAATGAGTTTTGAATGGCTAAATGTCCATCATTACTCTTTAATTAACATGTGTACTATATAGTATCACATTTGGAAGTCTATATCAATGGGAAATCAAAAATTTCACTTCTATGTGCCTTGTTTTTGTGAATAGTGATTTTTATAAGCTAGTTTGTAACATATGTTATCATAAGTAATTAAATTGACCAATAAAGACTATAATACCCTTAGTGATATAAAGGGGGCCGGTTTTTGTAGTAATGAGTCACCAAACATGTTAACTTGTTAAGTAAATAAAGATGACTCATATGTTACTATTTGCTTTAAGTTATAAATATCTTCAAAAAGCAAAACCAATCTCATTTCTCTCATTTCCTTCTTCATTTCACACGGTTCCACTCTTCTTCAACCTCTCTTCTTCTTGTTCTCTCACGGTAATACACCAACACCACCATTAACTCCATCTTTGATCTCTTGTAAAATCTAGCTCACTTATCCAAATCAAAAACAAACACCACCAATCTCTTCCTCTCATCAAGCTCTTTAATTCTATCCTTTCAAAATTCCAAGAGCTCCATTTCGGTGCCAAGAGGAATCTCCATGGGAGGAGCTTGAGCTCACCTTTTCATATATTATTGTTCTCCTTTGCTCCAAGGTAAGGAAACTCAAAGAAAAATGACATTTCCTTCATGTTGGTGTGATGTCCGAAAATCACCATTAATGGTGCTCATTGTGTTGTTTTGTTCTAGCTCCATTTGAATCTTTCAAGGACTTGGTGGAGTCCTCTCTTCATAGATATTCAAACTCTCTTCAAAGATCAAGGTAAAACAATCATCTTAATACCTTAAGATAATATATGTAAACCTAGGGTTTACAATGAGATGAAGCATAAAGCTTGTATACTCATTTCATTGCTTGTATATTGTTTAGTAGTTGACAAGGAATCAAATACCTTACCGGTTTTATAAGGGAACAAGAAAGAAGTTTGAGTGGAAAAGAGGTAAATATACTAACCTAATGTGGTTTATTCCTTAGAAATGAGCTTATAATGCTTGTTAAAATGATCTAAGGAGCCAAAGGTGAATGACCTAGTGAAATGCTCTCAAGGAGTTTTTAAGGACATATGTCTTGGTATGTAATTGCAGATCAAAGGCTTATATATTGTGGAAATTCAGTGTTAAGGTTTATGCAATTTAAGGGCCTAAGAGCCATGTTGTTTAAGGGCCTAAGTGCCAAGCAATTTAATTGTGCACTATATTGTGATGTAGTGTAAATTTGGTGAAGTCTTGTGAGTGATGGTTCTTGATGGATTTAGGTGTTCTTGAATGTCTAATGGTGAAAACTATGAATTTGGAATGATGGTGTGCTAAGAACCCATGGCAAATTTGTATAATGTATAGGAGTTGTAAGTGCTTAATGAACTTTGGTGAACTAGGATATGTTAGGAAGGATAAATGTTTTACTAGGAAGAAACATGTTTTTTAAGGTGTTCTAAAGTGCTACAAGGACTTTGTATTGTCTTGGGAGTTCTAGGAATTCAATGAGTGTTTTAGGATGTAATAAAGTCTTGGAGAAGTTTGTTTAAAGTTTAGGTAATGTTGATGATAAGGAGGGAATGATGTTGGTAAGGTTTTGAGAAAGGAATTCAAGAAGTTGTGAAAAGAGGATTTACTTAGTAAGAGGAGATGCTTGGGAGATGATGTTATGAAGGTGAGGAAGCATTTTAGTGTAGTGATCATTTAAGGTGAAACACCACTTGGAAAACCAAAAGGAAATGTTACAAGTGTTAAGAGATTTGATAAGAAGATCGAGTAACAAGTTGGACAATGTTTTAAGGTGAATCAAAGTGATATTCTAGTATTAGAATATGCCTAAGTTCATGTATGAAGCTTGGGTAGTCAATGGATGAAGAGAATAGATGAAACAAAACTTGGAAAGTGAAGTTCTTGGCTGTCCGAACTACCGTCCGAATGTGGACGTTCGGACGTGCCTGTGTGCGCGTGAATATTCTGATCTTCGAACAGCGTCCGAACTACCGTCCGAACATGGGAAGTTCGGACACACCTATTTATTTCTCTGGTTTGGCCTCGAACAGCGTCCGAACTTGGGAAGTCCGGACGCAAGTTCGGACATTCACCAGTTTGCACCCATAGAGTCTCGAACGGTGTCCGAACTTGGGAAGTCCGGACACAAGTTCGGACAAGGCGCTGTATGGACGCAAAAACTTGTTTAAGGTATGGAAATGATGTAATGATGGGGATTGATGGTTAATGATGTTATGACGTTGTTAAGGACTTGTTAGGTGAGTTTTAATGACAATTAAGTGGGTGAAAAGTTGTAATAAAATGTGAAAGTAAAACAAGTTAAAAAGTGAAGTTATGTAACTAAGTTAACGGGGGAAAGTTATAAGCATTAGACATTAAACAATCATGTTACCCCGAAGTCAATAAAAGTATATGTAATGTTATCAGTTGTTCGAGAATTGCTCGAGGAACATAAGTGGACGTGATAAAGTGGACTCCGGTGACAGGTATGGTTTTCTTGCAACCTGTGTCCTACCGGATTACACCGGCTTGTATGCCAATGTGTTTTTCTGTATGTTTGCCACGTTGTAAGAGTAAACATGTAATGAGTTTACAGTAATTCATTTATGTGGCGTGTGCAACTCCGATACCATTTAACCTCGGAAGTGTTAACCTTAGTTAACTGAGTCTAGGATCACATGAGAGTTCGGTATTCGGAGTAAACGACCCGAACCATGGGACGTACTAACCACGGCTATGCGTGCGTTAATTGTGTGATATGTGCATGTGAATGTAGGGATCTCCCTTGTGTGTCTAACACAGTTGTAATGCTGTATGATGTGTAGATGTGATAGACTCCATAGTGGGGTTCTAACTAATATCTAAAGTAAGTATGTACTAACAGTAGTGAGGAATCCGGTTTGGCCGGTCGCGCGTTGTTTGGGAGAGGGTATCCTTCTTAGCCTTACCCTTCTCTTTGTTATGGTTGTTTCCCTCACGGGTTATGATCTCCCATTAGCTCATTCCAAAGCTTAGCTATTCTGACTTATGATCGGTTTAGGGGGAACATGTGTTTGTGTGGTGTGTTCGGGCCTCCAAACCCGAACCATCTTAACTTAAGTTACTTGTCCGACTATTAGGACGGTAATGAGTGTTGTTGTTGTATAACGAGCTTACCATGAGGGTGACACCATTCTCTAGGCTCACCAGTGATTTAACTACGTTTGGGTCGGTTCCTAAGAGGACCGTTCCCGTTATGTTATGTGATGTTATTGTAAGCAATTCCATTGCGATGTTATCATGTGCACGTCGATACGTGAAAGTGTCGTTAAGTTTTGTCATGTGAGGAATGATATATGTGGTAAGATATGGAGTGTGTGGATCATGGATATGAATCCCAGTTTGTGATAAGAGGCGTTTAAGGATAACCCGATTAATGGGTAGTTGTCTTCTATTAAGGAAGTAGCTCCATTAGAGGAGAAACACTCTAGGAATAATGAATACCATGAGTGACTTATCAAATAAGGATATATTATCCGTTTGTTGAGCCCATTGAGGCGAAATGTTATGTGTTGTGTGTTTACTGTTACATGCATGATTTAAATATAATCAACCGCATGCTAAGACGACAATTAGTTGTGCGTGGCCCGGTAGCATGTGGGCTGCGGGATTACCATACCAGCAAAGGTGCTGAGCCCCTTGGGGGCCACCCTTTCTCTTCTTTTCCTATTTCAGGTACAGAGAGCTGGAAGCCGTTCGAGAGTAGGACGGGGTAGTCATTGTACATGGGTATTCATTTAAGTGTATGTATACAGTAGGTGTAGTAAGACCGAAATTGTTGTCGGCATCAGTTTATAAATACTCGGTATAGTTGAAAGGTGTATGTTGTTGTTGTTGTTAATGGAAAGGGATAATAATGTGTAGTTGCTCGGGAATTTAGCCCATCAGACCGGTACAATGTATATGGATTAGCCTTGTTAGCCACGTGGGTGGCTAACGGCGTGTAACACCAACGAGTTAAGTAATGTGATGAGGTTTGTTTTTCCACTGCAGTTCATTGTAAGTGTGTTAATGTTGGATGGGGTGTTACAAATCGAATCCGGTAATCCAGTAGGAAACAAGGATCCTCTACAGTCCCATTTTCATCGTTATCCTCATTTTCATTTTCGATTACAACCGGCCTTCTTCCTGGAAGAACAACAGACCATCTGCAGTCTTTCGGATCCTCAACATACCACACTTGTTCGCAATCCTTTCCCAGAACAAATTGATCATCATTATAACCGTGTAACCATGAAAGATCAACTAAGGTAAGCCCTCCATCATTTTGGTACCCGCGTCGGTTGTCCACCCACTTGCACCGGAACAACAGAAAGGAATCAATGTCATAGTCTAGTTCCCAGATGTCCTCGATGACACCATAATACCAACTAGAGTTACTAACTGGTTGAGATCGGTTACCGCTGTGGTACTCAGTGGCAGCAGCTTCAATTTTTACCCCACTATTCTGGTTTATCGATTTGGCATCTTGGCGTGCAGTGTAGTATGTATACCCACTAATATCATACCCCTCAAATGACGTAATATTAGTTTCAGGTCCGATTACCAAACATCTGATCTCTTCGCTTACAGCTTCTGGATCTGATGATGCTAATGTCAACACATGATCTTTGAACCATTGGATAAAAACTAGGTTTTGTTCCTTTGTCAGCCAAATGTGGCCTTTCAAAGGATTTTGATGCCTTAACTCAACCATATGGGTTTCCAAATAAGGTTCAACAACCTCAAGATGTTGTAAGACAAACAAATGTGCTTGATGAATAAGTAGACGCGAAACTTGCACGATCTTTCTACCAATAACACCCTTACCCTTAAACCTGCCATAGTGTTGTGGTTTTGGGATGCCAATAGACTCTGCCTCACTCAAATAATCGGTCACAAATTCCGTGACTTCCTCAGTCACTGTTGCTTCAACAATGCTCCCCTCTGGTCGATACCTATTCTTCATTCTACTTTTCAGAATACCCATGTACCGTTCAAAAGGGTACATGTACCGTAAGTATACCGGACCACAGAATTGTATCTCTCGAACGATGTGCACAATTAGATGCACCATTATATCAAAGAAAGATGGTGGGAAATACATCTCAAGTTGACATATTGTGACCACAATTTCACGTTGTAGATCATCTAGAGAGGTTACGTCAATTTCCTTGGAGCAAACAGCGTTGAAAAAGAAACATAACCGAGTTAAAGCATTTCTGACATCAGATGGCAATATCCCTCGAATTGCGACCGAAAGAAGATGTAACATCAGTACATGATAATCGTGAGATTTCATGCCTAAAAGTTTTAAGTCCTTCATCGATACAATGTTCTTCCAGTTTGAAGAGTACCCAGACGGTACTTTTACCGAGTGCAGACATTTACAGAAACTAATCTTTTCAGCCTTTGAGAGCGTGTAGCATGCAGGAGGTAGGTAGATTCGTTTCCCGTTCTCTTGTGGGTGTAACTCCTTTCGTATACCCATGGTTTGCATGTCCTTTCTGATTTTCAATCCGTCTTTTGTTTTGCCGGGTATATTGAGTAAAGTCCCACTCACTGCCTCACCAACGTTCTTCACAATGTGCATGATGTCTAAGCAGTGTCTCACAGAAAGATGACGCCAATAAGGTAGTTCCCAAAAGATAGAACACTTTTTCCAAATGTTTTTCGCCGGTTTTGATGTGTTTCCAAATACATTTGCAATGTCCTTAACCTTTTCGTACACTTCCTCAGAGCTCAGAGGTAGACGGGCCACACGAGTTTCGGCTTGACCATTGAACAACTTTCTCTTCGTTACTCGATAAGGGTGATCTTCGGGGAGAAGACGTCGATGACACATATAAACATTCTTCCCACAATGTTTTAAACGGTCCGAACAAGTGTCTTCCTCGCATATGGGACATGCAAATGTTCCTTTAACCGTGTAACCGGACAAGTTCCCATACGCAGGGAAGTCATTGACGGTACAGAACAACAAAGCCTTGAGCGTGAAATTCTGTCTTGCATAAGCATCATATACCACGGTCCCCTCATTCCACAATAGCTTCAGATCGTCGATCAGAGGGGCAAGGTACACATCAATGCTATTACCTTGCTGCTTGGGACCTGATATCAGGAGAGATAACATGATGTACTTTCGTTTCATACACAACCATGAGGGCAAATTGTAGATCACTAGCAGAACAGGCCATGTACTGTGTTGACTACTCAATGTGCCGTACGGGTTCATTCCATCAGTACATAACTCAAGCCTCAAATTCCTATCATTATGTCCGAAATGTTCTTTGTACCGTCTATTGATGTTTCTCCACTGAGGCCCATCTGCTGGATGTCTTCGTATTCACCCCTGTACAACACACAGTTGTTTGGACACGCGTGAATTTTTTTGTACTCTACTCCCATTGGACACACCCATTTCTTTGCCTCATACGTGGTGGTAGGGAGACCGTTCTCATCCGGTAGCATATCATGAATCAGCTCGAGTTACTTACTTACTTATTCCCGGCGGGTGATACAACGCCGTTAGCCATCCAAGACTAACAAGGCTACTACTACTTACAGTAACGGTCTGACGATTAGAATATGCCGAATACACGATACTTACTTTGCAACGCCAAATACTTACTTACATTTGATTACCGAGTATCCAAAATATATGAATTACATTCCAAGACTATTCCCCAAAAATTAAGAGTTTGTACATTTGCTCCTTTCTATCCATTCATAAACCATTATCCAAAAAGGTGTACCATATGGTACTCCGGCAACTCAAAAAGGCCTTAGCCGTGTACAACTCGGTACACCGTTCCAATTTACTAACTACCCCAAAAAGAATTCATTCTGGTCCTTACTCGACCATCACGCCTCGCGGGTACCTGTAGAATAAAAACATCCCCCTAGGGGGTCAGCTTACGCTGAATATGATAACCGCATACCCCGCGTACTAGCGAGGGTACGCCAACTATTTGGTCGAGTACATGCGGTTCGTTTCATTCATACATACATACATGCTTTATATAATACAATTCGGTACATTCATTTCACAAGGCATACATACATTCCATACATGCAAGGAAGACATCACTAGTCAACCATTCATACCTACCGAATACTCACCGCAATACGGAGATACACTTCTCCAATTCATACAAAGGTCTTGTTAGCTTCATTACACACCCGGGTTAATCGGGTGTTCAATACTCTTTTACTCCAGGCCAATGACTTACAATAGTCAAGACCAATTCTCATACAATACTTTACTTCTTACTTACTTTACTCAAGTCAAGTTGGTATGACCTCCGGGCAGGGATTACTACATCCCACCACCGGGCTTTAGGGTGGCCCACTAATCTAGGATGCTACCCATTCAAGGGATTTGGTCCATGGAAAAGATTACAGCCAGGATTCGGATCCAACCTCTTGTGTTTCCTTATCCTCACCCGTGGCCGAAACTATATCGGACTTCTACTCATTCCATTTTACTCATTACTCATGTTAGGAGTTAGATGGTTAGGAATTAGTAGAAGTCAGTACCTCCATACCATACATCAATACACTACTCAAGTACACATTACTTACACATACTCTTCATTCTCATTCATACATTTCATGAATTATACAAACTAAATGTTCAAGAAGATACAACAAGAACAATATGGTTCAAACACAATTAAGTGCAATAAAAGTCCGATTCGTGCATTTATCTTATTGGTGATCACAAAAGCACACAAATCGGGGTAACCAAGTTAGGATATAGGGCATGAAGAAATCATACCGTTCACCGTCGTATTCGTACTACCGGTCCTTCGGTGTTCAAAAATCGAATCCTATAACATACATGGAGTTGTATGATTAAAGACTTATTATTGTTTAGCTCCTACTCCAATACCTTTTCCTAGGCATACTTACTAAATGTTACATGTTACAAGTGGTTACGAATCCATTTTTTTCTTTGGGTTTGCTTCCTTACTCATATACAAGTTCACTTATTACTCTTAACCACAATGGTATATACTTATATATATGCAGGTGTGTGCATACATATATATACATATGATTACTAGGGTTAACACATTTTTTTTTATAAGTTTGGGCCGACCGACCCACCGTCCGACCCAACCTCTGGGTCGGTCCATTCCAGTAAGTTTCCCGTTCTTCAAACTTTGCCCGACCGACCCATACACCTCTGGGTCGGTCCATTATAGAAAGTTTCCGGCCCTGGAATCCATCGCGACCGACCCACGACCGACCCTATCTCCTGGGTCGGTCGAAGTCAGAAACTTTGTCCCAGTGCCTTTAAGTCCCGTCCGACCCACGACCGACTCACGGCTTCTGGGTCGGTCCGTTCCCGAAAGTTTTGGTTCTGTTACTTATACCCCGACCGACCCACCGACTGATCCAACCTCTGGGTCGATCGGTAGCAGATCATGCCTACAGATTTGTTTTTCATTTCCTTTCTTACCCATTCCTTCCCCAATCTTCCTACATACATCCCAACATGTTTTAGTACTAATTAAACCCTCTAATTCACCTTAGTTCATCCACCAACTCATTACTCAATCTTAGATTCTCTTACCCATTTTCCTTATTTCTTTTCAACACTTGCATCAGTTTTTACTCCTCCTTTGCTACAGATTTTTAAACTTTCTTCTACTCTCAATGCTTCCTCAACTAATGCCACTCATAGCATTCTAAATACATTAACTCACTTCCTAGTTCCATCCCATTAACAAGCTCCTTTCCAAATCTGTTTCAAGGTATCAAACACTCACTTTGAACTCTCCAATTACCCATAGTTGCTTCCTAGGTTACTTCCTCTTCTTACACAACTAAGTCCCTTAATTTATAGCCAAATTTGGACATAGTCTCCCCTATAATTTTAGCTTTGCCCACACATTATCTTAGCTCACACATTGCTCATTCCTACACCTGTTTATACAATGCATTATGCCCACATTTCAACTCCACTGCAACACCATTAAATTCCTGCACATACACATATGCTACCCATGGTTTTCCCAAGCTTTTAAACATCATCTACAAACTTCAAAAATGTCACATTAACTTTCCTCATTACACTATAGCATACTCATTACTCATTACCAATTTCATTACTCATTTTTCATACTAAAAACTGTTACATTACTACACATAAAACTAGCTCAAGGTAAGAGTAATTACCTTGTGTTTCTAGTTTTTCTTTTCCTTCTTGCCTTCTTCTTCCTTTCTTTCCTTCTTCCTTGTTCTTCCTCACACAATACACAAGGCTACAGTCACCACACCATCTACTTAGCATTCATTTTAAACTAACCCTAGAATTTAGATGTTTCGGGTTTAGAAAAGAGTATTACCTTCCAACCAATGAATGAAGTTCTTGACTAGCAAGAGAGTAGGATTCCTAGCCCAATGGAGAAGCGAAAATCGGATGGAGCATGGAGAACCAAGTGTTCAAAATCTGAAAATTATTATAATGCAAACAAGGGCTAGAAATGATGGATTTTCGAATTTCTTTTTACCTCAAAGTAACAAGGAGGTGAAGGTGCTTCTAATGGTGGACTCAAACCTTCAAATGGCTTCTAGCCAAGGGGATGAAAATGAAGCTTTCGGATTTTCGAAAGGAGGAAGATGTTCTCCTTTGCAAGGGGATTCCAATGGTACTAATTTTGTAATTTTTGGAGAAGGATTAAGGGGTTAACAAGAGGAGAGAAGGTGGAGGTTGAGTGGGTGTTCTACTAGCCTCCATTACTGGCTAGGAGAGGAGAAAAATCAGAAGGAAGAAGAAGGTGGGTACGGTGAGGGAGTGAGGGATGGAGGAGAGAGAGAGCCCCACTTCCTTTTCTACTTTTCTACTTATTTTATTTGTCTTTTAGCTAATAAGAGAGAGTTAAGAGAGTGAGGGAGGGGGAAGCTGGCCGGCCCACTCACACACACACACACACACACACTCAGATTTTTATTTTTATTTTCACAAGTGGACACATTAACTTTGCCTATTTGCATTCTCACCCCACAACTTCCCGATTGTTACAGTTTTTACTAACCGGAACCCGTTTTCAGGAATTTTCTCGTTTAATAAATTTTACTGGTTCCCAACCTTTATTACTGTTCGTTCATGACTATTTGGTTGACAAAAATCGCTACGAGTCTATTTGACTCGCTTAAAGTCGCGTTTTCCCGGTTTCCTCGAAAAACGCGCTTTAAGGTTCGTTTATGCTTTTAACCCATTTTAAAGGTCCGTTTTCTTCGGGATTTGTTCCCTCATGTTTATTTGAGTGTAATTAATCCTTTAAAATTATAATGAGCCTAATTAATCACTATTTTTAATTACGGGGTGTTTCACTACGAATTAATGAAAATATGGGAACACACTAAAACTATCGAACCAAGAAACGATAACACAAACCTATGAACTCACTAGAATGTGAGTGAGTGTACAGGACTAGTAACTCCCGATAATGGTTAGAGAACCGAGTTGATTTAATCCACAAAACAATTAATAGTGGAAGTATTTAAGGAACCTCTACTTAGAGGATTTAATGAATGCTCAAGACATGAACCTTCAGAGGAGTAAAGAATGGTAAGGGATCACCAAACCCCTTAGAAAGATCGTCGAACCCCATTGAGAGGATCTGACTAATATAAATAATGTCCCGAACATGAGAGTATTCGATAAGTTGGGTAAAACCTTAAATCTAAGAATACTAGACATTGAGAATTCCCTAAGCTAATGAAGGATATCGAGAGAGATACTGCTAGGCTAATCCATGAGATTATGAAATAACTCCGAGAGAGGAGTTTTAGGAATTTGGGTAGTCCGGTAGAGAAACGGACATTTGAGAATTTGATTGAGTCCTTGATCGAGAATTGAGGAGCTAATTGTATAGCCCCGTTTGTATTTGTAAGCCCGGTGGTGGGTCTTGTGTATGACCCTGCCCGGAAGTCATGGGTAATGACTTAAAATATACCCTTGAGTATTGATTTGAGTATTGGATTGAGATTTGAGTATGATATTGAGAATTTGAGAATTGAGGTTGAGTTGAGTATTTGAGTTGCGTTTAGTATTTGAGTTGAGTTGAGTATTTGAGTTTTGATTGAGAACTTGAGAATTGAGTTGAGAGTAAGAGAACTTGAGTAAGTGTAACCCAAGAGAGTGGGTAAGACAATGAATAATTGAGTAAGGCGTAGTGAGGTAGACCCCTCAAAGCCTAAGTATAGGTTATATTAAACTAATCTCTTGATGTGCGTGTTAGTGTTTGTGTTCGATGTTGAACCTTGATTGTGCCAATATACATATATAATGTATTATTGCCTTGCATGCTATTTGAATTAAAATGAACCGCATGTTCTCGACCAAAGTAGTCGGCGTACCCCCGTTAGCACGCGGGGTATGCGAATTTCATATGCAACAATTTTGCTGAGCCCCTTGGGGCAACCTTTATTCCCGGTACATGGAAGCTGATTACCGTTCGAGAGTGGACGGGGTTGCTACAAAAGCATGGGTATTTGATTAGTGAGGTTGTAATTATTTGAATGTTTATCTTGAGCCCGGATTGTTCCGGCAACTTATGATTGGTAGAAACTCGGTATAGTATTGAATGGATATTGTATTTGTATAATATGGATTTGAGGTTGTAAATGAATTGAGATTTGACTCAGGATTGGAATGTATTGTTGGATAGTATACTCGGTATAATGACCCATCAGACCGATATGGTATTTGTATTGATTATATGGATTGGATTTGGCCTTGTTAGTCACGTGGGTGACTAACGGCATTGTATCACCCACCGTTGGAGTATGAATTTCCACTGCTTGATGTTGGTAATTGAGACGGGTTAGGAGTTAATGACTAGATTAGCGGTAGGGGTGTTACAAAAAGTGGTATCAGAGTGAAGTATCGCTCTGATGGTCTAAATACCGAGTTTGGAATTAGAGACTTAGGGCTAAGGGTCGAGAGTTAGCGTGTAAGGTACGCTAGTTAGGAATTTCCAGTGTGATCTGGATATCTACATAATCAATCCCTCCCTCCGCAACCCCCGGTATTAAGTTGGGACAAGAACGTCTGGGAGATGGAAATACCTTTCATACTCGGGAAAACCCGACCTGGCAGTTGTAAAATAAACTTTGCAAGAGAAAGAACCTATTATACGGGAGATTCCGAGAACCGGAAATCCCGGAGACGGTTCCCGTTGGAACAACAACCACCGCACTTAACGGTAGAAGATTGAAGGTCCTAAATATACGATAATGAAATATACGACACCATGGGGGGACGTGCTTCACAGTTGCTAGAACCATGCGCAACCAACAAGAAGGGAAGCACAACTACGCAATGAAGCGGAAAAGCGGAGTAACAAAACCCGAGACAAGGGAGTCTACGGACCGCAAACCCATGATATACTAACCGACTAAGGAATTAGTCAAGGTTGGATAACTCCAAACCTACAATGCCAAAAGGGCAGTAACACCTGAATAACATAGTTCAGACAACTATGGGAAGGTGTGGGAACGAGCAGCAAAACAAGGTACACGGAGAATCACAAGGATCGGGAAAGCACCCGAATTAATGACAACCAAGTAAAGAATGCTGAGAAGCTACTCAGAAGATTGATCACTAAGATTAACAGATCAAAGGAAGATCCAATAAAACCACCAAATACGGATAGAAACGATACCATGACCGGTATTTGTTAACCTGAAAACCGACCTACCCGCGCACTTGCCAATGCAAGTGCAGTAATTACAAGGCAATTGGGAGACATTTGACAACTAGTATGTACCTACTAAAGTACCACCATGAAGATGGAAGCAATTATAGGATCACTAATCCTAAGGACTTGATGAAGGAATCCTTGGAAAGGCCTAATGGCCCGACCATCATATTAAGAACATACCAGTCAGTGAGAAGCTGAACTTGGTTGAGACCTCAGACATGGCAACACCATGAAGAATATCTTTTAACACAGAATAGTTACTTCAAAACCCAAAAATTTTCTTTCAAAACCCAAACTTTTCTTTTTAAACCTCAGTTTTTAAAACCAAACAAGAAGAATCACGGTGAGTATCATAGAATGATACAAGAGGAGTTGACAATAGAATACTTCACCTAGGCATGTGACGAGCACTACGAGTATACCCAATAATGGGATGTGGGACGACCGCACACCGAAGGAGCTTGCGGGCCTGACAGACCCCCTTGTGAGTTAGTCAGGTAAGTGGTAACGTGCCATTAAGGTACCCCACGTATGTATGCAAGTAGTGTACGAAACACAGGAAGTAGTTGGCTCCGTTCTACGGACCATAAGGTAAATTCAAACCGAAATAGTTGGACACCTCGAATGATCGAAGAACCCAGATAAGCTTACAAAGCTAAAGGAGTCAAGAACTTACTTCAAGAGGATGATTAAGAGTTAATAAATGCGGGAAGCACTAGTAACTAAGTAAGACATTGGATATGTCTCGAGAATCTAGAAACAAGCATGTTAGCTGGAATGAATACCCAGTCTAAACACAGTGAGGCAAATGCCTAGCATGAACACATCAATGTTCAATGGATAAGGTAAAATGCCAGAGTGACCGTATAAGGTACCGGAGGATACCATTCACCACCGAAGAGAATATCAAACTAGTTATAAACATAAGGAAACATCAACGGTCTACCCTAAGAACGGGAGACGTTATAACCCTCAACGGGATAACTCAGATCCAGAACCGCAAGGTAGGATGACAGACTGGACATACTCATAAATATCAGCCAGATGTAATGGCATGATCAACAGCACCCAGGAGCAATCTATAAAGGGAATCAAGTCAACATAGTTGAACGAAATGTCATGACGAGAACACACAAGAATTAAAACTAACACTCGGTTAGAACACCAAAGTTATCCCACTTACCAAGGGATACCCTAAACAAATAAATGGTACCGATCAATACCAAGATACTTAAAAGGCATCCAATGGACGGAAGCGTGATATAACGATCCTTATCATGGAGCCCAGTGTTACCTCCGAACCAATTTACGGTGTACCGAGAAATGAAAATATATGTGAACCACAAATAATGAGCAGAACTTTAGGCAACGCGGCTAGTAAGCCAGGAACCGATTATAATACATGGATTTAATGGTTGCAAGACCATTGTGAACCATATGGAGAGTTGCCAAGAACGACACCAGTAAAATTGTTTAATAACCTACGAGCAAGGATACCCCTCATTAATGTGAGACCGCGAGAGTGGTGAACACATAGATTCCAAACAAGGGGATACCATCAGTGAATATCTGATAATACTTCTCTTTCAGAACTACTAATGTAGTGAAGCTTGAGCATACAATTATTGCCAAGCAATGTGAAATAAGCTTCGATAGCAATTATTGAAAACCAAGGAGTAACCGGTTAAGAAGAGACATTGTATATATATAGCGCGAAGTGTAAAGCAAATAACACTCAAGGAGCTCAGGAACATAAAGAATAACATATTCTGTAATCACCCAAGAAAATGGTGAACCATTATATAAATGGTAGAAAACATGAGCAGAAGCTAAGTGATAGCAGATGCCATGGAAACCAAAGTTGGAAATAAACACGAACATGGTGCGCAGCGAGCGACCAGTCTATGTTAATAACCACACAATGACATGGAGTTGTTAAATACGAGATGGCAGACAGAAATGATCATTCCTATTGCAATCGCACGAGAGATTTACTGCCAAAGGTTTACGTCTCTGCACTCTGAAGGACTGAGTGTCTTGGTATTGCACTTGTGCAGTAATGATCTAGTGGGATAGCTAGGAATATGGAAAAAGTCAATTGTGGTAAATTCTTCCTTTCACCAACGAACATGGCATAAGCCAGTTAAACGAAAACTTAGAAACAAATCGTGCGGCCTAAGGCCAAAGAAGCACAAAGGGTGTGGAACACACCAACAATCACAAGATATGAATTCCATAGGAATAAGAAGATAATGGAGGCTTATGAAAGTCAGAAGGACCGACGCATAGATAATGCAAGGTCGTACAAGTAAAGAACACTTGTACAAACCAGTTTAGTGGGCATAATTCAGAAGCCACTGACAACAGAGGAAGCACCACAACTAAGTAGTGACCTAACCTTAACCGACAATAAGTCGGAGGAACTCAGTGAATAATCACGCAAGTACACAATATTATGTGTATAGATTTCCAAAGAGCTGGATAGAAAATCCGAAGCTCATTGAATTCGCGTATGGTAAAAGAATACCACGCTTGGTTGACAAACCATATTCCCAAGATGAAAAGGGATAAAAGATGATGTCTAACACATCAAGAATAACAAGAAGGGCGAATAAACCCCAAGTTATCAGGGTCGCACAGCAGAAGCTAGTGGGCCTAGAATTCTAAGGTTGAGTATACCTAGAGAACGAATGGCTAATTATCAACGCCTTGAAGCCTCTAAGGCTAGAACCAAACCCGGATAAGAGTTGAACAACTCCGATGAAAATTCTTGACATTGGGACTAACCGGTAATACGGTTAATACCCATTGACCAAGGAACATTATATAATAAACCACATGGGAGTTGAACCACTCCATGACGGCTGAACGCCTTAGACCAATGTCCAAGTTGACACATGGTAGATTACGTGGGCGTAATCCCTTTTTAAGGGGGGTAGAGCGAAAACCGCGAAGTGTAAGTTTTACGTGATAAGTGCGTAAACTACAATGCACATAACACAAAAGAATTTGTTTTGGATTATTGGTACCTATGTTACATAAACATTTGTACCCATTCATTGTGTAAATTTGATTATTTGTGAGATTTGAAGTGGAAAAGAGTAGAGGAACTCCAGGGGAATGAGAACCCCGATGGTATATGTCTATTCGAGATTAGACATAGTATTTGATTTGGGATTAGACATGGTATTGATGAGTATATTGGGAGATTTGTCGAGAATAAATCGGTATGAAACCGATGTTGAACCTAGTGGGAATTGAGTCCCCTAGGTGACTTGATTTGATTTGATTTAAGCTGTGAAGGATTTGAGGATAGAAAATTAATTGGGATTGTACATGTGAATTTATTAGGTAGCTATTTGGAGATAAATTGACTAATAATAGATGAGATGATTAGTAAATGAGTAAATGAATTTTAGAAACTGAAAAAATGTATTGATGGGTGATTATGACTAGAATGATAAAAAGATAGAAAATAAAATAATGATTGACTATTTGATTGTGTGAATTGAGGTGGGAGGTGGAACTTGATTTACTAGCGATCAAGGGAAACCGAACACAAATTGGGGTGGATGGATAGTTCAACACCGATGCTGATCACATTCGGGTTGAATGACTCTTGAAGCTCCCTACAAGTGGCCACAAGTAATCACACTAGTAATAGGTGAAACTAACACAAATGGGAATTTAGAGTTGTATTGAGTTTTCAAAATGAATTTTCCAAACCGATTTTGACAAATGATTTTCTTCAAACTTGAGAATGAGGAACGGTTTTGAAACTGCTTCCACGGGTGCTAGTTGGACCATCTCGTGGTGAGGCACCAATATTGGGTCGAGCCCGGGGAGTAAGGCTAGTTGTGAGCCGGTGGGAGTGATGATTAGTTTTGAAACCATTACAACGGACGAGCAAAGGTACTAAGTGACCCGTAGGACGTTTGCAGTGTGTGTTTTGTATTTTTTCCAAGGGCCGCCGGATATGAGTAGTCCGGTCTGGGAAGAGAGCATAAGTGCCCAAAGTCATGATGGCCGTGAACCAGAAAGCGTAAGTGTTCAAACGTGACCGGTACCTAAGGGATCACTCAATATAGGGGAGGACTCAGTGTCTAATTGTCTGCGGATGGACCCCCTTGGAGAGGTTGGAAAAGGATATTTTTGATTGCTATGCATGCTATGACATGTTATTTGGATGTGTGTATACATTGAGTCAGATTGTTGGAGTCTGCCAGGTTATATAGAGATTATAACCTTAGCATTGAGTACTTGGGTGACTAACTACATTAGATTCACCAACTTTGAGGGCAAAGTTCTTTAAGGGGGTAGATTGAAATTCCCCGAACATAATTAGGGTGATTAAATTACTCTAATATGAAATTTGTGGGCCTATTAGTGCCTAAAGAATTTTGGTAAAGAAAATAAAACCAAAATAAAAGAGAAAACGCTTAAAAAGCGAAAAATGCAAAAAACAAGCGTTATATGACCATAGGAGGAATATGACCTTGACAAGGGTCTTAGATGGATTTAAAAGGCTTAATAATGCCTAATTAATATATTGGAACACTTCCTGAAGAAAACAGATCCATAAAATGAATTAAAAACGTTAATAAAGCTTTAGCGCACATTTTTCAAGAAATCCCAAAAACGTGAGTTTAAGTGGTCAAAAAGACCCGTAAAAAAATTATGGTTGACTAAATAACTATAATTAAACAAAAATGGAAGCTTAAGAACCATTAAAATTAAAGAAACGAGAAAAATCCGGAAAACGAGCTCCGGTAAGTAAATAGTGTAAAAACAAAAACTTATGGGGTGTTAATTGCAATAAGACTAAAATACTCCCCCTCACCTTGTAAATAAAGAAAGAAAAATCTGGCACAAGGGAGTGAGCCACGTTTTTAACCCTCTCACAATGGGTTTCTATTATTGACAAAAGCAAAAAGTAAACTAGTACAAAACTACTTTTCCCTCTCTCCTCCCTTATTTCTTTTTCCCTCTTCTCTCTGCCGATTTTTCTCCTTCTTCCTCCCCAAGCTGCAGATTTTAAACTTCTCCACCAACCTTCCATGGCTTCCTCCCTTCTTTGACATGTACAAGCTTCATTAAAGCTCATAACACAAAAATAACCACATATTCTTCTTCCTCTCATCATTCTCTATCTTCCTCTCTTTTCAAAATCCCAAAAGGATGAACTTCACCTCCATGGGTTTTGGCCTTTTGAAGAGAAAATCACATCTTCTTGAAGCTTGGAGTCTCCTCTACAAACAAAGGCAAAAAGATTCAAGAGAAAATGAAATACACCAAACCTTAGTATGTGGTTTAGACATTAAAATATGGTATAATAAGGCTAAAAAGTGCCTTAGAAACATTAGTGAACAATTTAAACCACAGTAAACACAAATAAATACCTTAAAGTCAATATGGGCAAAAATGTGCTCTAAGCTTGGGATAAGCTTGGTTAAGACCTAAGGAGCTTACCAAGACCTTTGTTATATGTTAATGAACATATTAAACCAATTACCACAGAAAACCAAGCTTGAAAACAAGTTAAAACACAAAATGTGCTTTAAGGAGTCTTAAAGCACATTTTTGAAAAATTGTCTTGTAAATGGGTTTTGAATGGCTAAATGTCCATCATTACCCTTTATTTAACATGTGTACTACTTAGTATCACATTAGGGAGTTTAAATCAATGGGAAATCAAAATTTTCACAAATATGTGCCTTGTTTTGTGAATAGTAACCAAATTAAGCAAGTTTATAACATAAGTCAACATAAGTGAGTTAATTGGTCAACAAAGACTAAAATACCCCTATTATAATATGGGGGCCGGTTTTCTTGTGTGACTCACCACACTTAGACAAAAAAGAGCTAAGTAAAGTAATAAAGTAAAAGGTACTATTTGCTTTACTACTTAAATATCTATACTAGCTAACTTATCTTCATTCTCTTCTTTCCTTCTTCATTTCCCACGCCTCCAACCTCTCTTCTTCCTCCATACACGGTTTTGCTACAGCCCAAGCACCATTCTCCATCTTTAAACTCTTGTAATTCCTAGCTCTAATTACCAAATCAAAAACTAAGACCACCATTCTTCTAGTCTCATCAAGCTCTTCAACCTTGTCTTCTCAAATCTTCAAGGCCACCATTTCGGTGCCATGGAGATCCACCATTGAAGGAGCTTGAGCTTATATTTTTATGCCTTGTTGATCACCTTTGCTTCAAGGTGAGGAAAAACCAAGAAAAACAACATTTCCTTCATGTTTTAGTGTTGACAGAAAATCACCTCATCATGGTGTTTTCTCTTGCTTTGTTCTAGCTTCATTCCAATCATTCAAGGGCTTGGTGGAGTCCTCTCTTGTTACTTGTTCAAACTCTCTTCTATTTCCAAGGTAAAACAATCACCTTAATGTTTTAAGACAATATATAACCTAGGGTTTATAATGAGATTAAGCATGAAGCTTGAATACTCATTACATTGCTTGTATATTGATTAGAAACTTGACAAGCAAACCAAAGTCTTGCCGATTTTAATCAAGGAAGAGCAAGGAGAAATTAAGTGAAAAACTTGTGAAGGAAAAGAGGTAAATGTGCTAACTTGATGTAGTTTAATGTCTTAGGAGAAATGAGCTTATGATACTTGTTAAAAACTACCTAAGGATCCAATGGTGAATGACTTAGTAAAATGTTCTCAAGGAGACTATTAAAGGGAATATGTGTTGTTGTATGTATTTGCAGGTCAAAGGCAAATATATTGTGGGAAATTCAGTGTTTAAGGTTTATGTTATTTAAGGGCCTAAGAGCCATGTTATTTAAGGGCCTAAGTGCCAAGCAATTTAAATAATGCACTATATTGTGATGTAGTGTAAGTTTGGTGAAGTTTTGTGTATAAGAATGCTCTTGATGGATTTAAGTGTTCTTGAATGTTTAATGGTGAAAACTTTGTGTTTTGGTGTAACAAGATGCTAGGAGAACCCATGTCGAAATTTAGATAATGTATAAGGAGTCCTAGGTGTTTAGATGAGTTTTGGCGAGTTAGGAAGTGTTTAGAATGATTAAGTGTTCTACTAGTGAAAAAAACATGCATTAAGGTATTCTAAGATGTAAAAAGGACTTAGACAATATTTTAGAGGATTTAGAATGCAAGTGAGTGTTTTTGGATACTTCAAGCTCATGGTAAGATTGTGTTTAGGACTTGTACAATGTTGGTGAACAAGGAAGAAGTGATGTGTTGCATGAAGGAGCTATAAACTTGTGGAGATATTCAAGGAGTTTGGTTAGGAAGAAAAGATGCTTGGGAGATGATGTTGTAATGGTGAGAAAACATTTGGGAATAGTGATAGTTATAGGTATAAAACACTACATAAAAACTTAGTGAAAAACATTGCATGTGCTAACCTTTCTATAAGAATTTGTGTAATGTTGAGGAAGTTTTTGGTGAATGATTTAAGGAGTTTAATGGATGTCTTAAGGGGTGTTTGAAGTGCCAAATGTGGTCAGAACATACTAGGCCACTATGAGGTGAAGTTTTGGGTTAAATAGGCAATTAAAAACAAGGGTCTGGAGCAGACCGACCTTGGGGACCGGACCTGCAAGGTCGGTCGAGCCCAGTTTACCCTGCGAGAAATGGTCTCTGGAATAGACCGACCTTGGGGACCGGACTTGCAAGGTCGGTCGGGCATGGATTTTTGGTACGGATTAAGTCTCTGGAATAGACCGACCTTGGGACCGAACTTACAAGGTCGGTCATGCCTAAATCTTTGTACATAAGTGAGTCTCGGGAATCGACCGATCTTGGGACCGAACTTGCCAAGATCGGTCGGGCCAGAATTTTCAAAAGGGAAAAACTCTCGGGAATAGACCGACCTTGTGGACCGAACTTGCAGGGTCGGTCGGAGTAGAATTTTCTGACGGTAATATGTTCTGGAATGGACCAACCTTGTGTAAGGTCGGTCGGTCCAAAACTTGTAAAAAAAAACAAACAAAAGTGGCTTAAGTAGTTAACCCTAGGGGGTATAATGAAGGTAATCAAGGGTGAGTTTATGCATAGGAACATGCCATACAATCATGTAAAATGCTTAGTAACAGGAAGTTAAATAAGTTAATTAACCGACATTATTAATTATGTTTAGGGACTACGCTTGGCGGGTCACGTTTGCAGCAAGGACCAAGGTATGGTATTCTTGCAGTCTGTTGTCTGTCGGTTTACACCGGCTTGTGTGTTGTATGTTTTTCTGTGTGTTTATGACCTTGTAAGACTTAAGTCATGTAATGAGTTTACAGTTGATAATATCATTGAGTTGTTGAGGTGTGACTCATTTCCCTTGTATGTGTCTAACATGACCTAAACACTTGCTTGTGAAATTGTTGATTAAGTCCAACAATGGGACTTCTAACAAGTGCTAACCGGGGAGGTGAGGAGTCCAGTAGTTCCGGCCATGCGTGTGAGTATGGGAGTCGATGTCGTAACCGGTTCAATTCTCTTTGTATGTTAAGGTTGCTTTCTCTTTTGGTTTTCAACCTTCCCTTTAGCTTAACCAAGGCTATTTTACTAACTCACGTCGGGCCGCAGGGGCATACTATGTTTGTTCGGTGTGCTTGGATCACTATTCGACGCACCTTATGTTAGTTAGTTATTCGTTCAATTTAACAGGACGGTAACGAGTTATGTAACGAGCTTAGCATGAGTTTGGCAACATTCTCTAGGCTCTCCATGTGATCTAATTGTGTTGGTTCGTTTCCTAAAAGGATTCGTTTGTATGTTATGTGTGATGTTGTTATGCAATACTCTTGCTATGATATATATGTTGTATGTTTAAAATGAATGCCATGTCATCATGACAATTAGTTGCGCGTATCCCGGTAGCCGATGGGCTGCGCGTTAACCATACCAGCCAAGGGTTGCTGACCCCCTCGGGGGCTCCATATTCTATATTTGCAGGATGAGGATCGAAGAAGCGGAGTGGCTGTAGATCCTAGGTTGTAGAAATACTTTTGGTACCTTTTGGTTGGTAGGCCCGGGGTGCGCCTGTGCTCCCGTGGCGGTATATTTTGGATAATGAATACATTACAGTAACAATTTATAGTGATGGTTGTAAATAAATACTCGGTATTGTATATTATGTATTTATGGTTTAGTTCTATGCTCGGGAGTCTGATCATCGGACCGGTACACTTGTATTTATTCTGCCTTGTTAACCACGTGGGTGGTTAATGGCGTTGTAGCACCGAATCGTTTAGTTATTGTCTAGTTGTTTATTTCCGCTGCGATTTTGGTAAGTTGTTAAGTACGTTGTAGGGGTGTTACAAAAAGTGGTATCAGAGCGAAGTATCGCTCTAATGACTAGAATACTGAGCTTAGGAATATACCGAGTTAGGAAACCTAGCTACAGTTATTCAAGTGAACAGTTATGGAAAGGTTAACCGCTAATTAAGTGTGGAAATACCTTATTGTCGGGAAGATGTTACAACCGTTGGACCGATAAGTTTGAAAGCATAATGCTAATGAATGTTCGTGTGAATTCAGATGTCAGGAAGATCACGTGGTAGAGGCCGCGGGTGCGGCATTGGTGATACCGAGAACCAGGGAGAGAACCCTACGGCGCAAGTCATGGCCGACGCTGTTTTGGCCGCCGTAGCCCAGATGGTCCCACAGTTAGTAGCTGCGATTCAGCAGGGGCAACAGCCCGAAGTTCAACCACCACCGCCACCGCCACGAGAGACCAACTAGGTCAAGGCGTTGGCTGATTTGAGACCCCCGTCGTTTAGTGGGGAGACCGACCCTCGTAAGCTGGAGGCGTACATCTCCGAGATGGAGACCGCCTACGAGACCTTGAATGTGCCCGAGGAGGTCAAGGTCCGTCTTGCCGCTTACTATCTGAAGGGTTCGGCACAGAGTTGGTGGAAGTTGGTACGGGAGGGCAGAATTGCTGACCCTACCTTTCAGTGGAGGGAGTACACGGCTCTGCTGCGAGCCAAGTACTACCCGATACACGTGCAAGAGGCCAAGCGCCTGGAGTTGGACAATCTGAGACAAGGGGATAAGATGACGGTAGATGAGTACTATTCCACTTTCATCGGACTTATCCACCTGCTGCCGGATCTGGGTTACTCAAACCGGATTTTAGTGAACCGTTTCTACAACGGACTGAGCTACCGCCTACGCTATGGTATGGGGCCAACCGGATATACTACTTTGCAGGTAATGAACCACAGTGTGACGTGAATAAGTATGTACAATGTGTGAATGAAATTGTGAGTTTGATTTACGAGGCATAACTAACACCCTAAATAATAGGAGTGCTATCATGCCGCTGCTATAGTAGAGATCACCGTCCGTCTGAGGGAGGAGGAGAATGCGCTCAAGCGCAAGGCCACGAGCGAGGGTCAAAGCACGCAAGGGTACGGGGGAGGGAAGAAGAAAATGCCATACCCCCAGTCCCAGAAAGGACAGCACCAGGGTGGCAAGGGCCAGGCCCAGACCACCACAGCTGAGGAGCCGTTGCAGCTCACCTATGCATATGCGGCTAAGCCCCTGCGCTCTCAACCCTTCAAGGGTAACTAATTAGTTCTGAATATCAAGTTTAAGTGTGTGAGGTTATAATGTGAAGTATGTACTGAATGTGTGATGTGTTAGCAGCTAGCACGGGCTCTGGATCCGATCGCCACTACTACTGCAAGTGGTACAAGGGAGACCACCCCGGCAAGGACTGCAAGGGAGATGATGTGCAGTGCCGATTCTGTAAGAAGATGGGGCATCGTGACTAAGAGTGCTTCCAGAACCCGAATGGCAGAAACTACAGACCTAAGGGGCAGTGGAAGGGCAAGGCCGCCGTGACTACCGATGGCCCGAAGACGGCTAACCAGCCACCCACCGATCAGAGGTACATTGATTCCCAGAAGGGGAAGGGGTCGGGATCCGGCAAGGCCGCCCTGCATGTGGTGGACCGGTCTGAGGCGCCAGGACCCTCTTCTAGACCAGGTACCGCCTAAACCGTTAAATGAAATGAGTAATTGCATACCGCATTTCATGCATGTGTGTTAGTGAGTCTAAGTATACAACCATGTAAATAAAGAGTTAAAGTATAGTGTGGAAACACCTAAAATAGGTAATCTGAAAAATCTAGGAACCTTCAATATCTGTTATCCAATCCCGCCCACACCAAACCCTGAAGTGACAACCATCAGCATCACCGAGTTCCTAATGGAGCAGTGTCAGGTTATCCAACCAGGTATGGTACTCTTAAATGGATACCTGACACCCGAAGCACAAATCCACATCATCAGACGATGTAATGAACTAGGAGCAGCACCTGGAGGGTTCTGTACACCCGAATACCCGAGCGGATCGAGGATGAAATTGAAGATGATGTGCATGGGTAAGGACTGGAATCCTTACACCAAGACATATCAAGATGAGCGAGCTGAAGACTGAGCAACTGTACCGAGGATACCTGAGGAGTTCCTTGCGGTTGTTAACCACGCCGTGGTGTCTTGGTCCATTGGTGATACCGCAGTGTTTGTGTACGGCGAGCAGAAGCGTGGTGATCTCGCAAAGAAGTTAGTAGTGAAGTCAGGTGATATATTAATCATGGGTGGGCAGTCAAGGATGCTTTACCACGGTATCAAGAAGATCAAACTGAATACCGCACCTTCGACAGTGATCAATGCCACACATATGAAACCGGGACGTTTGAATTTGACTTTCAGGCAGTTTTAAGCCTTGTGTAACCATGTAATTGATGAAACCAGTTGTACGTTAAGGATGCTATGTATATGTTAGTTATGTTGACAGAGTGAACCAACTTATGGTGTAAAGAGTATGTTAATGAATAAAGAGGTGTTGTTTTGGAAGTATATCAACCGTGTTGTTACCGTATACTTATGAAGTTTGCCAATGAATTAGGCCGTGCACTCAGAACGGGAGGTATACTGGGCGTTTGTAATGAGGCAGAAGCCGGCAAGAGCAGCACAATCCTCACCGGTACCTTTCCAGTCAATGGCGTGGACGCTTCGATCTTGTTCGACTCCGGAGCCTCACATACATTTATCTCGCTATCTTTTGCGAAGAGGTTGGGGTTAGACGGTGAAGAGATGCCAGACTTTCTAGTCACTCTCCCGTCGAAAGAGCGGATCAAGTGTACCCGCTACCACCGAGATGTTGTTGTACGAATTAGAGAAGAGGAGTTTCCGATCGACTTGATAGAGATCGAGGGACTTGGTTTTGGCGTGATTATCGGGATGAACTGGTTGGAGCGGTACAAGGGCAGAATCCTGTGTGCCTTGCATCATCTACTTCTTTGGAGTCCGTTAGGGGTTACAATATCATACTGCTAGAGGCCCAGGGAGCCTTCTACTCAGATCATCACCGCCATGGCCATGTATCGTGAACTACGACGAGGGAATGATGTATACCTCTGCTATGTCCAGGACATAGAGAGAGACCCAGAGTTTAGCCCAGATGTGCCGGTAGTGTCGGAGTTTCCTGATGTATTTCCTAAGGAATTGTCGGGCATGCCGCCAGCACGGGAAGTAGAGTTTGAGATTGATTTGGTTCCGGGCACCGGACCAATAGCGAAGGCGCCCTATCGTATGGCTCCAGCAGAGATGACAGAGCTCAAGGAGCAACTGGGAGACCTACTCGACAAGGGATTTATCCGCCCTAGCGTTTCACCATGGGGAGCGCCGGTCCTCTTCGTGAAGAAGAAAGACGGTAGTCTCCGCCTTTGTATTGATTATCGAGAGCTGAATGTAGTTACGGTGAAGAACCGTTATCCTTTACCACGCATCGACGACTTATTTGATCAGTTGAAAGGAGCATCAGAGTTCTCCAAGATAGATCTACAATCCGGATACCATCAGATTGCCATCCGTGAGAGTGACATTGAGAAGACCGCATTCAGAACCAGATATGGACATTACGAGTTTACGGTTATGCCTTTTGGTTTATCCAATGCACCAGCCAAGTTCATGGACTTAATGAACCGCTTGTTCCAAGATCAGTTGGACAAGTCAGTGATAGTCTTCATCGACGATATCCTTGTGTACTCGAAATCGAAAGGTGAGCATGAAAGCCACCTGAGAAGTGTGTTGCGAACGTTGAGAAAGAATCAGCTGTATGCTAAATTTTCAAAGTGTGAGTTTTGGTTGAATCAAGTATCTTTTCTTGGTCATGTGATTTCTGAAGCCGGGATCACTGTTGATCCGGCAAAGATAGATGCAGTGCGCACCTGGCCTAGGCCGAAGACAGTTACTGACATACGGAGCTTCCTCGGTCTGGCAGGATATTACAGGAGGTTTGTGAAGGACTTCTCTAGTGTCTCGAAGCCGATGACTTCCTTAATGAAGAAGGATGCACCATTCAAGTGGACAGTCGACTGTGAGAGTTCTTTCCAGAGTCTCAAGGATGCTCTGACATCTGCACCTGTCCTGACTTTACCAGACGGTTCAGATGGTTTTGAGGTCTATTGTGACGCATCAGGCAGAGGTATGGGATGTGTATTGATGCAGCACGGGAAGGTCGTGGCTTACGCCTCCCGGCAATTGAAGAAACACGAAGAAAACTACCCTACCCACGATTTAGAATTGGGTGCCATAGTCTTCGCATTGAAGATATGGCGACATCATTTGTATGGGGTAAGCCTGACAATCTATTCTGACCACAAGAGTTTAAAATACTTGTTCACTCAGAAGGAGTTGAACATGAGACAAAGAAGGTGGGTCGAGTTCTTAAACGACTACAACATCAATTTACAGTACAAGGAGGGTAAAGCAAATGTGGTAGCTGACGCACTGAGTCGCCGAGCACACTCTCTCCATTCGCTAGTCTCTCATTCTAGCTTGGTTGAAGAGGTGTGGAGTGCTCAGATGTCGGATCAGTATATGTTGGAGATCAGGAAGAAGCTTATTGATGGCACATTCGAGGGTCAGAAGTACGACTTCCGACTCCACGATGATGACCTGATTAGGCTTAACGGCCGACTGTGTATTCCGAGGAGTAGCGCTGAGCTGAAAGAGCGTATACTGAGTGAATCTCACTGTTCTACGACTTCGATTCACCCCGGAGCTTAAAAAATGTATAAGGGTATGTAAAGATATTTTTGGTGGACAGGTATGAAAAAGGATGTGAATGATTATGTGTTGAGGTGTCTCACTTGTCAAAAGGTCAAGTTTGAGCACCGACGGCCTAGTGGTATGGTACAGCCAATGACAGTGCCTGAGTGGAAGTTCCATGACATTTCCATGGACTTCGTAGTAGGGCTTCCGCCTACAAGGGGAGGTCTGAATATGATTTGGGTTGTTGTTGACCGACTGACCAAGGTGGCTAGATTCATACCGATGAAGGACACCTGGAAAGTGGCAAAGCTTGCAGAACTCTTCGACAGAGAGATTGTAAGACATCATGTGGTACCGAAAACGATTGTGTCTGACAGGGATACCAGATTCCTCTCGAGGTACTAGAAATCCACACGGGAAGCGCTTGGTACCGAGCTGAAGCTAAGTACCGCGTTCCACCCGCAGACTGATGGTCAGAGTGAGCGCACCATCCAGACACTCGAGGATATGTTACGTGCATGTGCACTTGACTTTCAGACCAGCTGGATTGACAAGTTACATCTGATCGAGTTTAGCTACAACAACAGTTACCATGCTTCGATCAAGATGTCTCCCTTCCAGGCTTTGAAGGTAGCTCAGGATAGGCAGAAATCATACGCCGATGTGCACAGACGTGACCTGGAGTTTGCCGTGGGCGATCAGGTATTTCTTAGAGTATCCCCCATGAAGGGAGTGTTTCGTTTTGGCCAGAAAGGCAAGTTGAGCCCGAAATATGTGGGGCCTTATGTGGTGACGGAGCGGATAGGCCCGGTAGCTTACAGGCTAGATTTACCTGCTGAGCTGGGCAAGGTACATGATGTATTTTATGTGTCCCAGTTGAAGAAATATATGTCTCAACCATCTCATGTACTTCAGCCTGAAAGGCTAACCTTAGAGCCGACCATGCGATCAGTGGAGACTCCCGTACGGATTCTGGACACTAAGACTCGAGACACTCGCCATAAGTCTGTGAGACTGGTGAAAGTCCTCTGGTCTAACCAGGACGTCGAGGAGGTCACCTGGGAGCTGGAAGATAAGATGAAGGCGAAGTACCCGTTGTTGTTTACTTCTTAGTGTTTGTGTGTATAGGGTACGGGGAGTACCCCTATTTTAAGGGGGGGGGGGGGGTAGAGCCGTTTCGGTTATGTGTGTATGACATGAATTTAAATACATGGTCTATGTTATGTTGTTACGGATCGCTGAGTCTCGTCTATGTTGTTGTGTTACAAACCGTTGAGTCTGAATGATGTTTTGTTGTTTGGACCTTGTGTCCGATGTTATGTAAGTGTGTTGTTAATGTTGCTATGGAAATATTGTTTTACAAGTATTCCCCGTGTTCTAATATTAAAGCTATGTGGGAAGTGTGAACTTTGGGGACAAAGTTCTTTTAAGGGGGGTAGATTGAAATACCCCAAACCTTAGTATGTGGTTTAGACATTAAAATATGGTATAATAAAGCTAAAAAGTGCCTTATAAACATTAGTGAACAATTTAAACCACAATAAACACAAATAAATACCTTAAAGTCGATATGGGCGAAAATGTGCTCTAAGCTTGGGATAAGCTTGGTTAAGACCTAATGAGCTTACCAAGACCTTATTTATATGTTAATGAACATATTAAACCAATTACCAAAGAAAAACAAGCTTGAAAACAAGTTAAAACACAAAATGTGCTTTAAGGAGTCTTAAAGCACATTTTTGAAAAATTGTCTTGTAAATGGGTTTTGAATGGCTAAATGTCCATCATTACCCTTTAATTAACATGTGTACTACTTAGTATCACATTAGGAAGTTTAAATCAATGGGAAATCAAAAAATTCACAAATATGTGCCTTGTTTTGTGAATAGTAACCAAATTAAGCAAGTTTATAACATAAGTTAACATAAGTGAGTTAATTGGTCAACAAAGACTAAAATACCCCTATTATAATATGGGGGCCGGTTTTCTTGTGTGACTCACCACACTTAGACAAAAAAGAGCTAAGTAAAGTAATAAAGTAAAAGGTACAATTTGCTTTACTACTTAAATATCTAAACTAGCTAACTTATCTTCATTCTCTTCTTTCCTTCTTCATTTCCCACGCCTCCAACCTCTCTTCTTCCTCCATACATGGTTTTGCTACAGCCCAAGCACCATTCTCCATCTTTAAACTCTTGTAATTCCTAGCTCCAATTACCAAATCAAAAACTAAGACCACCATTCTTCTAGTCTCATCAAGCTCTTCAACCTTGTCTTCTCAAATCTTCAAGGCCACCATTTCGGTGCCATGGAGATCCACCATTTAAGGAGCTTGAGCTTATATTTTTATGCCTTGTTGATCACCTTTGCTTCAAGGTGAGGAAAAACCAAGAAAAACAACATTTCCTTCATGTTTTAGTGTTGACAGAAAATCACCTCATCATGGTGTTTTCTCTTGCTTTGTTCTAGCTTCATTCCAATCATTTAAGGGCTTGGTGGAGTCCTCTCTTGTTACTTGTTCAAACTCTCTTCTATTTCCAAGGTAAAACAATCACCTTAATGTTTTAAGACAATATATAACCTAGGGTTTATAATGAGATTAAGCATGAAGCTTGAATACTCATTACATTGCTTGTATATTGATTAGAAACTTGACAAGCAAACCAAAGTCTTGCCGGTTTTAATCATGGAAGAGCAAGGAGAAATTAAGTGAAAAACTTGTGAAGGAAAAGAGGTAAATGTGCTAACTTGATGTAGTTTAATGTCTTAGGAGAAATGAGCTTATGATACTTATTAAAAACTACCTAAGGAGCCAATGGTGAATGACTTAGTAAAATGTTCTCAAGGAGACTATTAAAGGGCATATGTGTTGTTGTATGTATTTGCAGGTCAAAGGCAAATATATTGTGGGAAATTCAGTGTTTAAGGTTTATGTTATTTAAGGGCCTAAGAGCCATGTTATTTAAGGGCCTAAGTGCCAAGCAATTTAAATAATGCACTATATTGTGATGTAGTGTAAGTTTGGTGAAGTTTTGTGTATAAGAATGCTCTTGATGGATTTAAGTGTTCTTGAATGTTTAATGGTGAAAACTTTGTGTTTTGGTGTAACAAGATGCTAGGAGAACCCATGTCGAAATTTAGATAATGTATAAGGAGTCCTAGGTGTTTAGATGAGTTTTAGTGAGTTAGGAAGTGTTTAGAATGATTAAGTGTTCTACTAGTGAAAGAAACATGCATTAAGGTATTCTAAGATGTAAAAAGGACTTAGGCAATATTTTAGAGGATTTAGAATGCAAGTGAGTGTTTTGGGATACTTTAAGCTCATGGTAAGATTGTGTTTATGACTTGTACAATGTTGGTGAACAAGGAAGAAGTGATGTGTTGCATGAAGGAGCTATAAACTTGTGGAGATATTCAAGGAGTTTGGTTAAGAAGAAAAGATGCTTGGGAGATGATGTTGTAATGGTGAGAAAACATTTGGGAATAGTGATAGTTATAGGTGTAAAACACTACATAAAAACATAGTGAAAAACATTGCATGTGCTAACCTTTCTATAAGAATTTGTGTAATGTTGAGGAAGTTTTTGGTGAATGATTTAAGGATTTTAATGGATGTCTTAAGGGGTGTTTGAAGTGCCAAATGTGGTTAGAACATACCAGGGCACTATGAGGTGAAGTTTGGGGTTAAATGGGCAATTAAAAACAAGGGTCTGGAGCAGACCGACCTTGGGGACCGGACCTACAAGGTCGGTTGAGCCCAGTTTACCCTGCGAGAAATGGTCTCTGGAATAGACCGACCTTGGGGACCGGACTTGCAAGGTCGGTCGGGCATGGATTTTTGGTACGGATTAAGTCTCTGGAATAGACCGACCTTGGGACCGAACTTACAAGGTCGGTCATGCCTAAATCTTTGTACATAAGTGAGTCTCGGGAATCGACCGATCTTGGGACCGAACTTGCCAAGATCGGTCGGGCCTGAATTTTCAAAGGGGAAATACTCTCGGGAATAGACCGACCTTGTGGACCAAACTTGCAGGGTCGGTCGGAGTAGAATTTTCCGACAGTAATATGTTCTGGAATGGACCGACCTTGTGTAAGGTCGGTCGGTAAGGTCGGTCGGACCAAAACTTGTAAAAAAAACAAACAAAAGTGGCTTAAGTAGTTAATCAAGGGTGAGTTTATGCATAGGAACATGCCATACAATCATGTAAAATGCTTAGTAACAAGAAGTTAAATAAGTTAATTAACCGACATTATTAATTATGTTTAGGGACTACGCTTGGCGGGTCACGTTTGCAGCAAGGTCCAAGGTATGGTTTTCTTGCAGTCTGTTGTCTACCGGTTTACACTGGCTTGTGTGTTGTATGTTTTTCTGTGTGTTTATTACCTTGTAAGACTTAAGTCATGTAATGAGTTTACAGTTGATAATATCATTGTGTTGTTGAGGTGTGACTCATTTCCCTTGTATGTGTCTAACATGACCTAAACACTTGCTTGTGAAATTGTTGATTAAGTCCAACAATGGGACTTCTAACAAGTGCTAACCGGGGAGGTGAGGAGTCCGGTAGTTCCGGCCACGCGTGTGAGTATGGGAGTCGATGTCGTAACCGGTTCAATTCTCTTTGTATGTTAAGGTTGCTTTCTCTTTTGGTTTTCAACCTTCCCTTTAGCTTAACCAAGGCTATTTTACTGACTCACGTCGGGCCGCAGGGGCATACTATGTTTGTTCGGTGTGCTTGGATCACTATATTCGATGCACCTTTATGTTAAGTTATTCGTTCAATTTAACAGGACGGTAACGAGTTATGTAGCGAGCTTAGCATGAGTTTGGAAACATTCTCTAGGCTCTCCATGTGATCTAATTGTGTTGGTTCGTTTCCTAAAAGGATTCGTTCTTGTATGTTATGTGTGATGTTGTTATGCAATACTCTTGCTATGATATATATATATATATATATGTTTAAAATTAATGTCATGTCATCATGACAATTAGTTGCGCGTATCCTGGTAGCCGATGGGCTGCGTGTTAACCATACCAGCCAAGGGTTGCTGACCCCCTCGGGGGCTCCATATTCTATATTTGCAGGATGAGGATCGAAGAAGCGGAGTGGCTGTAGATCCTAGGTTGTAGAAATACTTTTGGTACCTTTTGGTTGGTAGGCCCGGGGTGCGCCTATGCTCCTGTGTCGGTATATTTTGGATAATGAATACATTACAGTGACAGTTTACAGTGATGGTGGTAAATAAATACTCGGTATTGTATATTATGTATTTATGGTTTAGTTTTATGCTCGGGAGTCTGATCATCAGACCGGTACACTTGTATTTATTCTGCCTTGTTAACCACGTGGGTGGTTAACGGCGTTGCAGCACCGAATCGTTTAGTTATTGTTTAGTTGTTTATTTCCGCTGCGATTTTGGTAAGTTGTTAAGTACGTAGTAAGGGTGTTACAGAAAAACTCATTTTCTCCATTTCCATTCCTTGGCCGATTTTTGGCTTCTCTTAATGCCTTGTCCTTTTCTTGTTTTGAGCTATTCTCCAAGCCTACAATGGTGGATTAGAGCCCTCCTTTGATTAATGGCAAGAAACCAATTCTAGGGTTTCAAAAGGTAATCTCCTAATTATTGCCTTAAGCATTCTTAGTTAATGAGGTTAAGTGTTTTCACTTAGACTCATTTCCTGTTTTGAATGTTGGGTTAGAGATGGGCAATTACATTGCCTTGGCCTATTTTGAGTCAAGAGAAGTGGGGAAGAGGAAGAGAGGGATTTAAAAGAGGATTTGAATATTCAAGGTAAGAAAATCTACCTTAACTACAATCTTGGTGTTTTAGAATTTTTGGGAATGGGTAAATTAATTTGAATGAACCAAAAATTGGGTGGAAATGTGCTTGGGTTAGTTAAATGAGAAATTTGGGATTTGTTGTTTGAATTGAGGGCCTTGGAGCCAAGTGATTTGAGTTTGTGTTCAAATTGTGGTTTGTTGAGATTTGGAGCTATATTGTTGATGTGGTGAATTTTGGTTGAGCTTATGTGCTGGTAGGACCCTTGTATGGGTGTGGATAGTTTAGGATTGATTTTGGTGAGAGTTAATGAATTTGGATATGCAGGTTTATGGGGAGGCTATGGTAAAATTTGTGTAGGAAATAAGTGTTTTAGGGTGACTTGGTGGATTGTAGAAACTAGGTTTTTATTGAGTTGATTTGATTGATAACCATGTAATGGTAAATGGAGAATGAGTTTGAGAGAGATAAAAATCTGTAGCAAAATGACTTGTGAGGATCTTAGAAATGCTAAAAAAGAGTTAGTGTGCAAAACCTTGGAAATGAGAGTTGGACTTGGTTATATATGATGCAAATGTCTAGGAAGGTGTGGTGATGGTCAATAGGTGATTTGGTAAGGTGGTAGGAGGTTGGAAACTATCAAGAGGAAGTTAGAAGTGCATTAGTGTGCAAAGTGCAATTGTGGGAATTAATATTTGTGAACTTGAACAAGAATTCGGTAGTGAATGTAACCAAGAATCTAAGGTGGTTTAAGGAGTGTTTAAGTGTGTATAAACATGTAGGAAACATGTGGAAAGATAATGGAATGATTAGGTGTGGATTAAGGGTTGATTTGGGGTTGAAAATTGTAGTTTTATCAGCTTTTTAGCAGGGTCCGGGACTTAGGGGTCGCACCAAGTCTCGAACCGACATTAAAAATGCCCCGAGAGGATTCCTAGCAGCTGGTCCGGGACCTAGGACCCGGACCAAGTCCTGGACCAGGTAAGAAATTGAGCCGAGAGTAAGTTAATGCATTGGTCCGGGACTAGGGACCCGGACCATGCATGAAATTCAACCGTATGTGTTTTAAAGGGGCTAAAAGGCGGGGGATTGATTGGTATTGGTTTTAGATGATGTTTAGGAGTTGTTTGGTGACTTGTAAAGGTCCTAAGAATTGTAAACAAGTTGGAGAAGTGATTGAGAAAGTTGTGAGTTTATGAACACATGAACTAAACTAAAGAAAAATGGGATAACAGGGTTAATTACGGGAGTACTAGTTTTACATACCATAGCACCTTAAATTAATGGAGATGTTTGGAATATTATCAGTGGACCAAGAGTAAACCGAGGAACATAAGGCGACCCGGTAAAGTTAAACCAAGGTGTAAGGTATGATTTTCTCATGCCCCGTATGCTAACAGTGCTACTCTGATTTGTGTGCTTGTTTGTTTGTGTGATCACCTTAACAAGATAAATGCACGAATCGGATTGTTTGCTCCTTCATGTGCTTGCTTTGTATTGCTCCTTGTTTGGTTGTTTGTTAAATTGAAGTTTGTATAATTCATGAAATGTGGGATTGTGAGTGAAGTGATTTGATGTGAACGTGCATTATAGTTCAACTCATAGTTGAGTCTTATTTGAGTAGTGACCCGTAGGAAGAGTCACACTACGAATTAATGAAAATGTGGGAACACACTAAAACTATCAAACCAAGAAACGATAACATAAACCTATGAACTCACTAGAATGTGAGTGATTGTACGGGACTAGTAACTCTCGATAACGGTTAGAGAACCGAGTTGATTTAATCTACAAAACAATTAATAGTGGAAGTATTTAAGGAACCTCTACTTAGAGGATTTAATGAATGCTCAAGACATGAACCTTGAGAGGAGTAAAGAATGGTAATGGATCACCAAACCCCTTAGAAAGATAGTCGAACCCCAATGAGAGGATCCGACTAATATAAACAATGTCCCAAACATGAGAGTATTTGATAAGTTGGGTAAAACCTTAAATCTAAGAATACTAGACATTGAGAATTCCCTAAGCTAATGGAGGATATCGAGAGAGATACTTCTAGGCTAATCCATGAGATTATTAAATAACTCCGAAAGAAGAGTTTTGGGAATTTGGGTAGTCCGGTAGAGAAATGGACATTTGAGAATTTGATTGAGTACTTGATCGAGAATTGAGGAGCTAATTGTATAGCCCCGTTTGTATTTGAAAGCCCGGTGGTGGGTCTTGTGTATGACCCTACCCGGAGGTCATGGGTAATGACTTAAAATATACCCTTGAGTATTTGATTTGAGTATTGGATTGAGATTTGAGTATGATATTGAGAATTTGAGAATTGAGGTTGAGTTGAGTATTTGAGTTGAGTTGAGTATTTGAGTTTTGATTGAGAACTTGAGAATTGAGTTGAGATTGAGAGTAAGAGAACTTGATTTAGTGTAACCCAAGAGAGTGGGTAAGACAATGAGTAATTGAGTAAGGTGTAGTGAGGTAGACCCCTCAAAGCCTAAGTATAGGTTATATTAAACTAACCTCTTGATGTGTGTGTTAGTGTTTGTGTTCGATGTTGAACCTTGATTGTGCCAATATACATATATAATGCATTATTGCCTTGCATGCTGTTTGAATTAAAATGAACCACATGTTCTTGACCAAAGTAGTCGGCGTACCCCCGTTCCCACGCGGGGTATGCGAATTTCATATGCAACAATTTTGATGGGCCGCTTGGGGCACCATTTTTAATTTCCTAGTACATGGAAGCTGATCACAGTTCGAGAGTAGGACGGGGTTGCTACAAAAGCATGGGTAGTTGATTAGTGAAGGTGGTAATTATTTGAAATGTTGATCTGTTAGCCCGAATTGTTATCGGTAACTTGATGATTGTAGAAACTCGGTATAGTATTGAATGAATATTGAATTTGTATAATATGGATTTGAGGTTGTAATTGAATTGAGATTTGACTAAGGATTGGAATGTATTGTTGGATAGTATACTCGGTATAATGACCCATCAGACCGATATATGGTATTTGTATTGATTATATGGATTGGATTTGGCCTTGTTAGTCACGTGGGTGACTAACGGCATTGTATCACCCACCGTTGGAGTATGAATTTCCGCTGCTTGATGTTGGTAATTGAGACGGGTTAGGAGTTAATGACTGGATTAGCGGTAGGGGTGTTACACTATATGCTAGAAGATTTTGCTATAAATGAAAACATATTTCTGTGAAAAAAAAATTGAGAATATTTTTACCCAATAATAACTTTATTTTGAAATATTATTCTCTAAAGATGTTTATGAGAAAAAATATTAAATACGTTTTCCCATAATAATTGATAATGAGGAAAGAAAAATGGGGAAACAAATTTACCACAAAAATCATTATAAAAAATGTAAAGACTCTTCTTTTTTTTTCAGACTATTTAAACGGTAATTTATGTACTCAATATTCTTTATAATTAGTGAGGAAAAAAAATACTCCCATTTTTATGTCCTAATAATCTAACCTTTTTTTTTTTGTAGTGTATACAAGTAATGTGAACTATATCTCCCATGGCCTTAAGCGCCTTCCTCACCTCTTTTACAGTCACTTCCTTTCTGGCAACAACTCGGACGTTTTTCTCCAGCCAGGGAGTGAGAACGTTGGAAGGAGAAAGCTTCACCAGCCCACCCCTGTTTTCCCCTTGTGAAACTTTATGCTCGCCCGTTGGTTGTTGATGGGCAAGGGGGATTACTTTTGACGGATGTTCCTCAGGAGTAGACCGCGAGAGCTGTTCATTCATATGTGGTTTCCAAACCTTCACACTCTTCCTCAGTGGTCGTGCCAGTTGGGTGGATATTCTCACACCGTCTACCCACAGCACAGCCCATTTGACTCAGCAATGGCCTTCAGAGCTTGGCCTCTGTTTTCGAATTGAATAGATACCTTGTATTAGTGGCCAATCTCCTCCTCACTGGTCTGTTAATGTTAACGATCCTTCCGAACCGACAGAAAATCTTCCACATTGTGCCCAGTCTAGTGCTATCATGCAGGTTATCAATAAACACTGTCTGAGACTCCTCAAATGAGGTCTTCATTGGTGATGGAAACCTCACGGCCTCACACCCTGAAGGGGTGGAATACCTTCACCCAACACTTTTGCCTTACCCACTGATTAAGAATCAGACAGAAGATGAGGGGAGGGCGTGAGATTCATCACATCTAAACATTTGCGAGCAAGAGTAGTATACCTCAGTGATAAGTGATGACAGCAAGTCAGTGACCATCGCACAAATACTCTATCCTAAATGGATAATCGGATATGAATTGTTTAATAATCTGATTTAGTAGTAGTATAGCGCTCTATGTTTATCAATCTTTCTTTGCAACTCTTCTTTCTTGGCTCCGACTCCAATATACTACATATTGCGTGCGCTGACCTCAACCTTCTCCGTCATCATCTATCTAATCTTTTTTATTGAAGGTGGAATAAGGATGTTTTTGGTGTAATGAGCAAAAGAATTCTCGAATGCAAGGACAAACCGTAGAAAGTAGAGAATGCAATAGAAGAAATAGGAGTGTCAACACAGCTTGAAAATGAGAGATTACATGCCATGGTGAATATGCAAAAGGCAGAACGGGTGCATGAGATGTACTGGATGCAGGTGGCGCGAGATAAATATGTAAAGGAGAATGATAATAACACTCGGTACTTCCAGAGGAGAGCAACCATCAATTACAGAAGGAAACTCATCACTTGTCTACAAACTGATGGTGGCATGATTGATACACCAGAAGAGATTCGATCCCATATAGTTAATTTTTATGCCAACCTCTACAGAGCTCAGGACACCTCAGTCATCAGACCACCGATGAATGTTCACCCCTCACTGTAGAGTGAAGAAGCAGCTCGTTTGGAAACAATCCCGACACTATCTGAGATATCACAAGCTGTCAAAGAATGCAATAGCTCTAAAGCCCCGGGTTTTGATGGCTACAACATGAAGTTCATAAAGAAAATGTGGCATGTAATAGGGAAAGAATTCGGAAGAGATGTTTAGAAGTTCTTCACCACATAGGATGGACAGAGGTGTGAATATCACATGGATAATCTTGATACCAAAGAAATTAGATGCGGCACTACTGGAGGAATACAGACCGATAAGCATGGTTGGGTGCTTGTACAAAGTAATTGCAAAAATACTAAGTACAAGATTGAGCCCATATATGCCAAAACTAATTGGTGAAACACAATCCGGTTTTGTGAAAGGAAGAAACATCCTTGAAGGACCATGTATTGCGAATGAAGTCATCACTTGGCTAAAGAAGAACAAGAGAAAGGGATGCTTGCTAAAGATAGACTTGAAAAAGGCATATGACTCAGTCTCATGGGCTTTCCTTGATATTATGCTAGAAAGTATGGGGTTCGGTCAAGTTTGGAGAAAATGGGTGGAAGAATGCATCACTACTGCAAAAATCTCAATCTTAGTCAATGGGTCTCCTATGAAGCCGTTTTCCCCTAGCCGAGGACTACGACAAGGCGACCCATTGTCCCTGATAAGTGAGAAATATATAGACTTTTAAGGGTTTAATTACCCTATAATTTGCAGTATTCTAAGTAATATTTCTCACTTATGTTACGATTTTTCCTAGACTTATGTTTTGATATGAATTGATATATTTTATGTGTTAAATGTAGGAAAAATCCATGTAAATGGATAGATAATCTCATGAGCTCTCCAACACAACAAACGGGGACTAAAATGGAGTCCGAACGAAGATTTTAGAGTGTTTTAAAGTTGTGTCCGAGCTTGGAATGGACCTTCAAAACTCGGACAACATATAAAGAAAACTCTCGGCTGATTTCACCATATGGTCCGGGACCTGTTCCAAGACTTAAGTCCCGGACCACTACACGCAAGAATTCTTCGGACTGGCAAAGACACATGGTCCGGGACTTTGTCCCTAACCCAAGTCCCGGACCATCACACATAAATATTCTCTCGGGCAAATCAAGACACATGGTCCGGGACTTCAAACATGGCCTAAGTCCCGGACCACAACACGGGTCACGGACAGGAGAGCGGCAAACACGTCCGCATCGATATTGGGCGGACGACACTCGCGGTCGCAAAAGAATCAGTCACGTCCGCATGCATAAGACGCGGACGCCTGGGCGGACGCGCGCGCGGACAGGTGCTGCAGCGCACAAAAATTGTGCCGGATCCAGATTTCGACGCGAATTCTCTTCTTCCTTCTTCCTTCGCGGCGCCGCAATCGAACTACCTTCATTAATTGCAGACGATCGCCCACCTTAATTTGTGCACGCGTGACTGTAATCAATTATCAATTGCTCTGCCCGATGAAATCTCTGATTGAAATCTTCACGGATCTGCACCAACTCCACCGCCATCTACTCAGTAGCTCACAATTCCTGTCAGTTCTCCTTTGTCTGTTTCCCATGTCCTCCGCCTATATAAACCCATACTACTGGAAGCTAAGAACACACAATCCATCCATTTATCAGTCCACGAATTAATCCGTTCACCCACGCAGTCTCCCACAATCGTACTCCATTCACTTCATCAAAAATAATCACCCATCCACTCCATTAAATTTCCACGTAAACACACATATCCCACTTTTATTTCATTTCCCTGTTGCACGCCAGTTTACAGAAATAAATTAGCAGTCAGGGGCAGCGCAAGACGAAGTTGAAGCGAGGATCCGGAGTGAACTTCTAAACTGGAGTTATCTCTTACCCTTACTTTAATTTATTTAATGCAATCCTTTTCTGTTATCGTTGTTTCTGTAACGATGAGCGAGTAAGTATTTCAGCTTCCCGGGTTGGGAAGCGAACCTATTTCCTAAATTTGTTATGTATTTCTTTAAATAAATTTAGTTAACTGCAACAGTTCAATTCCTGTCCTTCAAGTGTTTTAATTATTTGGCCGGTAATTATAACAACCCTTGTAGTTATTTATTAAATGCGAGAGCTGAGATAAATAACTAGACGAAGGAAGTTGAACCTATTTAACAGCTAGAAGCCTGATCCGGCCTATAGGTTAATTAGACTCCAATAGAAACTGCTCTTTATGCGATTAATTGTGTCCGGTCTAGAGCATTAGCCTGCTGCTAGGTCTAACAATTGGTTAGGATTCATTATACTTAGTCGTTAATGAATTAATTAAAGTTTCTGAGTTATTGCAGTAAAATTAAAGGAAGAATTTAGTAACAGATAAAAGGAATAGGTAAGCAAACAACCCGGGATGCGTTTTCTATTTATCACATTCACCACTCTTTAAATCCCTCTGTGTTTATTTAAGTTATCTTAATTGTCCTTGTAGTTTAGTTTCATTTTATTAATTAATCAAAACCGAAAAAGTGATATTCCTGTTTTCTTTAGTTTAACTTAATTTCCCAGTTAATCAAATATTTGTCAATTAATTATACGAGGTCCCTGAGATCGACAACCCCATTTAATCACTATACCTGCAAAACGATAGGTACACTGCCTATGTGGTAGAAGTAGTCACATATTTCTCCATCAAGTTTTTGGCGCCGTTGCCGGGGACCTCCGGCACGGTTAATTGACAACTATTATTTAATTGGGATAAGTTAAATTTTTCATCTTTTATTTTTATTTTCTGTTTAATATTTTCTCTTTATTTTTGCCACGTATATAGTTAATCTAGTTTTTCCATATTCATACCAACTCGTCTCTTATGCGTCGGACCCGATCTGCAGGAGAACCTATAGCTGAATTTCAGCCAGAGATCAAAAGAGTTCTCCACAGCAGGCGACAACTACAGTTTGCCATGACGACCAGACAAACTCTGGGGGAGTACCAGCAACCATCAGTAGAAGGACGATCTTCTGCTATCGTCCTCCCTCAAGTGACGCAAACTGAGCTCGACGCCTTGTAACACCCCTACCATTAATACAATACTTACCGTCCAATCTCCTTGCTCATCAGATACACGCAGCGGATATATATTTACATACAATGGGTGATACAATGCCGTTAGTCACCCACGTGACCAACAAGGCTACTGATTCTACATACAGCATCGGTCTGATGGACCGGAATCCCGAGTACTACACATCTACAATACCTTCTCCATTTACCAAATACTACTACAATCTGCATTCAATACAATACTCCAAGTACCATACAATATAATCTACATACCGAGTTTACTAGGTTCCTTATACAAGTATAATACCTCTTCATGTTCATACATACTCACTAAGAGACCACTTACTACCCATTCCTCACTACTACATTACTTTCTAAATACAAGGGGTGTGCTAGTCAATACACCTCTACATTCCGCTACCACTATCCAACGTAGTCTTCGGTCTCGTGCCTTGACCACATTCGCTTCAGGTACCTGCACACTAAAAAAAGTCCCCCGAAGGGGTCAGCTTTCGCCGAGCATGATAACCGCATACCCCGCGTACTAGTGAGGGTACGCCGACCACTTGGTCGAATACATGCGGTTCATTTTCATACAACATATATGCATACATGCTCTTATACGCAATACATGAATACTTACGCAAGCATACACTCATACGCTTCATTACATACAAGGAATACAGTAAAACCATCAAGTACATACTTACCTTCTTCCGAATACATATACCCAATACATACACAATTTACAATACGGGTTAGCTTCATTGGTCCACCGGGTTAATCGGGTGGAGATTACTCTTTTACTCATTTCTTCATACATACGCATACATACTCATTCACATACTCATACATACTTACTTACTCTTACTCTTACTCATGTTAAGTCGTCGGGACCTCCGGCCCGGGGACTACTCCGTCCCACCACCGGGATTTACTTGGTTCACTAATCCAGGATGCTACCCACTTAAGGGATTTGGGCCGTGGACCAGCTTACGAACCAGGAATCGGATCCAACCTCTTGTGTCTCCTCATCCTCACGCGTGGCCGAAGCTATATCGGACTTGTACTCATTCCAATTTACTCACTTAAGTTAGGAGTTAGTTAGTTAGGAATTAGCACAAGTCAACATCCAAGCCACAATAATACAATACCCATATACACATACATACGGAATACACTACAATATACAAGTACACTACAAATACAATACATATCATCATCATTCATATGTTTCATGAATTATACAAACTATTGTTCAAAACAAACATCGAGAACAATGTAAACAAGCACAAGTAAGTGCAATATAATCCGATTCGTGCATTTTATCTTATTAGGTGGTCAAATAAGCACACAAATCGGGGTAACCAGATTAGGATACAGGGCATGAAGAAATCATACCTTTCACCGTTGTACTTGTATCCCAACGTTCCTCCGGTGTTCATAAATCAATTCCTATTATATACATGCAATTGAATGATTAAATCTAACTATCATTATCTTAACTCAATTGCTCTTACTATGTTTACTAATTCATACTTACTAAGTCCTTATGCTTCCTACACTTACACATTACTTACTTATTTTCATTACCTTAAGTTTTATTCTCCTTACTCAAGGCTACATGCTTTATACATGCATGTGTATATGTGGGTATATATATATATATATATATATATATATATATAATTATTATTTAAAATAATTTTTTTTTTTTGTCAGGACCGGACTTGCGACCGACCTTGCAAGTCCGGTCCATTCCAGTAGCTCAGATTCCGGAAATTTTTCTGGCCGACCGGACTTGCATGTCCGGTCGCAAGTCCGGTCCATTCCAGAAGGTTTCATCGGGGAATTTTTCTGGTCCGACCGAACTTGCAAGTCCGGTCGCAAGTCCGGTCGATTCCAGTAGCTTTCTGACGGGAAAATTTTCTGCTCGACCGGACTTGCAAGTCCGGTCGCAAGTCCGGTCAATTCCAGTAGCTTTCCCGTCTTTGTAAATCTGGGCTCGACCGGACTTGCAAGTCCGGTCGCAAGTCCGGTCCGGCCCAGTATTTGCATTTTAATTTCTGTTTTCAGTCCCTTACATTACCCATTGTTTCTCCAATCTTCCTACATGTAATCCCACATGTTTAAACACTACCTAGGCCCTCCAAATTGCCTTAGTTCATCTACCAAATTCCTTACTCAATCCATCAATCAATCTTACACAAATTCCTCACTTCTTTTCCAACCAATGTAATAGTTTTTGTTTTACCTTTGCTACAGATTTTTGTTGCAACTTCTTCCACTCAATACTTCCTCTATCAATGTCACTCCTAGCATCCCAAATACATCTCCAACAACAACAATACCTATACCCAAGTCCAACACTCCTTTTTACCAATTCTTACACACTAACCTTTCCTAACTTCTCCATACATTCTTATACCCTTTTGCTACAGATTTTCACACTTACACTCCCCTTCTACATCTCCCTCTTCTATTGGCATTTCTAACACTCCTAATGTATTAGAATACATTATTCATCTCTCTCAACTTACCCACTGTTTTCCTTAATCAAAATCTGTTACACACCCTCATTAGTCACCTAGTTTTAATTCTCTAAGTGTTCTATTCCTAGGCAATTTTTGCCATAGTCTCCCTTGTATTTTTATACACTCACCACATTGTCTACACTCACATCAACAACCAATTCACCTGTTTACAACAACCAAAACATACAAGCTTCCATATACAATACCAATACTAAAACACTCATAAAAACTCCTGCACTCAAACACTAAGTCCCAATCTGTTTTCAATAAGGTTTACACATCTTTTAAAGCTTCAAAATACTTATATTCTCTTACACATTACATTACTAATACATTACCATTTTACAATACACATTTCCATTCCTTAAAATTTGTTACATTACATATACAAGGCTTACACAAGGGTGAGCATTCTTACCTTGTTTCTTCTCTAGATTTCCTTTCTTCTTCTTTCTTCTTCCTTCTCTCTCTCTACCGGTTTTGTAATCTCAATCCACTAGCACTACAACCATTCATATACACCATTCAATACTAAAAACTAGCCCTAACCATTAATCAAGTTCTAATCTAGGTTTTAGGGTTTAGAAAATTTATTTCCTTCCAAGAGCACAAGAGCTGTTTGGGATAGCTCAAGAACAAGATTTCTCTCACCACCAAAATGCCAAAATCGGCTATACACACAAGGAGTAAACAAGGCTTTAGTTCACATTTCGTTTTGCCCACAAGGCTAGAAAAACGATGGAGTTTAAAAGAGATTTTTACCTCAAAAGAACAAGGAGACCAAGGTGGCTCTAATGGTGGTCTTGAAACTCCAAATGGGGTATACCCTCAAAATCGAAAATGCTTGAAATGTAGCTCTTGAGGAGAGGAGTACAGTGGTGGTGTTTTTATAATTTTTGGAAGAGTTTTACTAGAGTAACAAGAGGAGAGAAGTGGTGGTTTTTGTGGGGGTTGCTAAATCTCCATGGAAATTGCATGGAAGGAGGAGGAAGAAGAAGAGAGTGAGTGAGGGGGATGTTCACGTGAGAGAGTGAATAGAATAGGAGAGAGAGAATTGTGAGAGTGAATAAAGTGAGTGGGGTTGTTTATTATTTTTTTTTTGTTGTTTTGTAAATAAGAGAGTGAGTGTGTGAGAGAGTGTGAGAGGGGGAGTCCCCATCGGTCACACACAGCCCCATACTACTTTTGCTTTTTATTTTCAAAGTGGACACATAAGTTTTGGTTATTTATGTTTCTACCCCACAACTTACCGTTTTTGACAGTTTTTACTAATCTCTCGTTTATTGATTTTATTAGTTCTAAACCTTCACTAATATTTATTAATGACTATTTAGTTGACCAAAATTGTTACGAGTCTATTGGACCCGCTTAAAGACACGTTTTCCCGGTTACCTCGAAAAACGTGCTTTAAGGTTTGTTAGTGATTTTAATCCATTTTAAGGATCCGTTTTCTTCGGGATTTGTTCCCTCATTTTTATTTAGACTTAATTAAGCCTTTAGAATCCTTGTAATACGCTAACCGAGGTCTCATACCTCCTATGGTTATTTAACGCTTATTTAGCGTTTCCCGCTTTTTAAGCATTTCTTCATTTCTTTTGGATTTATTTTTCCTTACCAATATTACTTAGGCGTCATTAGGCCTTTAATTACGTATTAGATTAATCTTAATCCCTATATTTAAGTTCGGGGTATTTCATGGCAATTCAAGACGAGCTTCATCACCACGTTGTACCACCAGGGACAATTCAGCGGACTTGACTCAGATGATGCCCCACACCACATCTCTGCATTCCTGGACTTCTGCAATACATTCAACAAGACGGGGAACCTGAACGAGCGCATTCGTCTACAGCTGTTCCCCTATTCTCTGAAAGACGGAGCGTCCAGGTGGCTAAGGAGTCTGCAACCGGGTAGCATCCACACTTGGGCTGATTTGGCAAACAAGTTCCTGGCGAAGTACTATCCACCGTCAAAGACAAGGGAAAGATCGCTGAAATCACAAACTTTTGTCAAGAACCAGGTGAGTCCCTGTATGATTCTTGGGATAGATTCAAGGAGCTGCAGATTCAATGCCCACACCATGGTATGAGTAGCGAAGAACTAGTACTGTCATTCTTTAAGGGATTAAATGATTCAAACAAATGGTACTAAGTTCCTCATCTGGAGGAAACTTTATGGCAAGAACTGGGGATGAAGCGATGGAGCTTTTGGACACCATGACCGCTAGTACCAGACAGTGGTGCAAGAACAAGGGGAGAGGTGAGCCAAAAGCAGGTATGTATAATATTCCCCCACAGGATCATTTATCCGCTCAACTAACAGCTCTTACTAAAGTTGTGGAAAAGTTAGCTGTAAACCAGACGCAACAGCAAACCGCGAAGGCAGCTACTTCTTCCTTTCCTGCCTGAATCCTTGCTGTGAGAATTGTGGAGGAGCCCACGAAACGTTCAACTGTGAAGGTCCTAGCTTTGCAGGTAACCCCGAAGAGCTAAAATCGATCAACAACAGACCAGGTAACCCCTATCCTAACAATTTCAATCAGAATAATTGGAGGAACAATCAACAACCTCCATGGAGGGGTAATGATCAGTCTATAGGTAATTTTGGGTTCAATCAAAATAGACCACCTTACTTTAGACAGCAGGAGCAATCCCAAAATTCTCAAGGAGGCAGTGGTAAAATTGAGAATATGCTGGCAGAAATCCTTAAACAAGGCCAAACTACAAACTCCAGGATTGCCGAAATAGAAGCTAAACTTTCTGAACAAGCCGCTAAAAACGCTGATCAAGCTTCTATCAACCTGAGCCTAGAGAGGCAAATGAGTCAAATTTCACAACAGCTGGCACAGCGACCGACGGGGTCACTTCCCAGTCAGCCTGACCCTAACCCAAGGGAGCATGCAAAAGTAACTCTGAGAAGCGGCAAGGAACTAGTTTCTGATGTTCCAGAAGTTGAAGAAGATTTTAATAAGCCAGCTGAATCTCAACCTGAAGTGGAGGAAACAACAAATCCCAAGGAGAAGGAGTCTCCTGAATCTCTCACTATTAAACCTTCTCAACTCTCTTATAATCCTCCTATTCCATTCCCTAACAGACTAAAGAAAAAGAACATGGACGAGCAATATGGGAAATTTCTTAATATCTTTAAGAAATTAACTATTAACATCCCTTTTTCTGATGCTTTGTCTCAAATGCCTATGTATGCTAAATTTATGAAGGATATTTTGTCTAACAGGCGTTCTTTGCTAGAGTCTGACACGTCAAGTTGACAGAAAGAGTATCTGCAGTTCTCCTGAAGAAACTGCCACCCAAGTTAGGAGATCCGGGTCTTCCCATCATTCCATGCGCTATCGAGAAGGTTGATTGCGGTAACGGTTTATGTGATTTAGGAGCAAGTATTAATTTGATGCCTTTATCTATTTTCAAGAAATTAGGTGTAGGTCAATGTGCTCCCACTCTGTTCAGTTACAACTAGCAGACCGTTCCATAATTTATCCTAAAGGAAAAGTTGAGGACCTGGTAGTTTCTATTGATAAATTTATTTCCCTGCTGATTTTATCATCATTGATATGGAGGAAGATACAGATGTACCACTAATTTTGGGCAGACCGTTTATGAGAACTGCCCGCACTCTCATTGATGTGGAAGGAGGGAAGATTATTCTAAGATTTCATGATGAGCAGGTTGTTTTCGACATGACACGCAACATGAAGCGTCCTGCCACTGTTCAATCCTGCTTTGCTATAGATATTATTGACTCTTTAGTGCAGGAAACTATTTTAAGCAAGAAGAAGAGGAAATCCTGGAAAGATGTCTTATGGCATCTTGTGAAGCTGATGATGAGGATCCAGATATGGCCCTCATGGCTGAGGAGTTAAACAAAAGGCGGCCACACTTCCACAAGTACCAGCAGCAATTTGAGAAAGTCGAGCGAAGTGCTGACCGGCCAAGACCATCTATTGAAAAACCTCCTACAGTGGAGATGAAACCTCTTCCCTCTCATTTGAAATATTCTTTTCTTAATGAACCATCGGAATTACCTGTTATAATCTCTTCTGACTTGACAGGAACTCAAGAGAAGCAACTACTGGAGGTATTGCGCAATCATACATCAGCTATTGGTTGGTCGATAGCAGATATTAAGGAATCAGCCCTCAGTTGTGTTCTCACCGAATCTATATGGAAGATAACTACCGACCATTGGCTCAGCCTCAGCGACGTCTTAACCCAGTCCTAAAAGAGGTAGTTAAGAAAGAGGTAATCAAACTACTCGATGCAGGCATTATTTATATTTCAGACAGTAAATGGGTAAGTCCAGTTCAGGTAGTACCAAAGAAAGGAGGAATCACTGTGGTTCCTAATGAAAAGGGTGAGCTGATTACCCAGCGTCCCACTACAGGATGGCGGGTTTGTATTGATTATAGAAAGTTAAATGATGCCACTCGTAAGGACCATTTTCCATTACCTTTCATTGATCAAATGTTGGAAAGACTAGCTGGACATGACTACTACTACTTGCTTTCTGGATGGCTTTTCAGGTTATTTTCAATCCCTATAGCTCCTGAGGATCAGGATAAGACAACTTTTACCTGTCCGTATGGAACCTATAGTTATAAAAGAATGCCATTTGGATTATGTAATGCTCCTGCCACGTTTCAACGTTGTATGATGGCCATCTTTGCTGAATATATTGAGAAATGCATTGAGGTTTTTATGGACGATTTTTCTGTTTATGGTCTAACATTTGAATCCTGTCTAGAAAACCTTGATCTTGTGTTGTCCAGGTGTGAAGAAACCAATCTGGTGTTAAATTGGGAAAAATGCCACTTCATGGTTCGAGAAGGAATCGTCCTGGGCCACAAAATTTCTTCAAAAGGTATTGAGGTAGATCGGGCTAAAGTCGAGGTAATTGAAAAGCTCCCACCACCATCTTCTGTTAGAGATATTCGTAGTTTTCTTGGACACGCAGGTTTTTATAGAAGATTCATCAAAGATTTTTCCAAAATCTCTAAACCTCTGTGTGATCTACTTGGCGAAGGATGTTAAGTTCCATTTTTCTGAAGAATGTCTGACAGCTTTTAATTTTAAAAGAAAAGCTAATTTCTGCACCTGTCGTTGTGTCTCCTGATTGGTCACTCCCTTTTGAGATAATGTGTGACGCTAGTGATTACGCTGTGGGAGCCGTGTTATGTCAGAAGGTTGATAAAATTCTTCGGGTAGTATATTATGCAAGTCGAACTTTAAATGATGCCCAGAAAAATTATGCGACCACAGAAAAAGAATTACTAGCTGTAGTTTTTGCTCTAGATAAGTTTCGATCTTATTTTGGGTGGTAAAATTATTGTGCATACTGACCACTCTGCTCTTAAGTATTTGTTTGCTAAGGCAGAGTCAAACCCAGGTTAATTAGGTGGATTCTCCTATTGCAAGAATTTGATATTGAGATCAGGGACAAAAAGGGAACACAAAATGTGGTAGCTGATCATCTGTCCAGAATGGAGCATCTGATGATGGGACTCCCATCAACGAGTCATTCCCCGATGAGTCAGCATTTGCAGCTGAAGATGTTGAGGATCCATGGTTTGCTGATATCGCTAACTACCTTGTTAGGAAGATTGTTCCAGCTGATATGACTTATCAGCAGAGAAAGAGGTTCTTTTCCATTGTCAAACATTATTTTTGGGATGACCCTTATCTGTTTAAAGTCTGTGCAGATGGTATCATTAGGAGATGTGTCCAGAAGTCAGAGGTCAGAAATTCTCCTCCATTGCCATTCCAGAGAAGCCGGTGGACATCATGGCGCCACTCGAACCGCTGCAAAAATACTAGAATCAGGTTTTTTCTGGAACACCCTTCACAAGGATTGTCATGCGTTTGTTTCGACATGTGATCGGTGTCAAAGGCAAGGTAATCTATCTCGTCGAATGAGCTACCACTGAATAACATGTTAGAAGTTGAGCTATTTGACGTCTGGGGTATTGATTTTATGGGTCCCTTCCCAAACTCTTTCGGTAATCTTTACATCTTAGTAGCTGTTGATTATGTTTCAAAATGGGCGGAAGCCCTTGCCTGTTCTACTAATGATGCTAAAATTGTTGTGAAGTTCCTGAAGAAAAATATTTTCACTCGATTCGGCGTTCCTCGAGCCATAATCAGTGACGGTGGCTCCCATTTCTGTAACCGCCAGTTTGAAGCACTATTAAAGAAATATGGGGTTCGACATAAGGTTTCCTTACCCTACCATCCTCAAACAAATGGGCAGGCCGAAGTGACGAACCGAGAGCTCAAGTGGATCTTGCAAAAGACGGTGAACTCTTCTCGAAAGGATTGGTCACTTCGATTAGATGAAGCACTCTGGGCCTACCGCACTGCTTTCAAGACACCAATTGTGTCTCCCTACAAGTTGGTTTTTGGGAAGGCATGCCACTTGCCTGTGGAATTAGAATACAAGTCATATTGGGCCCTGAAAGCTCTTAATTTTGACCTACAGCAAGCCGGTGATAAACGCAAGTTCCAGTTGACAGAGTTGGAGGAACTCAGGAACGAATCTTATGAGAATGCTGTAATATATAAGGAACGTACCAAGCGCTGGCATGACAAGATGATTGCCAATCGGGAACTCAAGGTGGGGGACCAAGTTACTTTTCAACTCCAGGCTCAGATTCTTCCCAGGTAAGCTGAAATCATACTGGTCAGGACCTTACCCTATTATTAGCATTTCCCCATTCGGTGCGATTGAACTCGCCAATGCAAAGGGGGAAACATTTAAAGTCAATGGGTCAAGAGTCAAGAAATTTCTGGGTACTACACTGGATCAAGCTGCTACATATGAAATATCTCTTAAAGATCCAACTGCAGGTTAGCTACTTCACAAAGTCCAGCCAATGACTATAAAGAGGCAGCTGACTGGGAGGCAACCCAGGGGTAATTTTCAAATTCATGTTTTATAAGCTACGCATCTATTTCTCTCTAATATTGTGATATATATTATATATAAAAAAAAAGGGGCGAGGAAGAAAGAAGAGGAAGGAGATAATTGACCTGTGCTATTAACGCAACGCTTCCTAGCGTTATTTTGGTATTTGACAGTGTGTGTAGGTAAACCGTTTGTTGCAATCACTCCAAGCTGAACCCTTGCTTAGACTCAAGTGTGAGGAACATCGACCCCACCGCCAATGCTTTAAGTGTGAGGAAGGGCACCTTCCTCAATCTCACGATATCAGGGGAGTCTCAGTTCCTTTATTTTTAATATTTATGTTCAGCCACTCGAGCTTTAACTGTTGATTCATGAGTCTGGCATATTTTGAAAGGTCTTTTCTTGATTATTTTATGAACAATGAGGACATTGCTCCTCTTAAGTGTGAGGAAGTTTAGACCTTTCCCTGAAAATATGCCAGTAGTACCTAATGCCACACTTGATTTTTATTGTTCTCTAATTATGATAGTAAGCTTCTCTAAAGGCCAATACATGTTGAATTTTCGGGCTAAAATTTTTTGTGGAAGTTTTTGAAATCGAGCCTGATGACAACCTCAAGAATCGTTCTGCTTGACGTTGTTTGTATGTATCAATTTCTTTTCAAAATTAAATCTATTTTCACTGAAATCTGGTGGATAAGCTGATTGTGGAAATTGAGTACCTTAGCTTGGCAATCATGGGACTAAGTGAAAGTTTGGTATGGAAAGGATAAGGCAAGGTACTCCTCTGATCATATAATGAAGTTTTCTGAACCAAAACAGGCCTCGTTCATTCGGTTATTAAGTCCTTGGGGTGCCTTATCACCCATCTACCTAAGGTCTTGTGATCTGGGATAGAAGGCCCCGCGCTACATGGGTGAAGAGAAAAGTCTGGGGGATGAAAACAATTGTGCAAACAATGAAAAAAAAACAAAAGAAAGAGAAAAAAAAAAATGAACATGCAAAACTCTTAATGCTGAATAATTGTCACAATTTTTCATATTTTGATCATGAGTATGTGGTGTTGAAAGGTATCACGGAATAAGGTGTTACTTCACACCCCTTGTCATCCAAAGGTTAGAGAAAAGAAATTGGTGGAAGGTTCCAAGCTAATCTATGTTCAATTTTTACAATCTGACTTATCCATGCTCTTATTAAAAATTTTCTGTTTCACTGTTTACAAAAACCTACATCTAAGAGCAGGATTATTCTTTTGATTGCCATTTAGCTTGATTTCCTTCCACGATTGTTGAATCCCGGAGTTTGATACTGTACCTTAGAGAAAGTTTGTTCTTTATTTGCTTGAGGACAAGCAAAAGATAAGTGTGAGGAAGTTTGATAAGTGCGAAAATATAGACTTTTAAGGGTTTAATTACCTTATAATTTGCAGTATTTTAAGTAATATTTCTCACTTATGACGATTTTCCTAGTTTATGTTTTGATATGAATTGATATATTTTATGTGTTAAATGTAGGAAAAATCCATGTAAATGGATAGATAATCTCATGAGCTCTCCAACACAACAAACGGGGACTAAAACGGAGTCCGAACGAAGATTTTAGAGTGTTTTAAAGTTGTGTCCGAGCTTGGAATGGACCTTCAAAACTCGGACAACATATAAAGAAAACTCTCGGCTGATTTCACCATATGGTCCGGGACCTGTTCCAAGACTTAAGTCCCGGACCACTACACGCAAGAATTCTTCGGACTGGCAAAGACACATGGTCCGGGACTTTGTCCCTAACCCAAGTCCCGGACCATCACACATAAATATTCTCTCGGGCAATTCAAGACACATGGTCCGGGACTTCAAACATGGCCTAAGTCCCGGACCACAACACAGGTCATGGACAGGAGAGCGGCAAACACGTCCGCATCGATATTGGGCGGACGACACTCGCGGTCGCAAAAGAATCAGTCACGTCCGCATGCATAAGACGCGGACGCCTGGGCGGACGCGCGCTGCGGACAGGTGCTGCAGCGCACAAAAATTGTGCCGGATCCAGATTTCGACGCGAATTCTCTTCTTCCTTCTTCCTTCGCGGCGCCGCAATCGAACTACCTTCATTAATTGCAGACGATCGCCCACCTTAATTTGTGCACGCGTGACTGTAATCAATTATCAATTGCTCTGCCCGATGAAATCTCTGATTGAAATCTTCACGGATCTGCACCAACTCCACCGCCATCTACTCAGTAGCTCACAATTCCTGTCAGTTCTCCTTTGTCTGTTTCCCATGTCTCCGCCCTATATAAACCCATACTACTGGAAGCTAAGAACACACAATCCATCCATTTATCAGTCCACGAATTAATCCGTTCACCCACGCAGTCTCCCACAATCGTACTCCATTCACTTCATCAAAAATAATCACCCATCCACTCCATTAAATTTCCACGTAAACACACATATCCCACTTTTATTTCATTTCCCTGTTGCACGCCAGTTTACAGAAATAAATTAGCAGTCAGGGGCAGCGCAAGACGAAGTTGAAGCGAGGATCCGGAGTGAACTTCTAAACTGGAGTTATCTCTTACCCTTACTTTAATTTATTTAATGCAATCCTTTTCTGTTATCGTTGTTTCTGTAACGATGAGCGAGTAAGTATTTCAGCTTCCCGGGTTGGGAAGCGAACCTATTTCCTAAATTCTGTTATGTATTTCTTTAAATAAATTTAGTTAACTGCAACAGTTCAATTCCTGTCCTTCAAGTGTTTTAATTATTTGGCCGGTAATTATAACAACCCTTGTAGTTATTTTATTAAAATGCGAGAGCTGAGATAAATAACTAGACGAAGGAAGTTGAACCTATTTAACAGCTAGAAGCCTGATCCGGCCTATAGGTTAATTAGACTCCAATAGAAACTGCTCTTTATGCGATTAATTGTGTCCGGTCTAGAGAGCATTAGCTGCTGCTAGGTCTAACAATTGGTTAGGATTCATTATACTTAGTCGTTAATGAATTAATTAAAGTTTCTGAGTTATGCAGTAAAATTAAAGGAAGAATTTAGTAACAGATATAAAAGGAATAGGTAAGCAAACAACCCGGGATGCATTTTTCTATTTATCACATTCACCACTCTTTAAATCCCTCTGTGTTTATTTAAGTTATCTTAATTGTCCTTGTAGTTTAGTTTCTTTTTAATTAATTAATCAAAACCGAAAAAGTGATATTTCCTGTTTTCTTTAGTTTAACTTAATTTCCCAGTTAATCAAATATTTGTCAATTAATTATACGAGGTCCCTGAGATCGACAACCCCATTTAATCACTATACCCGCAAAACGATAGGTACACTGCCTATGTGGTAGAAGTAGTCACATATTTCTCCATCAGTCCCCTGCATTATTTGTTATCGTGGTAGAGATACTAAACTGGTTGATTCAAGGAGCGGTCGAGGTGGGAGAATTTTTGGGCCTCAAAATAGGAAGAAGGCAAGTAAGGGTTACCCATTTGCAATTTGCCGATGATGTGATGATATTCTGTGAAGTAAACAAGGAGGAGCTAATTCAAGTAGACAGGATACTCATAATGTTTTCGGAACTCAGCGGATTAACGTTAAACATGGAAAAATCGATGGCTTTTGGCATTAACACAACAGATGAAGATGATCGACTGATAGAGGATATGCCGGGCTGCCGGATTGGTAAACTACCGACCAATTACCTTGGGTGTCCTCTTGGGGCTAATACTAGAAAGGCATCAACATGGGAGCCGGTTCTGTATAAACTAGAAGCGAAATTAGCCACGTGGAAGGCTGCTAGTTTGTCTCGAGCCGGGCGGGCAACTCTTATAAGATCGGTGTTGGAATCTATACCCCTATATTATGCAAGCTTATTTGTTATACCGGTGAATGTAAGGAAGAAGATGGATGGGATGTAGAGACAATTATTCTGGGGAAAGAACGGTAAACATTTTACCCCAGTCTCTTGGGCAAGGATGTCACGTCCCAAAGCGAAGGGGACTTGGATTCTCGGACCTACAACTCAAGAATCTAGCATTTCTTGCTAAGTGGAGAGTAAACTATGCACGTAACCATGCACCACTGTGGAAGAGAGTTGTGGGGTCTATTTATCAAAACCGCGGAGGTATGCATTTGGGCGAGATCAATACGACAACAACCAGACAGAGGGGAATTTGGCACTCGATACTCAGAGCCACAGAGGCACATGAAGGGGTCCGGAAGTGGCTAGAAGAAGAAGTCAAAATCACCGTCAGGAGTGGCTGCGACACGTTATTTTGGTGGGACAAGTGGGTGCCGACGGGTATTCTTAAGGAAAAATTCCCACGCCTGTATCAAATAAGTATACAGCAAGAAGCAACCATAGCTGACATGGGGTTTTGGAGCAATGGCACATGGAATTGGAACCTCCAGTGGCGCCGATCACTTCTGGAATATGAAATATCATTGTTGACAGAGCTCCTTGCATCACTGTCGGTGTGTCCCACATCTCGCAGTGAGCCAGACGAGAGCAGCTGGAGCAATTCTGGGAGGAAATCGCTTTCAAAGGACATCTGTGAGTCACTCCTGCTCCAAGTCAGGGATACGGACAATGAATAGGGAAATGTGAATTGGCTTCATATGTGGGCAGGTTTGTGCGAGCCAAGAGTTGAAATTACTCTTTGGCTTACTCTTATCAGAAGGCTAACTGATAAGTGAGAAATACATAGACATTTAAGGGTTTAATTTACCATATACTTACTCACTTTCAGGATAATATTTCTCACTTATTGTATGTTTTTCCTAAGATTTATGTCTTGATATGGACTGATAGATTTTATGTATCAAATAGTTTATTTCACAAGCTTTCCAACGCAACAAACGGCGAGAAAAACGGAGCTCAAACAAAAAATCTGGAGCCTATCGAATTTTACAAAGGAAATATACACGTCCACCTTTGCGTCCACCTTTGCGTCCGCCCAAATATGGGTGGACACAAACATGGACAGAAATGCTGTTCGCAGGAAATTGTGTATGTGTCCGCATAAAGAAAGGTGGACACAAGCGTGGACAGAGACGTGGACGTGAGACGTCCGCATATGGTTAGGCGGACAGGAGGTGTGTCCGCATAAAACTGGGCGGACAACAAGCGGACGTAAGTGACGTCCGCATAACCTTAGGCGGGCAGAGGTGTGTCCGCATAAAACTGGGCGGACAACAAGCGGACGTGAGTGACGTCCGCATAACCTTAGGCGGACACAGGGGCGGACGTGACTAAATTCAGACGCGACAGTTTTCTTCTTCCTTTGCGGCGCCCCAGAGATGTCGAACTGCTTCTTCATTAATACCAGGCGGCGCCTACCTTAATTCACTCACGCGTCTGTCTCCACCTTTGTCTGCAATCAATGTGCAATCAATCTCCTTCCACTCCAGATCTGCCCCTTCTTCTTCCTCTCCTCTATATAAACACTACTACTTCATCAGAAAAACCTGCGCACGATTGCCTGAAGCTTAACTCTCTGTAATACTCACGTTCTCTCCCAAATCACACTTCCTCCACAGAAATTCCATACAGTGCGTACGAATGCAGAGAGCTCTTTCTTTTCTTTAACTGTACTTTGTTTTAATGGCTGTCGTGCTTACGACGTCTGTTTGTATAATTATGTCTGAGTAAAAACCTTAGCCTCCTGGGTTGGGAAGCAAGCTTATTTTACTAAACTGTGTTACGCAGACTTTCTAATATAATCTGTTCAAGCAATATTTTGATTCTCCTCCTTAATGCGCTTTAATATTTAGGCCATTTATTAAAGTGATATTTGTAGTTTCTTGTCAAAATGCAGTGCTGAGACAGGATTCTAGACAAGAGAAGTCAAAACAGGTCAACGACTAGAAGTGAGTTTTCACTTATAGGTTAACCAGTCTCCAATAGGAATTGTTAATAATGCGATTAATTTATTAATGACTTGAACAAGGGATTGCACTTGTTGTTTAAATTAATCAGGGTTTATTAGACAGGGAACGGTCAATAAACTAATTAAGATTCTTGAGTTTATTGCTAAAGTGGGAAAGTCTACAATAATATAATTGAGTAAAATAGGTGAGCAGAACAACCCAGGGTGCTTTCTTTAAAAACAAAAGAATTTTATAACTGCTTTTATTATTTTGTTTTAATTAATTGCTCTTTTCACTGTTTTGTTTACATCTAGTATTAGACCACAACCTCCCTAAAAAATGATGAGTTTCTATTCAACAGTCTAATTAGAATTCTCAATTAATTTACACTATCAGTTAAACCACAGCAAGGTCCCCAAGAGTTCGACACCCCACAATTCCACTATTCCGCAAAACGATTAGGTACACTGCCTAAGTGGTAAGAAGTAGTTGCTATTTCTTCCAACAAGTTTTTGGCGCCGTTGTCGGGGACCTCCGGCACGGTTAACTGACAGTTTTTTTTTTAATTTTATTGAGTTTTCTATTTAACTATCTAACTATCGGACTTCGGACATCTAACTACGGACATCGGACTTCGGACATCTAATTACTAACTCTTAATTTTATTGTCATTTATTTTTCAGTCATTTAATTTCCATTGTCCTTTAAATTTCTGTCAATTAACTTCTAACTTTTAAATTTCTGTAATCTAACATTTAAATTTCAGTATTCTAACACTTAAATTCTGTCATTTAAATTCTGTATACTAATTACTAACTTTTAATTTTGTCATTTAAAGTTTCTGTCATTTAATTTCAGTAAACTAACTTTTAAATTTCAGCACACTAATTCCTAACATTTAAATTTTCAGCAATCTAACTACTAACATTTAAATTTCCTGTAAACTAATTTCTAACATTTAATTTTCAGTCAGTTAAATTCCAGCAATTTAAATTCAGTTCTTTAAATTTCTGTCATTTAATTCCCTTGTCATTTAATTTTCAGTTAATTAAATTCCAGTAATTTAATTCTGTCTTTATTTTATTTTAGTTCTTAGTGAAACTGCATTTAATTTTCATTCCTTCTTGTTCATTTTTGTTTCGCTTTATTTACTCTCAAAAAAAAATATAGTTCTTTGTTTTGTTAATTGCTTCTTTCTAATTTTGTTATCTTTCTGTAGTATATATTTACTTGTCAATTACTGCTTTTTCTTTAACAGTTATCCATTTTTCAAAACTGCATTGTATTTCTATATATGCGTCGTACTCGATCTGCAGGCAATCCTCAAAACGATTTTGAACCTGAGATTGAAAGACTTCTCCACAGAGAAAGACGACAACAACGTGTAGAGATGGCAACTCGACAAACTCTCTGCCAATACCAGCAACCGTCAGTTGAAGGGAGGCCTTCTGCTATTGTCCTTCCTCAGGTTACTCAGGCTGAACTAGATGCCTGGAAATTCAAAACTAGTTTCATTACCACACTCTACCACCAGGGCCAATACAGCGGGCTAGATTCAGATGATGCTCCACACCATATATCTGCATTTCTTGATTTTTGTAACACTTTTAACAAAACAGGAAATCTAAACGAACGCATCCGTCTGCAATTGTTCCCCTATTCATTGAAAGATGGCGCATCCAGGTGGCTGAGAAGTTTACAACCCAGCAGCATCCATAGTTGGGCAGTTTAGCAAACAAATTTCTGGCGAAATACTATCCCCCGTCCAAAACAAGAGAAAAAATTGCTGAGATCACAAACTTCTGTCAAGAACCAGGTGAATCTCTTTATGATTCATGGGATAGATTCAAAGAATTACAAATATTATGCCCACATCACGGTATGAGTAGCCAAGAGCTTGTTTTATCATTCTTTAGAGGCTTGAATGATTCTAACAAATTGTTACTAAGTTCCTCATCTGGAGGAAATTTTATGAAAATGACCGGAGAAGAAGCAGTTGAACTACTGGACCAGATGACCGTCAGTACCAGACAATGGTGTAAAAATAAGGGGAGAGGTGAAGTAAAGAAAGAAACCGGTATCTACAGTATTCCCCCGCAAGATTATGTGTCTGCTCAACTAGCTGCTCTCACAAAAGTTGTGGAAAAACTAACTCTTAGTCAGCCACAACAAAAAGCTGCGAAAGCAGTAGCCACTTCTCCATATCTGACTCCCTGTTGTGAAAACTGTGGAGGAGCTCATGAAACCACAGACTGTGATGGTTCAGGTTGCAACAGGACCCTTGAGGAGGTAAGTTTGATTAACAACAGACCACCAAATCCTAATCCGAACTCCTACAACCAAAACAATTGGAGGAGCAATCAACAACCATGGAGGAATTATGACCCACAGTCGAGCAACCAAGGTTTTAACCAAAATCGACAACCGCAGTACAACCGACAACAAGAACAGCCAACCAACACACAAGGAGACATGGGCGAATTAAAAGGCATGATGAATCAGCTTCTAAAACAAGGTCAGGCGATAAATTCAAAATTTTCTGAGATAGAAGCCAAAGTTGCTGATCAGGCTACTATAACCACAAATTTAGAAAGACAGATAGGTCAGATTTCCCAACAGTTGGCTCAAAGACCAGTAGGGTCACTCCCGAGCCAGACTGATCCAAATCCCAGGGAGCATGCAAAATCAATAACCCTAGAAGAGGGAAAGAGCTGGTATCCTCCTGAAGTGAGAAGGAATCTGATGAACAAAATCCTCAACTGACAAAAGACGTAACAATTCCCAAGGAGAAGGAGTCTCCTGCATCCCTTACTATTAAACCGTCACAGGTTTCATATGATATTCCAATCCCATTTCCTGATAGATTAAAGAAAAAGAATTTGGACGACCAATTTGGAAAATTTCTTAACATTTTTAAGAAATTAACTATTAATATTCCTTTTTCTGATGCCTTAACACAAATGCCTATTTATGCAAAATTTATGAAAGATATCTTGTCTAACAGGCGATCTTTACAGGAAAATGACACGTGAAACTAACCGAAAGAGTTCTGCAGTACTCTTAAAGAAGCTACCACCGAAGTTGGGAGATCCAGGTCTCCCTATCATTCCTTGCGCAATTGAAGACATAAATTGTGGTAACGGGTTATGCGATTTAGGCGCAAGTATTAACTTAATGCCTTTATCTATATTCAAGAAATTATGTATAGGTCAATGCTCTCCTACTCCTGTTCAGCTCCAGCTAGCTGATCGTTCCATAATTCACCCCGAAGGAAAAATAGAAGATTTAGTGGTTTCTGTTGGCAAATTTATTTTCCCTGCTGATTTCATTGTTATTGATATTGAGGAAGATAAAGATGTCCCACTAATCTTAGGTAGACCTTTTATGAGAACTGCAAGAACTTTAATTGATGTTGAAGGAGGTAAGATAATTTTAAGACTTCATGATGAGCAGGTAGTTTTCGACATGACCCAGAACATGAAGCATCCTTCTGATACACAGAACTGTTTTTCTATTGACACTATTGACTCTTTAGTACAGGAGACGTTCCTCAGCAAAGATGAAGAAACAATTTTAGAAAGATGTCTAATGGCATCTTGTGAGGCTGGAGACGAAAATCCTGATATTGCTCTCATGGTTGAAGAGTTAAGCAAGCATAAGCCATACTTCCCTTCCTACCAACAAAGATTCGAGCCAGTAGAAAGAAACGCAGATAGACCCAAGCCATCCATCGAAAAAGCACCTACAGTCAAAATGAAACCTCTTCCCCCTCATTTAAAATACGCTTTTCTAAAAGAGCCATCTGATTTACCAGTTATTATTTCATCTAAACTATCAGATGTGCAGGAGAAGCAACTTTTAGGGGTGCTACGCCGTCATAAAACCGCTATCGGTTGGTCAATAGCGGATATCAAAGGAATAAGCCCATCGCTGTGCTCTCATCGAATTTATATGGAAGATGATTTCAGGGCATTAGCACAACCACAGAGGCGTCTCAACCCCGTTCTAAAAGAGGTGGTCAAGAAAGAGGTGATAAAACTACTTGACGCTGGCATTATCTATCCAATTTCAGACAGCAAATGGGTAAGCCCAGTGCAGGTGGTACCAAAGAAGGGCGGAATAACTGTAGTTCCCAACGAGAAAGGTGAGTTGATTCCTCAACGCACCACTACCGGTTGGAGAGTTTGTATAGACTACAGGAAATTGAATACTGCCACACGTAAGGATCACTTTCCCTTACCTTTTATTGACCAAATGCTGGAAAGGTTAGCAGGTCAGGATTTTTATTGTTTTCTAGATGGCTATTCAGGATACTTTCAGATCCCAATTGCTCCAGATGATCAGGATAAAACTACTTTTACCTGTCCTTATGGAACATACGCTTATAAAAGAATGCCGTTTGGATTATGTAATGCACCAGCTACCTTTCAACGGTGCATGATGGCTATTTTCTCTGACTATATTGAAAAATGCATAGAAGTCTTTATGGATGACTTCTCTGTCTTTTGTTTGTCCTTTGACACTTGCCTGGAGAATCTCGATCTTATTTTGGCCAGGTGTGAAGACACAAATCTAGTCCTGAACTGGGAGAAATGTCACTTCATGGTTCGTGAAGGGATCGTGCTAGGACATAACGTGTCTGCCAAAGGTATAGAGGTGGACCGCGCTAAAATTGAGGTAATAGAAAAACTTCCACCTCCTACTACTGTCAGAGGTATCCGAAGTTTTCTTGGACATGCTGGTTTTTACAACTGATTCATTAAAAACTTTTCCAAGATTTCTAAGCCTCTCTGCACTTTACTGACAAAAGATGCTAAATTTCATTTTTCTGATGAATGTTTAGCAGCTTTTAATTTGTTAAAAGAAAAACTTGTCTCTGCTCCTATTGTTGTATCACCCGACTGGTCACAACCTTTTGAAATCATGTGTGACACCAGTGATTATGCGGTGGGTGCTGTTTTGTGCCAGAAAATGGATAAAATTCTGAGAGTCATTTATTATGCAAGCCGTACTCTTAATGATGCTCAGAAAAATTATGCCACCACCGAAAAAGAATTGCTGGCAGTCGTCTTTGCTTTGGATAAATTTCGTCCATATTTATTGGGTAGTAAGGTTATTATTCATACTGACCATTCTGCCCTCAAGTATTTATTTGCCAAAGCAGATGCAAAACCCAGGTTGATAAGATGGATACTTCTCTTACAAGAATTCGACATAGAGATAAGAGACAAGAGAGGTATCCAGAATGTCGTGGCAGACCACTTATCAAGGATGGAAGGACCAGAAGACGAAAGACCCATCAATGAGTTTTTCCCGGACGAGGCAGTATTCACAATCCAAACGGCAAGAGACCCTTGGTTTGCCGATATTGCCAATTATCTGGCTACAAAGATCATCCCAGCTGATATGACTTATCAGCAGAGAAAAAGGTTCTTTTCTATTGTCAAACATTATTTATGGGATGATCCATTTCTTTTCAGAATCTGTGCAGATGGTATTATAAGGAGATGTGTCCCAGAGACAGAAATCAGAAATATCCTTCTCCATTGCCATTCTAGAGAAACCGGCGGACATCACGGTGCAACCCGTACAGCTGCAAAGGTACTTGAATCCGGTTTCTATTGGAACACCCTTCACAAAGACTGTCATGCCTTTGTATCTACTTGTGATCGGTGTCAAAGGCAAGGTAATATTTCTCGCCGTAATGAACTTCCCTTAAACAATATGCAAGAGGTTGAATTGTTTGATGTTAGGGGGATTGATTTTATGGGACCTTTCCCAAATTCTTTTGGAAATTTATACATCTTAGTAGTAGTCGATTAAGTTTCTAAATGGGCGGAAGCCCTTGCTTGCTCTACTAATGATGGTAAAGTTGTGATGAAGTTAATAAAGAAGAACATTTTCAGTCGATTCGGTGTTTCTAGAGCAATAATCAGCGATGGTGGATCTCACTTCTGCAATCGCCAGTTTGATGCTCTCCTGAAGAAATATGGAGTCCGACATAAGGTTGCTCTACCATACCATCCTCAAACGAATGGTCAGGCAGAGATAACAAATAGAGAGCTAAAATGGATTCTACAGAAGACGGTGGGCTCTTCTCGAAAGGATTGGTCCATTAAATTGGATGATGCACTCTGGGCATACCGTACAGCCTTCAAAACACCTATTGGCGTGTCTCCCTACAAACTAGTTTTTGGGAAGGCATGTCACTTGCCTGTGGAATCAGAGCATAAATCTTATTGGGCTCTAAAGGTGTTGAACTTCGATCTACAACAAGCCGGTGAAAAAAGAAAGTTCCAGTTGACGGAACTGGAAGAACTTAGGTACAACTCATATGAAAATGCAGTGATTTATAAGGAGAAGACCAAGCGTTGGCACGATAAGATGATTGCCAAGCGAGACTTCAAAGTAGGAGATTATGTCCTCCTTTATAATTCCAGACTAAAGTTCTTCCCAGGTAAGTTAAAATCCTTCTGGTCTGGACCATTTAAAATAATATCTACCTCTCCTTATGGAGCGGTGGAATTGGACAATAAGAAGGATGGATCGTTTAAAGTCAATGGAGCTCGAATAAAATTGTATATGGGAAACACGTTGGATAATGAAGAAGCTTCTGCGCTTCTTTTCAAAGAACCAGTTACAACTTGAATCACTGAGGTACGGTCTAGCCAAAGACCTTATAGATGGGCAGCTTGGTAGGAGGCACCCTACTATCTATCTTTTTAATCTGTATTATGTTTTTATTTTGTATTTTATTTTATGAAAAAAAAGAGTGAAATAAAAAGAAAGAAAAGAGAACGAGGGGAATTGACTTGAGTTCTTCTGGCTGTTTAGAATATTTATTACAGGAACATCTTGCACATTCTTACAGCAGAACTCAAGTGTGGGGGAGCTATACTATATATTCTGTATAACTCTAGGGAGTACACTATCCATACCTTACTCTTTAAGTTTAAATATCTCTTATTACCATGCTTTTTGATCATTACCCAGGTAGTTTGCATGCCCTGTTATTTTAATTCTTTCTATGCAATGAGGGCATTGCTTTGGTTCAAGTGTGGGGGAGATATAATAATCAAAAGCTTGCTCTTAAGTTTGTCTCTTTTTCGACACTGTGTTTAAATTTGTTAAGTGATTAATAATCAAAGAAGGAGCCATAGAGGGAGTAATGCTGGTATTAACAGGTTTAAAGGGTACACAAAAAAAAACACTCTGCTCCTTATGCAAAAAAAAATTCTGAGGAAATTATCATTTGAATTTTGTTTTGACTTTGAGCCTGGATTTGAATTGGGATGAAACGGTGGAAAAGGAACAAGGCAAGGTACTCCTCTGATCCAAACAGGCATATTCTGATCCTAAACAGGCCTCGTCCACTCGGCTATTAAGTTCTTAGGGGTGCTTCATCACCCGGCTACCTAAGGTACTCGGTATCTGGGATAGTAGACCCAAAACCGCTACTAGGGTGGAGAGAAAAGTCTGAGGTAAAAGAAAAATGAACTTCAAAATTGAAGTATCTGTGCATTCTGTACCAAAATGATAAAAACTTCTACATTATGGATCATGAGTATGTGGCATTGAAAGGTATAATGGAATAAGATTTTACTTCATGCCCCTTGTCGTTCAAGGAAATGTGAGAGAAAATGGTGGATTGGCTCAGGGTTAGAAGCAGAATTCTCATGGTACTGCTTCTCTTTCTTTTGTAGGATTTCAGAGTTATTCTCAGAAATAGAGAAATATATCTAATAAAATTAATGTTATTAGTACCCTTTTAAAATCTGAAAAGATTGGCAATTACCTTTTCTGTGCTCTCCTTACTTGATTATTGTCTGTTTAACTTGTTTAAACATTATGTCAGAAAGATTTGCTTGAGGACAAGCAAAAGATAAGTGTGGGGGAGTTTGATAAGTGAGAAATACATAGACATTTAACGGTTTAATTTACCCTATACTTACTCACTTTCAAGATAATATTTCTCACTTATCGTATGTTTTTCCTAAGATTTATGTCTTGATATGGACTGATAGATTTTATGTATCAAATACAGGAAAAAGTGTTGGAATCAAATAGTTTATTTCACAAGCTTTCCAACGCAACAAACGGTGAGAAAAACGGAGCTCAAACGAAGAATCTGGAGCCTATCGAATTTTACAAAGGAAATATACATGTCCACCTTTGCGTCCACCTTTGCGTCCGCCCAAATATGGGTGGACACAAACATGGACAGAAATGATGTTCACAGGAAATTGTGTATGTGTCCGCATAAAGAAAGGTGGACACAAGCGTGGACAGAGACGTGGACGTGAGACGTCCGCGTATGGTTAGGCGGACAGAAGGTGTGTCCGCATAAAACTGGGCGGACAACAAGCGGACGTAAGTGACGTCCGCATAACCTTAGGCGGACAGAGGTGTGTCCTCATAAAACTGGGCGGACAACAAGCGGACGTGAGTGACGTCCACATAACCTTAGGCGGACACAGGGGCGGACGTGACTAAATTCAGACGCGACAGTTTTCTTCTTCCTTTGCGGCGCCGCAGACATGTCGAACTGCTTCTTCATTAATACCAGACGGCACCTACCTTAATTCACTCACGCGTCTGTCTCCACCTCTGTCTGCAATCAATATGCAATCAATGTGCAATCAATCTCCTTCCACTCCAGATCTGCCCCTTCTTCTTCCTCTCCTCTATATAAACACTACTACTTCATCAGAAAAACCTGCGCACGATTGCCTGAAGCTTAACTCTCTGTAATACTCACGTTCTCTCCCAAATCACACTTCCTCCACAGAAATTCCATACAGTGCGTACGAATGCAGAGAGCTCTTTCTTTTCTTTAATTGTACTTTGTTTTAATGGTTGTCGTGCTTACGACGTCTGTTTGTATAATTATGTCTGAGTAAAAACCTTAGCCTCCTGGGTTGGGAAGCAAGCTAATTTTACTAAACTGTGTTACGTAGACTTTCTAATATAATCTGTTCAAGCAATATTTTGATTCTCCTCCTTAATGCGCTTTAATATTTAGGCCATTTATTAAAGTGATATTTGTAGTTTCTTGTCAAAATGCAGTGCTGAGACAGGATTCTAGACAAGAGAAGTCAAAACAGGTCAACGACTAGAAGTGAGTTTTCACCTATAGGTTAACCAGTCTCCAATAGGAATTGTTAATAATGCGATTAATTTATTAATGACTTGAACAAGGGATTGCGCTTGTTGTTTAAATTAATCAGGGTTTATTAGACAGGGAACGGTCAATAAACTAATTAAGATTCTTGAGTTTATTGCTAAAGTGGGAAAGTCTACAATAATATAATTGAGTAAAATAGGTGAGCAGAACAACCCAGGGTGCTTTCTTTAAAAACAAAAGAGTTTTATAACTGCTTTTATTATTCTGTTTTAATTAATTGCTCTTTTCACTGTTTTGTTTACATCTAGTATTAGACCACAACCTCCCTAAAAAATGATGAGTTTCTATTGAACAGTCTAATTAGAATTCTCAATTAATTTACACTATCAATTAAACCACAGCAAGGTCCCCAAGAGTTCGACACCCCACAATTCCACTATTCCGCAAAACGATTAGGTACACTACCTAAGTGGTAAGAAGTAGTTGCTATTTCTTCCAACACTAACAACTAGGGAATTACTATTTGAACGAGATATTATGCCGATTGGAGAGAGCCTCTGCCCCTGGTGCCGTAGATCAATGGAAACTCTGGAACATGTCCTACTGTCATGTATGATGGTCATAGAGGTCTAGAAACGATTGTTAGGGTGGTGGAATATCTCACTCGCGTTTAGAGATACGGCTACAGAAGTTTATCAAGATTGGTTCAGAGTCCCACTTAGAGGAAAAGCACGCAGGGTGTGGAGATCAACGTTGTGCTATGGTGTATACTCTATCTGGATACAATGAAATAATGTAGTATTCAGAGGTGATTCGCTGGAGGTTTCAAGGGTGGTAATGCAAACCAAGCTAGGAGTCTGGAGGTGGACTAGGTGCTGGTGGAAAAATTTCCCACAACTTGTAGTGTCTTTGTAGGAGCTTCGTCACTTAAGGATATGTTGTAATGCTGCTGTCTTTCTCTGCTAATGTAAGTGTAGCTGGACACTTAGGTTGTAATAGGATGTGGAGGGTACTCTTTTTCCTCTCTGAGCTTTTTCCCACTGGGTTTTGCTTGAAGAGGTTTTAATGAGGCCCATTTTCCAGTCCACATCCGCCAAAACTTAAAGTTTTAATAAATCGGCTTAAAGCCAAAATTATCTATAAAAAAAATCTAATCTTTGTTTATACACACACTAGTTCATAACACCAATCGAATCTCCATCTCCAGCCGTCTTCGCCCTAACTCCCCATATCAATAACAACCGCATCCTTTTGGTTGCTCACTAGAAACAACCTCAGATATTTTTCTTTTAACATAATAGCCGATAGCCATCAATCAGTCCATCTTTTAGTACTCAAACCATTCTTAATTTGAACCTGAATATCATCCTTCAGAAACTTACGCACCTCCACGTCCTCAAATGTAGCATGTACGATTGATAACCACATACTTCTAAAGTTCTTCACACGTTGCAAACCTTTATCAGTGCTCAGACCACCGCCCCCCCCCCAATATATTGAGCTGATGGTCTTTTCCATAATGAAAAATTATTTTTAGCAAACCTTCATCTCCACTTAGCTAGCAGACACCTGTTTTTTTACTTTCAGATTGGTAAAGCCCAACCCCCCGTCCTCCGTTGGTTAGCCAAGCGCTTCTAGGCTACTAGGGCATCTACATGTATTAGATCAAAAGGGCTGGTGGATTTAGTTTTAGAGGTGGGAAATTTGGTTCTTTTTCCTTTCGCCTTGTAGCAAGTAGCACAAAGATACGGGGCAGTTTGCAAATGTTTTGGAATCTTTATACCAATGATTTTGTTTATTTTTTGCAAAGGCATGTGGCCAAGCCTATTGTGCCACAAAGACCTTTTTTCCACTATCCTTAACACTAGACTCACACATCAGGATCTAGACCAAAACGACCAAAACACCATCAACACTCTCACTGACCATATACCAATCACCACCATCCTCTCTTGCTCTCTTCCCAAATCCACCAATAAACTCATACATCAGATACACCACTACACCGAGCCACCCAACTACAAGGTTGCCAGCAAAGACCCAAATTGGGTCAAAGCCATGGCCGAAGAATTCACCGCTCTCAAACAAAACAATACCTGGTCCATTGTAACCTTACCGAAAGGGAAGAAGCCAATATCTTGTAGATGGGTCTAAAAGACAAAGTTCAAAGCCGATGGGAGTCTAGAGCGTTTTAAGGCCAGATTAGTAGTTAGAGGCTTTACCCAAAGACAAGGCTTGGACTACGAAGAGACCTTCTCTCCGGTAGTAAAACTCACCACAGTTCGAGCCCTCATCATAATGGCTATAAAGAAAGGATGGATTTTAGATCAACTCGATGTAAACAATGCGTTTCTTCACGGAGACCTCCACGAGGATGTTTACATGAGTATACCAGAAGGATTGAAAGTAGAAGGGGACAACAAGGCGTGCAAGCTACATAAATCCCTCTATGGATTCAAGCAGGCCTCTCGCCAATGGTATGAGAAGCTTGCTATGTTCCTTAAAAACCATGACTTCCACCATTCTCAAAATGACCACTCCCTCTTCATCAACAGAAAGGCCAATAGCACTACCCTATTCGCCATATACATTGATGACATATTAGTTGTTGGAAATGATGCCAAAGAGGTCAAAAACCTGAAACAGAAACTTGACAAACAATTCAAAATAAAAGATCTAGGAAGACTGAATTTCTTTTTAGGAATGGAATTTTTAGAAACAGAAAATGGGCTTATCATGACTCAACAACATTACATCAACCAAATTCTACATGACTTTGAAATGGACAACATTAAACCTTCAGTCTCACCTCTCCCTCTCAATCTAAAACTATACAAAGACTCTGGCTCTAAACTTGACAATCCAATCCTATATAGATGTCTTGTAGGAAAACTATATTTCCTCACAAACACTAGACCAGACATAGCCTTTTCTGTCCAATTCCTCGGTCAATTCCTTCAATCCCCTACCTCTGATCACCTCAAGGCTGCCTACCACACTCTATCTTACATAAAGGGTACAATAGGCTTCGGTCTATTCTTTAACAAACAACCCGATTATGCTTTGGAAGCTTATTGTGATTCCGATTGGGCCTCCTGTCCAATCACAAGGAAATCTGTTTCTGGTTACTACATCCTTCTAGGAGGATCCCCGTTAAGTTGAAAATCCAAGAAATAGACCGCGATATCCCTATCCTCTGCTGAAGCGGAGTATAAAGCCATGCGACAGCTTACAGGTGAGTTAAGTTGGCTGACTAGATTGCTTAATGAAATAGGACTAACACACATAACCCCAATACCACTCAAATGCGACAACCTAGCAGCCATTCACATAGCTAGGAACCCTGTTTCACATGAACGCGCTAAACATATTGAATTGGATTTCCATTTTGTACGTGAAAAGTTGCAGGGGGGCTTGATTCAAGTCCAATACGTTCCAACCATGCATCAGTTGGCCGACTTGATGACCAAACCACTCGCAGGTAAGATTTATCAAAAATATTTTCAAAGTTTAGGCCTGCAGGAACCTAAGCAATGGAGCACGTGATAGAAGACAAAGAGCACAACATCTTGCTTTCGCATCCATTGTACTCTTTGAGGGGGGGGGGGGGGTATTAGACATATATATGTATCGACCATAGTTTGTACATAGGATATTTTGCTGTAACGCTTATATCATGTAATTTCCCCTTTCACTCTAGTTTGTACATTAGGAGGTCACTCTTGTAATTTGGTCTCTATCCCCGCTCTTTCCTTCCCTTTCTTCTCTCGGCAGTATGCACCCATATATACTGGGCTGCAGAACACAAATAGACATACATACGATTGTATACTTCAAAAATCAAAGACTTTCATCTCACACTCATTGATAAAGAAGCTTGGAGGTTGTTTGATATGTCAAGAATCTGACAGGTACTGGCCATTACCCTTTCCACAAAAGAATCTCCTCTGACTTGATATTAATCTTCTCCAAACTTTACTTTGCACTATGAACAAACTCAAGTAATACAATGATAGGCCTTCATGACTGATCTAACCTGGACTGCACATCCAGCTTTCAAGAGAGTATTAGCTTTCCACTTGTACAATTTTGTTCCAACTTTTGGATCACCGATGTCCATGTCTCATACCTCCGAAAACTTTCCCCAAGAGGACAGCCCAAATAAACTGTATGCAACACTTGCACACTACATCTGAACGTTTCCTCCTTTATACGCTCCTCTTCTTTCAAAATATTGATGCAGTATGCTATTGTTTTTTCCAAGTTCAAGCACTACCCACTCATACCCATGAAACATAGCAATATTCGGTACAACTCAATGACATCCTCCATCTTTACTTTACTAAAAAGCATAGTGTCATCAATAAACTGTAGGTGAAAAAGTTTAACTTCTTGCTTTCCAACCTTTAGGACATTGAACCGCCCTATGTCAGTAGATATTCATTTCATCCGGTTCAAAGCTTCTACAACAATCATAAACAGTAGTGGAGAGAGTGGATCACCTTGTCGCAATCCCCATTGTGGGTCAAAAGGTTTAGTCAGTGAGCCATTGACCAAGATCGAGATCTTAGCCGTCACGATACACTTTTTCACCCATTGTCTCTATTTTTCACCAAACCCGAATTTCCACAACATCTTATAAAGAAGTTCTACGAGACACAGTCATAAGCCTTGAGAAAATATATCTTGAAAAAGATGCCTTTTTTCTTTGCTTTTCTCAACCATCTCATGGTTTCATTGGCTATGAATGTGTCATCCAATATGTTTCTCTCACTGACAAAAGCTGATTGTGTTTCTCTTATCAATCCCAGTAGTACCAAGCTTAGTCTCTTGGACAAAATCTTAGAGATGACTTTGTACATACACCCTATCATGTTGATGTGTCTACACTCATTCATCGAGAATGCATCAGCTTAGTTTAGAAGCAGCATTATCCAGGTGACATTCATTCTTTTCTTCAGTTTTTCTGTGATAAAGAACTCACGGATGTGTTTGGCAAAATATGCTCCGAAAATCCCCCACATCTTTTTAATTAATTTTAGGTTATATCCATCAAAACTTGGTGCTTTGACCCCTCACATTCCTACATTGTCTTTGTATCTCTCCTAAGGAAGGTATAACCTCAATTCTCAAAGCTTTCTCTGTGAAAGTTTCAGATGGTCAACTATTTTGGGGCCAAGTTCTGAGTCGATACCAGATTTACATAGCTATGAGAAGAAGAAGATGATGTGATCCTGCTCTCATTCGGTTCCAGTATGAGTTGCTTCCCCACTTTCAAGCTCAGAATTTGCTTTTGTTTTCTATTCAATGCGACTCTTCTACAGAAATATCTTGAGTTTTTGTCCACCTCTTTGATACTCTTATCACGGGCAGTTTGTCTCCAATAAATAGCCGATTCCAGCTCAGAGTATATTCTTTCACGGTTCACCAGAATAGTCTCACTCCTCTCACCATCCTTAATTCTTGAGTCCAACTTCCTCATCTCCTCCTGTAATACTCTCACCTTGTCATTGAGGTTCCCGAACATCTTTTTGTTCCAACTCTTCAATGAAACTTTGAGCCTTCTTAGCTTTTACTTTGTCAAGCCATACTGAATTTCATTCAGTCCTTTTCAATGAACTCCCCAAAATTTGGATGTTCTAACCACGCATCTAGGGACCTAAAAGCCTTGGGTCCCCACTTCACATTGCCTAAATCCACCACCAATAGTCTATGATCAGAAATATACCATTCACCAGAGTTTAGTTTGATATTTATATAATGTGCACACCATTCATCCACTGTAAACACTCTATCTATTTCGTAGCATGACTCCCTTCCTTTCCAGGTAAATTTTGCATCTTGCAAGGGAATCTCCGTAATTTCCAAATCCTCTGTTTACTCTTTGAATTCCCTACTACCTCTAGTTTTGACTCTTGCCTCCCGATTGAGCCTCACGTAAGGTTTTAGTGTTTAGTTGAAGTCACTCAACACCAACAGTGGCCTTTCCCACTTGCTTTTGCACTAGCTATTTATGCAAACATATTTTTTCTTTCTGCCCTATCGCAAGGAGCATAGATAAACAATATTGCACCCAAGAACCCATCTACTAACAATTTTACTTCTAGCATAATCCACTTTCTCCCCTTTTCCACCCTATTAACTTCCACTTCCTCCTCCTCCCATATAACTACAATTCCCCTAGATATGCCATCTGTCAATACCTCATCCCATGCCAAGCTTACCCTCTTTTGCCCCAAGAAGCTCACAACCCTATTGGTTGTTGAGGTCGAGTGTCGCGTTTCCACCTTTCATAACATAATGATACCCCTTTCCTTCACTTCTTTCTTTATTGTTATTGCTTTCTAGCGTGCTCCCATTCCACTCACATTTTGCATCCCTATCACCACCATGTTTTGAGGGACCCTTGGTACAGTTCTGTAAATTCATTAACAAATTTGATTTTCCCTTTTGTGGATTTGGGATGTTGCACCTGAATACCTTGAGCAGATCAAGACATTCCACTACTTCTACTTCTAAGTTGGCTATTCCCCCGTTTTAATCTCTCGTCTCCCTGTTGATTTGCCAAGCTTTTTGGACAGGGGTATTGTAAATTAGTTATACAATCAGGTTTATTCCTTTGGGTGTCGTGATGGCATTCTCCTTCACATGAAAATTATTATTACTGAGTTTTCTCAATGATTCCTGATTTTATCTTAGCTACATCGATATTTGGACTAGCACATATTAGAAGTTGTATATAGTGTTTATGAGATGTATTGTGTAACCGTGTATGTAGAAGACTGGAAAGTTGATTGTATTCCTTGTGTATCCAAAGAGCCCATATATACATACCTAGCCTCAATCTAAGGAATAAATAAAGTTGTAACAAACTAGATCTCTTGTAATCTGTTAAGATATTCTTTAGTATATTTGCTTAATAAAAATCTATCTATAACAAACAAAATCTAAAACAATCTAACTATTGTAGAAAATATGAAATAAAGAATATGGGCTCATGGACTAATGGTCTACTGGGTCAGCCCACTAGTCCAATAGCACATGCTGATTGTAGATTCAATAAGGGGGAGGTTTTGCAGCTCTCACTTGGGTTTCCCAGATTGCCATTATTTAATAATATCCATGATTCCTACTTTTCTTCCTTATCTAATATCTTGGTGCCGACTTTCTGTTCTCTCCTCATAGGATAGTTGTAACACCCCACTCGTAATGACGCAACGATCACTCTCATAGCAACAATTAAAAATGTCTCACAATGGAAGTCACACGGTAATAAATCTCACTTGGGTGTCGCATGCCATTACTCTCCCATGCGAGTAAAGAAGCAGAAATTAATAATGAAACAACACTGATAATATATACATAACCGCAGTGATAACGAGATACTAACCTATACATCATTCTAAAACCAAAATTAATCTCCACGACAAGTGAGCGTCTAAACATTCCCGATTGTATACAACGTCATCAACATAGTAAACTAATATCCATCCTAATACAATCTGAACTCTCGTGCGGCATTCAAATGAAACCCTAACTACCCAGGTCCCGCACTTCGGCTTCAACGGTAATCATCACCTGCAAAATGTCGTAAAGGCTCAGTGATAAACGCTGAGTATGCCAGGTTTGGACCCTATTGGTCACTTAATTGTCATGGTCGCCATTATTAGATTCATTACATGCTTATACCGGTGTACAGGTGTATTAAAGTAGTAAACACATGAGTGGCGGTAAAGTTAAATAATTAAGACAATCACTACAGTTCACACACAACAGCACATACACAAACCATTTAATTATAACAACAATTAACATGTAGTCGTTAATAACGGTCTTGTATTCAATTATCACAAACGACCCTCCGGGTCCTCGTTACATCACAACACATCGTAAGTGGGTGTCAAGTTAGGACAACCTGTAATTGTATACATTTATGGACAGTCGTCCTGGTGGCACCAACAGTAGTGCACTCTGCCAAAGATATAAGATCTCGGGATTTCCTCTTTGCCTAAAAGGTGTCATTTAGTTTGTGGCAAAAGCCGAGTACCAACAGCGGTACAATCTGGCCAACGATCTATGTAGGCTCGTATGGGCTTGACTAGAGTAGAAACCCGATCGGGGAAAACACTCAAGAGATCTCCATGCGCAGCCAGTTAGTCCGAGACTACACTGGTCTTATTCTTCACTCACCAATCCTCCAATATGATTAAGTAGTTAGTCAATTCCCTAAAGTATGATTTTTAGGTTATGGAGAATTCATTCATCATTTAGCTGCCCTAAGAGTCTTACGCACACCTAGAAGTAATCAAGGTTAAATTCATGTTCGAGAGCCGTGCTCTAGAGACCGACGATGTCGTGTCTCGTACCTAAGTAGTTTACTTAGGTTATTACCTACATAATTATAATACTAAGTGTGTTATATTAGATAACATCAGTCACATCACATTGATCGTATATGTATATTTATATAAGTCGATCTATAGTCGACGTAGTATTAGTCCCGAAGGACGTTTGCGCATAATTAAATAATGCGGGAAAAGAAACAGTTAATCATCACATAACATTTTACACATACATACATATATACATTCATACATACATCACACACGTTATACATCAAACATATCTGAGCCCGAGGAAGCCCTCAAGACATCTCAGATCAAACCACTTTACATACCGTTCACCACAGACCAAGGATGCGCAAAACCCTAGCTTTTCAAGCGCCTCCATCGGTAACACACTCTAAATATACCCAACACTATAAGTCAATCCACTTGACTTAATTAAACTCGGTGCATCCGAATAACGCTAGTAATCCCGACTTTTCATCCCTGGATTTCAACAGTTATTTGTTAAGGTATCGTTATACAAAACTCGTTATTCGTAGTATGTCTTAATATTCGGCCTTAACAAAAAGGGTCGGTTCTTGTAAAACATTTTAGTTAGCGTTTTCGAACGTTGGAGTTATATTATTCCAACCTATAATATTTGCAAGTGTAACACTTATACTTATGTTCTTATACCTTAGTATATATTATACATCTCATTATTCATCTTAACAAGCTATGCTTTAACTTGTAATCTTATGACTTGTACAATATAGTTATACTAATGTAATAATACTTGTCATTTATCATCACAAGATATTAAAACCATATCATATACACATATGTATATTGCTCTCGGTTTACATATATATATATATGTTGTTTTTATTTGGTCTTAGTCATATAATATATAGTTGCATGTATACATGCACTATATTATATAGTTTCCAACTATACCATATACTTTTTATGTATATTTTTTTTACATATGTTTGCGCATTACACATATATACTTATACATTTACATTTCATGAATTGTACTCTTATATTATATGTCATATTTTCATCATCTTATGTAAGATGATTATTTCTATTCATTGTATTATTTTATGCAATCTATATTAAGAACTTTATCTTAATATTGTGTAACATTACATGACATATCTTTATAATTCCTAAGGTTTATTTTAATATTAACCTTAGTTTAAAATTTTCAATTTCTCATTAATTATCACATTATCTATGTGAATGTTATTAATGATAATTGCTTCATTTAATCACATTAATATTATATAATAGTTATAGTATTTATATCATAGTAAACCATAGTTTATAATTTCAATTTCAAACCTCATTCATTTACGCATAACTCTTAGGTTTAATTTAATTATGTTTTGACCACATAATTTTATACAATGTTACATTAATATCATTATACCATATAATATGATATTTTTATATTTCAATTTAATATTATAACCTATAGTTTTAAGGAAAACTATATTGTTGCCTAAAGGCATATACATCAAAATTCCGATTTTCATCAACTCATAATATTTTCCGTTATTACAATATTGCCACATATTTAATATAATGTTATACATATCATATGTTATAACATTTTAACTTTATAATAAATATAACTTATAGTTTTATTACAAACTATTTATATTGCCGATTTGGCACATATTTTATAACTTCATTTTTTCATATTATATACTTTTCTTTTATTTCAATTATACCACACATTTATATGTAATGTAACATATACTTTATGTATAACAATTATAACATATGGTTTTATTATATTATATATTTATATATATTCCGAACAGACCATAGGGTTTTTTCTGATTTCATTTCCAGCCCACTTATATTCTTATAATTACAATCTTACCACACTTATAATTTTATGATACATATATCTTACATTATGTCATTATAACACTTGTAATATGTATAACCTATGGTTTTACATGTCTCATAATTACCGAACAGACCTATGGTCTGTTTTGGTTTAATTTTTTTCCCAGCAACATAAGTTCCTATATTTACACATTTACCACATATATTATAATAAGTTACATATAGCATATGTTATATCATTTCTTCATTTAAAACATGTATAACCTATAGTTTAGGTTCATTAAATTTGAACACAGGCCCTAAGGCCATTTTAATTTATTTTCTCACTCCTTATACTTTTATATATTGCGGTTTTGACCCAGTTTTTATATTACATACTTTTTGATGTTATAAAAAATATATATATTATACACATTTCTTATTATAACCTTTTAAATAATTCCAAAAATTACCAAGCTTCATGCACATGTTATAAACTGTTATATTTATCATATGAACCCACAATTTTTGGTAATTATGATTTATACCCCATAAGTTTTGTAAATTTCATATTTAACTTATAATGTTATTATAAGTTCACCATTTAATTACTCATGTGATTAATTTTGTTCAAAGCACCTAATGCCGTCAAGGTTGACCCATAGGCTGCTGGTTTGACCATAGTTTCATTAAATTACAGTTTTGACGCATACTTTTCAGAAATTACATTTTTGACCCCAAATTTTATAAAATTTATTTTAATAGTTTTAAAAGTCTAGTTTTCGGCTATAATTAACACTTAGCCTCTAAATTTTATTTTAATTGCAAACTAACCCCAACTTGTATTCGGTAATGTTTATCTTAATTTAAAACTTGATTTATACTTAATATAACTTAAATTAAAATGGCCTTATTACAACATTTAACATAGAATAAATGTTACATATAAATGTCATAAATATACTATATGATTACGGCTTAAAGTATAATTTTTCCTAATATTCTCTAAAATAATTTAATTTATTTCTATGACATAATATGTCACTTAAACCTTAGATTACCAACCAAAAATGTTATACAACATTATATTACATAGTTAGTTCATTTTAACCCCATTGTTCACAACTTTCATTATTATGTAACATAATGACATAAAAACTATATAATAAGGGAGTTAAGTATACTTACTTGATTTTATAGCAATTAAATCAGCCAAAGCTCTTCCAAAGCTCACGGCTAGTTCAAAGAGATGCTTAAATTAGATTTTGAACTTAAACCCTCATATAAGCTTAATTAACTTAGCATTTAAAGGGTAGATTTTCCTTACTTTTCTAGGTTTTCACTTAGGCTTGACTTCTTCATTTTTGTGCAGAATTTTCCCCAAGGTAACAGCACACATTCGGCACCATTTTATGCAAGGAAAAAGACTAGGGTTAGTCTTATGACATTAGTAGTTATTTAAGGTATTTACTAGCTTAAATTAAGCATGAATTTACCTTGAGATTGGTAGGCTTATAAGGGGCTGTTCTCGCCTGAATCTTGAAGCAAAATAAGGTGGTAATAACACCAATTAAACCAGCACATAAAACCGGTAATACTAGGTAGAACAAGGGTAGAATTTCATTACCGAAATGGACAAAAATGAGGTTCTTTGGCTTGGATCTTGCTACCTCTTCAAGGTATGGGTTTCTCCACTGATTTTTCATGAAGAGAACAAGAGAATAAGCTAGGGGAACTAGAGAGTATAACCAAAAATGAAGAAGGAAGAGTTAAGGTGGCTTAAAGCATGTTTTTATACCTTAAAGACTTCTTAAGTTTTCTTCCCTTTCTTCTCTGATTTTCAACCGAACACACCCTTATCATCAAGCTCCAACTCGCACCAATGGGATGGATGGAAATGGGAATGGATGAGCTCATTGGAAAGAGGGAGGAAAAAGGAAGAGAATGAACATATACATGCATTAAGAGCATACCTATGTCAAGATGGGTTCACCATTGAAGTTGGCTGCAACCACGGTTTGGAGGAAGAAAAGAGAGGGTTCTGATTGTGTTCATACGGCAAGGAGAAAGGTGGAATGAGAGGAAAGAGAAAAACTAGCTTATATGATAAGAATAGATTACTTTATGTAATAGTATAAAATGAGTCATCTTAGATATTTAGGGGTTGCTTAAGCATGAGGAAACCATCTTAAGTGGGTGGCAGCAAGTGGTCAAGGTCAAGGAAAGATTTTTGACCACTGACTAGATTAAAGAAATAAATGTCATTTAAGTACTATTCACCCCAAATTCACCCATTTTGATTTATTTTGAAACATTGATTTAGACTTTATAATATGGTGTATCATGTCACACAATTTTAATAATGAATGTAATCTAGTCCTTAAATTGACATAAAACCAATACTTTTGAAGTTATACACAAAAATGTGCTTTAAGGAGTTTCAGTGCACATTTTGTGTTAGAACTTGTTTTAGAGCTTTGTTTTCTTTGGTAATTGTTTAATTACATCCATTACATGATTATTAAACTTATAAATCCAATTTGGACTCTAATGGATGTCATAAGAACTTTACGGCTTCTTAGAGCACATTTTTGCCCTAAGTGACTTTTAAGCTTGTTAATGCTTTTTCTTGATGTTGGAGTGTTTTACAATAGTTTTATCACGTTCCTTTATGAGTTAATATGCTTAGGAATTAATTTTGGATCCTAACGAGTTCATTTGGGCATATAATTACCCTAAATGGTCAAAGGGTGCAATCTTTACTTTATGTTGACCATTGTTGTTTTAAAATTGGTTTTAAGGCATGTTTAGGCCTTAGTTTAACTGATTAGTTGTTTAATAAATGTTTAATTAGTTAGGGGTATTTCAATGGTGGTCCTCCTCCTCTTCATTTTCCATATTAATTGTGCCCTCCATTACTGAAGCGAACCAATCTCCCATAACGGTCTCTGTGTCCTCATGCTCCTGATTTGTCTTTACCCCCTCACAAGGCTGTTCATTATTTGACACTTGTCTTCTTGGAATACCCACCTTTGTATCATTGTTGTAACTTTTGTCTATTTCTTTGTTCAAGTTTGCTTCTTTTTCCTGAGAGTTTCCCTTTCTTGATGATTTTAGGTGACTCTCTGAGTCGCTACATTTCCCTTCCTGTTACCCATTCCATCCTTGTGCCATTTGAATTATGTTATCCTCTGTTGTTGCCGACAAATGGCTACCCCGGCGGGTTGACCTCAACAATGCTAACCAAAAAGTTTTCATCATTGACCAGGACAAGTACTTTCCAGATGATACGCTGCAATGTTGACGTCTCAACTTGAATTTCAATTTCTACATTCTCCACAATTTCTGCATCACCGTAATCAACCTTGATCACTTCTCCTACCAACTAGGAGATTTTGTCACATTAGTTTTGTTCCAAGCATGCAGCGGAACTCCTCTGATTATAACCCATGTTTTCCTCGTTTCAAATTGGTCTAAAACCTTCCATTTTCTCAGTTTAATCTTTAATGGTTTGCACAAACTGGCTAGGTCTTCCTCCACTTCTTTTATTGTGATGAACACCATAAGGAATTTCCTCCGATAAAATAATAGTATCCCTGACAGGTTTCGCCACTGTTGATGGAGAAACTCCATGACCTCCTTGGAATTCTTATCTACTTGCAACTCTACTACCACACATTTTCGAAGACACTTTCTCATTTCCCCATCCTGGTGGATACTTATGGACAGTCTTGACTAGGCATGCCCATTCATCTGCAATGTACCTCGGCTTACAATAAGGTTATCATTCAATGTAATCCTCATTGGTTTGATTATGTGATTATTCATCCCTTGATACTCCATCATTTCCTTCAGCTTAACCTCGTTTAAATTCCGCCCATTCAGCCCTTGGGTAACTTTCCTTGCATCATTAACATCGCAACACTACAAACACACATGCTTGTTGATTGTACTTTCTCACTTTCTTGCTAATATACAATTGAACCCAGAAGGAGAAACATTTGATTATCTCACCCAGCTGATATACAGTCACCCACTTGTGGACATTGTTAATGAAGACTCTTGATAGATGTACTTTTCCAATTTCTGACCTTTTAATTTTCCTCACGGTGTTTGGCTCTTCCCCTTCATCGTTCACCTTCTACATTTTGTTCCCTTCCTCTTTTTGAATAGTTCACTCGTAAGAGTCATGTTGGGATGTATTAGTACTACTACTTTCTTTTGGTTTACAAGATTCTTGTTATATGTTATTGTAAGATAGTAATTTTAAATCTGGACACACTCTTAGCTCGGGCACCAAGTTTTGTGGATTGATTGAGTTCTCATAAGAGCTTAAGAGTAAATATAACACAAGTAAGATCTTTGATATTTCAGATAATACATGACTAGCTTCTCGAACAAAAAATCATCTCGTGATACTAGAAAGTGCTATCTCAGCTTAAGACTGATTAGCTCAAGCATCATTGTATCGACTCATCGATATATCCTTGACTCCCCCTAAACTCAGGATCTCCTACCTAAAATATTGAGCATAAAATAGAAGCGATCATTCTTGCGGATCTTTAAGAAATTTTGCCTATGAGCGTTTATTGTGTGTCAATACCATCTATCTCCCAACTCTTTCTCTTGTCGAAAATGTAGAGCATAAATATGACAATTTAAAAAGGTTATTTTAGAAATTTTCAATATGAAAGTCTTCCTAATTCAATACAATCTTCTCTTTTTGGCTAATTAAGAAAGAAAAAAAAAAGAGGAATGGAGGTTTTCAATTGTTTCTAACAGTAAAATTTCCATAAAGCTAATTTGTAGTCGGTCTTTAACCTAAAAAGTCTGGTGGAACCCAAGGTTTTTCTGATAATGGCAACAGAGTAAGTCTGGGGGACAGAAGAAGTATCACTGATAATAGCATCAGAGTAAGTCTGGGCGACGAAGGAGTCTGATTGCACAAGGAGTTGCTCTGCGACATAATATTCTCCTAGAACGTTCTAGAAGCTAGGAGGCAAACATCTACAGTTAAAACGTGGAGAAATGCAAGGAAATAACTGCTACACACGTTCACATATAACCAGCTCCGAAAATCAAGACGGTCAAGGTTAAAGAGCACCAGAACAAGTCCCTCTACAGAGCAGTTGAGATATTTCCCGCCCAATGTGTAGTGGGAAGACGTGGGACGTCGTGGAAACGTCAGTTTACGCGTTATTGAAGCGGAAACTTCGGGTATTATCAGTATTTAAGCACCTAGAAGTCATTTGTAATTGTTGGAGCTTTCACTTCCACATTTCGAGAGAGAGAGCATCATATTGAGAGAGAAAGCATTTTCGAGAGATCTTAGTGTGACTTTGTCATTTTAGCTTAGGTATCTATAACCTATAGAGCACACAAAACACTCCTTTTACTCCTTATTCCGTATTGATCTACTTCTAGAGTAGAGTGAGTGTTGGATGAGACAGAATACTTCTGTCGAATCCCAAGATAGAAAACTAGGGTATAATTCACCTTGAATTTCAATATAAACAGAATCCTATCTTGTTAAGTTTTACATAAAATGAAATACCCCAAACCTAAGAATGCTAAGTAAACATCAAATCATGATGTATTAAGGCTAAAATATGCCTTAGAAAGATTGGTAGTCAATTTAAACCAAGGAAAACATAAGAAAGTGCCTTAAAGGCAATCAGGGCAAAAACGTGCTCTAAGCTTGGAGACTTGGGTGAGTACCCAAATATCATGGTAAGACCTTAGTAATATTCTAATGGTCATTTTAAATCAATTAGCAAAGAAAACCAAGCTTGAAACAAGTTAAAAACAAAATGTGCTTTAAGAAGTCTTAAAGCACATTTTGAGAAATTGTCTTAGAATTGAGTTTTGAGTGGCTAAATGTCCATCATTACTCTTTAATCAACATGTGTACTAATTAGTATCACATTAGGAGGTCTAAATCAATGGGAAATCAAAAATTTCCCGATTATGTGCCTTGATTAGTGAATAGTAACTATTTAGAGACTAGTTTAAGTTTTAATCAATATAAGTCAATTAATTGGTCAACAAAGACCATGTTAGCCTAATTAATGGGGTGGCCGGTTTTTAAGTGGGGAGTCACCACATGAGTCACCATAAGTAGACAAATAAGAAAGGAAAAGAAGAGTAAGTAAGAAAGTTACTATTTGCTTTATTAAAGCAAATATCACATATTAGCCACCTTTCTTCCTCTCTCTCTTCATTTCTCCTTCCTTCCACGATTTTTTCTTTCTCCTTCCTTGCTCCAAACCGAGAGAGCTTCTTCCATGGGTGCTCCACCTTCAAATGCTCACCAAGTATTCATCTTTGCTCCAAATCAAAAACTAAGTGTAGATTTCTCTTAGTTAGGCCAAGACCTATCTTCCTATCTTTTCAAATCTTTCAAAGCTCCAGTGGTGCCATGAGAAAACTCATGATGGGGGAAAATCAAGTTGATAGAGCTTCATTCTCCATTCTCTTAAGGTAAGGAAAATGTAAGAAAAACCATGTTTCCACCATTTCTACACATTACCGAAAATTCCTTCTCATGGGGATTCATTTTATCCATTGTTCTAGCTTGATTCTATTCTCAAGGGCTAGAGGAGGTCCTACTTAATTCATATCCAAGCTTGCTTGAGAATCCAAGGTAAAACATTCAGTTTAATACCTTAGAACACATTTTTAACTAGGGTTTACTCCTTAAGGTTAGTGTATTGTTTAGTGCTCATATGAGTCATGGTTATTGATTAGAACATTGGCAAGAGAAGTTTGAGTGGTGGCCGATATTCATTCAAGAAGAAGGTCTAAGGAGGAGATTGAGTAAGCTTGAGGAAACAAGGTAAAATGCTTACCTAATGGTGGTTTAAGATTAAGGAATGAGTTTTAGATAAATACCAATGTGGCTTAGAGCTTACATGTGTATTGGGTTATATAACCTAAGGAAAAAGAACTTAAACAAGCTTATGAACTTGTGATTAAGGAGCTAATGAGAATGGGTTAGTAATATAAGTTTAAGGTGGATTTTAAGTGCATTATAACTATTATGAGATTGATGAGTGTATTTGCAGGTTGAAAGCTTATATATGTGGGAAATTCAGTGTTTAAGTTTAAGTCATTTAAGGGCCTAAGAGCCATGTCATCATTTAAGAGCCTTAGTGCTATGCAATTTAAGATTATTGCACTATATTGAGTTATTAAGAATGAGTTGATTTGGATGAGGAAATGTGATGAGAAAGGACTTGGTGTGTGTGAGGTTATTGTGTGAGAAAAACAATGCATTGGGCATGAGAATATACTAGAGGAGCTATGGCAAAATTTGAGTAGAAAATAAGTGTTTAGGTAGGTGAGGTGGTGAATCAATATGACCTAGGATTTACTAGGAGTCATTATGAAGAATTTGAGTGGAAATGAGTTAAACTAAGGAGTTCTTGGATGAGATGAACTAGAATGGTCTATGAGGAATTTAGAGTTTAGGTGGGTGTATTGAACACACCAAGTCATGAGATGAGGAATATAAGACTTGAGCATAAGTTTAAGGAGAAGGTATGATGTTTAAGGTGATTAAGATATGTTCTAAGGGAATATAATGACTAAGGAAGTACTAGGAAGTTTTAGAGATTGTCTTGGTGAAGAGGGGTAAGATAAAGTGTTGGAATGAGTGGTAATGACTTAGGCATTACCTTGGGGGATTTAGGAATCAAGAGAATGTAATTGAGTATTTAGAACTTAGGCAAATGTTGGTAAACAACTAGGAAGGAAATAAGGTGTTGGTGTATGGAAGCTTAAGCTTGTGAAGGAACTTTTAGTAAATGCTTGAAAGAGTTTTAGATCATGAGAGATGCTTGGGAGATGATGTTATAGTGGTGAAGAAAACATTGGCATAGTGGTTACATAAGTATGAACCACCACTAGAACCTAGAGGAAAGCATTACAAGAGTAGTTATTACAAGGAAAATGCAATGACTAAGGTGGACTTTGGTGGATGATTTAAGGTATTTAAAGGAGGTTATAAGGTGGGTTTAAGGTGCCAAGATGATGTTGGACCTATTAGAACACTTGTGGAAGAGTTTGGCATTGAAAGAGCAATTTAAGAGAGATCTGTAGTGGACCGACCCAGGGTCCGACCCAGTCTGGGTCGGTCGGACCTTGTTAACCCAGCAGAATTGTTTCGGTAATAGACCGACCCATAAGGTGGGTCGGTCGGGGGTCGGCGGGCAAGATTTAATGAAGGAAAATGCTCGGCAGAGGACCGACCAGAGGGTTTTGGGTCGGTCGGTTTAGCTTTGGTCGGTCGGATGGGTTTCAAAAGACGGAAGAGTTTCTGTGATGGACCGACCCAGGGGTTGGGTCGGTCGGTGGGTCGGTCGACCCTTAACACTTAGAAAAAAAAAAAAATTTTGAATTCTAAGAATGGCAAGGGTATAAGGTATGCCTTTGTAGGGTAGTAATGATTGAGACCTAAGAACTTAAGAGATTAAGCTAAGTTAAGTATAAACTTGAAAGTTTAAGATTAAGTTTGTAAGATTAAGTGTAAGACCTAAGAGGTGTTAGGTGGGATCATTAAGGAACTGAGTAAGTTAAACAATTAAGTAAGTTGAATTAAGTTAAGTGATTAACAACCTAAAACTGAACGAATGTTTTAGGACTTGGAATTTGGACTCCGGAAGAGAGTAAGCAACCAAACGGCCAACGGTGAACGGTACAGTTGTTTCTTCTTGTGACCTGCTTGCTAACGAGGTGTCCCTCGGCTTGTGTGCTATTGTTTTTTGTGTGCTCACTAAACAAGATAAAGCATGCAACCGGAATATATATACATATATATTATATTGTTGTGTGATGTTTGAAAACTAACACAACATACCGTGAGAACTTACTAACCAATGCTTAGTAAGAAATTGAGTGAGAATAAGGAACGCCCCCTAATGAGGGACGATATGAACCGAAAGAGGTTAACCAACAAATGGTCTTGAGACTATTACTAACTGGAACTTGAGTGAGGAAACCCGGGACCGATCCGGTCATGCATGCTAAGGAAAGGGAGTCGGTATCTATAGCAGATTCGACTTCCGCTTAAGGACTTGTCTTCGGACTTGTGCCTAGGGCCGGTTGCCGGCTCAGCTACGCTGGACTTCCGTCCAGAGTAGGTGGCGTTAAGATGGTGCGGTGGGATCACCTAAATCCCAGGTTCGAATTAGATACGGCCAATCCCTTCCAGGAGAGGTTTGTATATAGAGATTAAGAATGAGATTAAGATTAAGATTAAGTTAAGTTACAATCATTCCTGTTTAAAGGATGATTTGTATTATTAAGATTAAGATTAAGGTAAGGTTAAGATAAGTTGCAACCATTCCTTTTTAAAGGATGGTTTGTAATATTAAGATTAAGATAAGCTACATCCACTCCTGATTAAAGGATGGTTGTTTCTAAGATTAAGATAAGAATCAGATGAGGTAAGATAAGGATGAACTAAGATTAAGAGGGAACACTTAAGGAGTTAAATATCTAACTCTCTAACTAAGGGAACGCATTTAAGACGTTCATTGTGTGTGAACTTGATTGTTCATATCTGAGTTGTTGTTTACTGCACTTTCTATTATGTTGTGCATCTAATCAACCTCCATGCTATCGACAATTAGTCGTCGTAGCCACGTTAGCTTGGGGGCCATGAGAGGATAGTACCAGCATTCGTGCTGACCCCCTCGGGGGCTTCTTTTTACTACAGGTGAACATCAGGAAGCGGTCGTCGCAAGAGTAAGAAGAGGATACAGCTGTTAAGGGTTTAGTATGGCCTACGAGTTGTGCATGTACACTCGTATGGCAATCTGAGTTAGTAAGATGTATAGGATGTGAGGGGGTTGTAAGAAGGTTATGTAATTGGTTAAGGTTGTTAGACTAATGTTCGGTATATTCTGTAGTCAGACCGTGGCAAGGTCCTGGATTGTAAAGAATTCCGCTGCGACATGTTATTATATACTGTTAAGTTGCGAGACCACATTTGGATTGAGTTGGGGTGTTACAAAAAGTGGTATCAGAGCGTAGTTACGCTCTGAAGACAAGGAATTACCGAACTTAGGAGAATGATGAGGTTGAGATTGAGTTATGGGTTAAGGGTTGAGAGAAAGAGTGTGAGGTGCGTTAGCCAGGACCCCGGTGTTTACCGGATATCCATAGTACCTAGGCCCGCCCTCCACATCCCTAACCCTAAATATGTGGAACAAACGCCAGAGAGAAGAAAGCCTTCTCTTACTCGGGGAAACCCGATCTGGCAGTTAGCTAAGTAAGCAATACGAAACATCTTGTGGCAAACAGTTAAGGAGAACTGGGAGATTTTAAATGGAGCATAGCGAGAAACAGGCTACCTAGGAATATCAGTAAGGGAACGGTAATTACCGGCAACATGGGTCGACATGCTACGCAGTCGAAATAACCCGCCATACCAATGATAAGGCAAGCACCGGGTGCAATAGATATAAGGAAATGATAAGAGGCATGAGTACCGGACAGCGGTCCGAGTGAGCATAACAGCAGGATAATACCAAGCAGGAGGATTGAGACTACTGGAAAGTCCAGTTAGAAACGGGAACTCCAAACCCCATACAATGAGGAAGGTTGCAAACCTGCCCGACATAACGCGGACAACAGTGGAAACATATAAATTGTATACCGAAAAAGGACTACGATGTAGTGCCTAAAGGAGAATTATTACCAAATAACCACAACAAATGTGTGGAGACAAGAGTGAGGATAAGACATAAGGAAATATTAAGGGTTCCCTCAGAAAGAGGAACGCCCTGGTAGACGACAGTACTGTCAAACGACAAGGAAACTGCCGGATGGTAGTTATCCAAAATAAGTATTATCGAAGGAGTCCCGAGGACTACCAATTACATGGAAATTAGAAGGAGGTGTCGCTACCGATGTACCTTGTAATAACCCATCCTGCATGGCGCACTTGCCATAGCAAGTGCTACCACGGTTAAGCCACACGAAAAGCCATCAAGGCGAAATAGGAGAACGCTACAGTTGTAGATATATAATACCGGATTGTAAATCCATAAGAACAGAAAAATAAGACCTTGGAAAGGCCCGATGGCCTGACCATGATGAGATGAACCGACACATCAGCCAGCAGGGAGCTGAGCTTAGACGAAATACTGAACCATATAAATACTAGCAACGATATAACCCACTACAACAACAACCGACAGTATGGTAAAACACCAATCTCAAACTCAAGGGGGAAACCTAAGAGATTGCTCGGTATCGCGAGCGAAAACACTATATAAGCAATGATATACAAGGGATGTATTATAAGATACTATTGAGACTGTTGAAGCATTGACTTACAACGAAAACGGGATAAGACTCCCAGAGTGACCATTAAGGATACCAATAACAACATTCTTCAATGAAGATGTTGGAAAACCCAGAAAATAAGGATAAAAGAAACAAAAGCTATAACCTACTAAGAATTAAAGTCGTACAACCCTGGAAAAGGGAAGCTCAGCGGACTACCCACACAAGCGGGCATAGTCGAGCCAAACAACTGATGAATGACAGTTAACACTGTTGTTAACTCATTAACACCCAAGTATGATTGTCATCAACGGGTGGCGTAGTCAACAGAAGTTGAACGAAGCGTTGAGATGAGAGTATAAGATGACAGGATATATCCAACTTGAACACCTTAAGGCAAACGCCTAAGGCGAACCTAACTTGACTATTAAAAGACATAAGTCTAATAAAATGACAGCATTGTCAAAGACATTAAGTAACCTCAGATCACCTGAATAACTTCCATAGCAGGAAGCAGGATGCAGCAACTTACCATGAAACCCGATACTACATTTAGTATGTAACCTAACGGTGGATAAGGTTCAAGAACCAGAATCTCATAAGGGGACCTGCAGATGAGTAAGAGTACAAATAATGAACTGAGACATTAAGCATTAGGAGCCTACGAGCCAAGGATGTTAACCACATCAGAGCCCGAGGCGCAGTAAGTTATAAGAGAGCTTATTTAAGCCATGAGGAACTACAATGCGTAGATATGAACGGTTACCAAACCTATAATTTAGATTGGGAAAAACAATACCAAGAAAAGGTACCAATGAGAATATTGAGATAATGCTAAGGACAGGAGCGGAGAACGAACCATGCCTTTTAGGGTGGGGATACCTCTCCTTGTTGTGAGGCCATGAGTGGGAATGAACCCCTCAAAAGGGCTTTCACTTATTAGAGGTGAAATACACTTTATTTAGAAATGGAACCATGAACCTTGAGATTACTTTAGAACATACCAGATACACTTGAGTAATAAGGTAGGTTGCAGAGATAGACCTCATATCCAACACCCAGGATGTAAGAATTAATGATTGTAGAGGTAAACATTGTGACTGCACATTATGGCACGTCAATTAAGCAATGCTCAGAAGAGCTTGTGAATCAGTGGATAATTCTTCAGTAACCAATTAAATCACATGGTAGATAACATCACTAAGGATAAAAGAAAGCGAAAGACATTAGCCTACTTACGAATCTGAGATTGGAGCAGAACATCTTTACATCAAGAGTCAACTATTTTACAACACGGTACGACAACCGCCATACCGGAATGAGAGAACTCCCAGTGTGTTTACACCAAGAAGGGATTGAGTATAAGGTAAGACATTAGAAGGTGAATAAGAGGTTGCACCATTAATGGGCAACATGGTGAAGGCCAACTACCACGGTAGTAGTGGTCGTGAGTACAATAGTTAGATAAGTGGATTAAGTCATGGTGCGCGGTAAGGCGACCATTATGTATGAGCCGTCAAATATTGACACTGAGGCAATTAGATTTATGAGTTAAGACCGCATAAGTAAGGAAATAAGATGATAGACGAACTGAGCAGTGATGCCAGTAGTCTGGACCTGGTGAGGTAAGATTTCGCAGGAAGCACACTACCCATTCCTTAAGGAACTGGAAGTGCATTCCTAGTAGCATAATATGAGGAACAAGATAAGAGGCTCTACGAAGAGACCTCAGATATTAAGAGACCGAATCAGTACGGATACATAAAGGACTAGAGCATACATACCCAAGAACACAGTAAATGGACTTCCCTTGATTAACTTCAAGAAGAACAATAAATGTTATTATGGAACGATGAAAGAGGAGATCGACAACAGAATACTTCATAATTAGCAATAGCTAAACGTGTGACGGACACTATGAGTTTACTAAAACGAGACGTGGGACGACTGCACCCCACAGGGGCTTGCAGGCCTGACACGCTCATTTATGAGTTAGTTGGGTAAGTAGTAATGTACCAGTAAGGTACCCCATGCATGTGACGAGTGGTGTAAGGAACACGGGAAGTAGTCGACTCCGTACCACCGACAACGAGCAAGATCAGACAAGAGCAGCTACTACCACAAACAGTCAAAGAGAAGAGCTCAGTTGAACCAGCAACACAGAGGAATCAGAGAACAGATAATTAAGGACTATGAAGTGCGAAAAGCACGGATTATTAAGTACAGACATTGGATATGTCTTAAGATGTAAGGGACTAAGACTGTAAAGCGCGATATGCACTAAACAGTGGTTTCAGACTAAGAATCATCCTCAGACCAAAGGTCATTTGGGGAGAACGATTTAGACATTCGAGGAAATACTAAGAGTATGAGCGTAAGATCTTCAAGAAGAATGGATAGACGAGTTACAACTCATTAAGGCCGTGTATATATAAAGATAACACGTGTCCATTGAGACAATTAAACCTAAGATTATCAGAGTGGTGCAGCGGAAGCTAGCAGATCACTACTTTGAGATTAGACCAAACTAAGTTAAGAATACGGTATAAGTACCGTTAAGAATCCTCGATACAGAGAGCAAGTCATTTCTGATCGAATTATAAGTAAGATAGAGATGGAAGCTAGAATGCTTGGTGAGAATTAGACATCTTGGACTTATGTTCAAGAATGTGATGGTGTTGATTACGTGGGCGTAATCCATTTTAAGGGGGGTAGAGCGAAAACCGCTTAGCGTATGTTTGTGTACTGAGTACATAAACTACGGTGTGCATAGCACAAAATAATTTGAGAATATGTTTTACATAAACATTTTAAGATAAACCATGGTTATTGCACACAGAAGATGTGAATACCATACATATTAAGTACCTATCTTGTTAACTCCGGTGTGAGTACAAGTTAAGAGAATTAAGGAAGAGGATTAAGGAGACTTAAGGAATAAGGAATATATGAGGTATAAGTCGATATGAGACTATGTGTGAGATAAGAATAAGATAACACTATGGATATATTTGATATGAGCATGAGGAAGGATATAGTAATGATATGTGGTTGAGACTGATATAGAATTTAGTAGGAATTTAAGTCTTGAGGTAATTACTAAGAGATGAATTGAGAATGTTTGATGGACTTAGTCACACTTTGGAGATGTATTGATTATGATTAGAAGAACTAAAAAGATAGAAAATTGGACATAGTGAATTTCTGATGTTTGAAAATGACGTGGGAGGTGGAACTTGATTTTCTAGGGATCAAGGGAAACCGAACACAAATTGGAGTGGAAGGATGGTTCTACACTGATGCTGATCACATCAGGGTAGGATATTCCTGAAACTCCCTACCAGTGGTCACAAGTAAATCACACTAAGGATAGAGGCCTTAGGATAAAAAAAAATGAAATTGGAGTTGCTTGTATTTTTAATTAGAGGAATTATTCCTCACATGACCTCGTAAAAAGGATTACCTTTTTACTGAGTCTCGCCCATGAAGTCGAGGACGCACGAGCCTTTGTCTTCGGACCGGTGACATGGGGAGAGCAGAGTGTTTGTATTCTAGCCCATGGTGACGAGGACGAATGAGCCATTGTCTACGGACCGGTGACATGGGAGAATACGTTGGAAGTTATGTGAATGTTTTAATCATCAAAAGGAACAAAAGGAATTTTGAGTGCTACACATGCTTAAGCATGTTGTGTGATATTTAAGAATTGCATATGGTGGACTTAAGGATTCAATGAGATTAAGTATACATAAGTATGATCTATATGATCTAAGGAATGAGGTAAGACATGTATTCTAATGAGATAAGATGCATGGAACTTTGGGGACAAAGTTCTTTTAAGGGGGGTAGATTGAAATACCCCAAACCTAAGAATGCTAAGTAAACATCAAATCATGATGTATTAAGGCTAAATATGCCTTAGAAAGATTGGTAGTCAATTTAAACCAAGGAAAACATAAGAAATGCCTTAAAGGCAATCAGGGCAAAAACGTGCTCTAAGCTTGGAGAGACTTGGGTGAGTACCCAAATATCATGGTAAGACCTTAGTAATATTCTAATGGTCATTTTAAATCAATTAGCAAAGAAAACCAAGCTTGAAAACAAGTTAAAACACAAAATGTGCTTTAAGAAGTCTTAAAGCACATTTTGAGAAATTGTCTTAGAATTGAGTTTTGAGTGGCTAAATGTCCATCATTACTCTTTAATCAACATGTTACTAATTAGTATCACATTAGGAGGTCTAAATCAATGGGAATCAAAAATTTCCCGATTATGTGCCTTGATTAGTGAATAGTAACTATTTAGAGACTAGTTTAAGTTTTAATCAATATAAGTCAATTAATTGGTCAACAAAGACCATGTTAGCCTAATATTAATGGGGTGGCCGGTTTTTAAGTGGGGAGTCACCACATGAGTCACCATAAGTAGACAAATAAGAAAGGAAAAGAAGAGTAAGTAAGAAAGTTACTATTTGCTTTATTAAAGCAAATATCACATATTAGCCACCTTTCTTCCTCTCTCTCTTCATTTCTCCTTCCTTCCACGATTTTTCTTTCTCCTTCCTTGCTCCAAACCGAGAGCTTCTTCCATGGGTGCTCCACCTTCAAATGCTCACCAAGTATTCATCTTTGCTCCAAATCAAAACTAAGTGTAGATTTCTCTTAGTTAGGCCAAGACCTATCTTCCTATCTTTTCAAATCTTTCAAAGCTCCATTTTGGTGCCATGAGAAAACTCCATTGATGGGGGAAAATCAAGTTTGAAGAGCTCATTAGCTTCTCCATTCTCTTAAGGTAAGGAAAATGTAAGAAAAACCATGTTTCCACCATTTCTACACATTACCGAAAATTCCTTCTCATGGGGATTCATTTTTATCCATTGTTCTAGCTTTGATTCTATTCTCCAAGGGCTAGAGGAGGTCCTACTTAATTCATATCCAAGCTTGCTTTGAGAATCCAAGGTAAACATTCAGTTTAATACCTTAGAACACATTTTTAACCTAGGGTTTACTCCTTAAGGTTAGTGTATTGTTTAGTGCTCATATGAGTCATTGGTTATTGATTAGAACATTGGCAAGAGAAGTTTGAGTGGTGGCCGATATTCATTCAAGAAGAAGGTCTAAGGAGGAGATTGAGTTAAGCTTGAGGAAACAAGGTAAATGCTTACCTAATGGTGGTTTAAGATTAAGGAATGAGTTTTAGATAAATACCAATGTGGCTTAGAGCTTACATTGTGTATTGGGTTATATAACCTAAGGAAAAAGAACTTAAACAAGCTTATGAACTTGTGATTAAGGAGCTAATGAGAATGGGTTAGTAATATAAGTTTAAGGTGGATTTTAAGTGCATTATAACTATTATGAGATTGATGAGTGTATTTGCAGGTTGAAAGCTTATATATGTGGGAAATTCAGTGTTTAAGTTTAAGTCATTTAAGGGCCTAAGAGCCATGTCATTTAAGAGCCTTAGTGCTATGCAATTTAAGATTATTGCACTATATTGAGTTATTAAGAATGAGTTGATTTGGATGAGGAATTGTGATGAGAAAGGACTTGGTGTGTGAGGTTATTGTGTGGGAAAAACAATGCATTTGGGCATGAGAATATACTAGAGGAGCTATGGCAAAATTTGAGTAGAAAATAAGTGTTTAGGTGAAGGTGGTGAATCAATATGACCTAGGATTTACTAGGAGTCATTGAAGAATTTGAGTGGAAATGAGTTAACTAAGGAGTTCTTAAGGATGAGAATGACCTAGAATGGTCTATGAGGAATTTAGAGTTTAGGTGGGTGTATTGAACACACCAAAGTCATGAGATGAGGAATATAAGACTTGAGCATAAGTTTAAGGAGAAGGTATGATGTTTAAGGTGATTAAGATATGTTCTAAGGGAATATAATGACTAAGGAAGTACTAGGAAGTTTTAGAGATTGTCTTGGTGAAGAGGGGTAAGATAAAGTGTTGGAATGAGTGGTAATGACTTAGGCATTACCTTGGGGGATTTAGGAATCAAGAGAATGTAATTGAGTATTTAGAACTTAGGCAAATGTTGGTAAACAACTAGGAAGGAAATAAGGTGTTGGTGTATGGAAGCTTAAGCTTGTGAAGGAACTTTTAGTAAATGCTTGAAAGAGTTTTAGATCGTGAGAGATGCTTGGGAGATGATGTTATAGTGGTGAAGAAAACATTTGGCATAGTGGTTACATTAAGTATGAACCACCACCTAGAAACCTAGAGGAAAGCATTACAAGAGTAGCATTATTACAAGGAAAATGCATAATGACTAAGGTGGACTTTGGTGGATGATTTAAGGTATTTAAAGGAGGTTATAAGGTGGGTTTAAGGTGCCAAGATGATGTTGGACCTATTAGAACACTTGTGGAAGAGTTTGGCATTGAAAGAGGCAATTTAAGAGAGAGATCTGTAGTGGACCGACCCAGGGTCCGACCCAGTTCTGGGTCGGTCGGACCTTGTTAACCCAGCAGAATTGTTTCGGTAATAGACCGACCCATAAGGGTGGGTCGGTCGGTGGGTCGGTCGGGCAAGATTTAATGAAGGAAAATGCTTCGGCAGAGGACCGACCCAGAGGGTTTTGGGTCGGTCGGTTTAGCTTTGGGTCGGTCGGATGGGTTTCAAAAGACGGAAGAGTTTCTGTGATGGACCGACCCAGGGGTTGGGTCGGTCGGTGGGTCGGTCGACCCTTAACACTTAGAAAAAAAAAAGAAATTTTGAATTCTAAGAATGGCAATGGGTAATAAGGTATGCCTTTGGTAGGGTAGTAATGATTGAGACCCTAAGAACTTAAGAGATTAAGCTAAGTTAAGTATAAACTTGAAAGTTTAAGATTAAGTTTGTAAGATTAAGTGTAAGACCTAAGAGGTGTTAGGTGGGGATCATTAAGGAACTGAGTAAGTTAAACAAATTAAGTAAGTTGAATTAAGTTAAGTGATTAACAACCTAAAACTGAACGAATGTTTTAGGACTTGGAATTTGGACTCCAGAAGAGAGTAAGCAACCAAACGGCCAACGGTGAACGGTACAGTTGTTTCTTCTTGTGACCTGCTTGCTAACGAGGTGTCCCTCGGCTTGTGTGCTATTTGTTTTTGTGTGCTCACTAAACAAGATAAAGCATGCAACCGGAATATATATACATATATATTATATTGTTGTGTGATGTTTGAAAACTAACACAACATACCGTGAGAACTTACTAACCAATGCTTAGTAAGAAATTGAGTGAGAATAAGGAACGCCCCCCTAATGAGGGACGATATGAACCGAAAGAGGTTAACCAACAAACATGGTCTTGAGACTATTACTAACTGGAACTTGAGTGAGGAAACCCGGGACCGATCTCCGGTCATGCATGCTAAGGAAAGGGAGTCGGTATCTATAGCAGATTCGACTTCCGCTTAAGGACTTGTCTTCGGACTTGTGCCTAGGGCCGGTTGCCGGCTCAGCTACGCTGGACTTCCGTCCAGAGTAGGTGGCGTTAAGATGGTGCGGTGGGATCACCTAAATCCCAGGTTCGAATTAGATACGGCCAATCCCTTCCAGGAGAGGTTTGTATATAGAGATTAAGAATGAGATTAAGATTAAGATTAAGTTAAGTTACAATCATTCCTGTTTAAAGGATGATTTGTATTATTAAGATTAAGATTAAGGTAAGGTTAAGATAAGTTGCAACCATTCCTTTTTAAAGGATGGTTTGTAATATTAAGATTAAGATAAGCTACATCCACTCCTGATTAAAGGATGGTTGTTTCTAAGATTAAGATAAGAATCAGATCGAGGTAAGATAAGGATGAACTAAGATTAAGAGGGAACACTACTTAAAGAGTTAAATATCTAACTCTCTAACTAAGGGAACGCATTTAAGACGTTCATTGTGTGTGAACTTGATTGTTCATATCTGAGTTGTTGTTTACTGCACTTTCTATTATGTTGTGCATCTAATCAACCTCCATGCTATCGACAATTAGTCGTCGTAGCCACGTTAGCTTGGGGGCCATGAGAGGATAGTACCAGCATTCGTGCTGACCCCCTCGGGGGCTTCTTTTTACTACACAGGTGAACATCTGGAAGCGGTCGTCGCAAGAGTAAGAAGAGGATACAGCTGTTAAGGGTTTAGTATGGCCTACGAGTTGTGCATGTACACTCGTATGGCAATCTGAGTTAGTAAGATGTATAGGATGTGAGGGGGTTGTAAGAAGGTTATGTAATTGGTTAAGGTTGTTAGACTAATGTTCGGTATATTCTGTAGTCAGACCGTGGCAAGGTCCTGGATTGTAAGGAATTCCGCTGCGACATGTTATATATATACTGTTAAGTTGCGAGACCACATTTGGATTGAGTTGGGGTGTTACATAAAAGCTTCCACGTTAGGAAAATACTTCTCTCCAAGCAGAGTTGATCTGAGACTAACACCTCAGACCTACTCGGTCAGCACCCCGATCCTATCAAGTGGTATTAGAGCCTGTGTTGGCTAACAAATCTCTTAAGATGGCTGAAATTTCCTACCTAGATAAGGCTGAGTCAGGCACCACCAGTTTGATGTGCTTGATGGCTCACAATGGTGAGAAAACCGCTCATGATCAGGTAAGTGAGACTCCCTCTGTGTTGAAAATTTGTAGATTTTCTGGTTATGATGGTCATATGGACTCTTCCTGTAAAAAAGTTTGTCAAAATTTGTCATTTAATATATCTTGTGTGTCTGCAATTATCAAAGCTCGTGAACTTTACTATTATAGTTCTTCATCATCGTCTAAGAGGGGACCAAAGTACATCTGGGTTCCTAAAACTAGCCGATAGTTTTTTACAGACAGAGTGGCTCGGAACAATGACTCTTAGTTTATGGATAGTGGTAGTTCAAGATATATGACAGGAAACCAAGTTGAGTTTACGACTCACTCTGACCATCAAGGGGGAAAGGTTACTTTTAGAGACAACATGTACGAAAAAATCATAAGAATTAGCTCCATTGGTAACCCCTCTTTATTTAAAGTTAGAAATGTTAACTTAGTTGCTGTTTTTGGACATAGTCTCTCAAGTGTCTCTCAAATTTATGATTTCTCCAATCTTATGTTATAATAATTATGACTCTATCACTTGTGATCGTAAGGAAATATGGTTTATGACTCTAACACTGGTGATCTTAAGGCAATATGGCACATGTTGATATGAATATTCGATATATATACATGAGAATCACGTGCAGAAAGCAAGCAGACTCAGTCTGTAAATCATGTGTAGAAGCAAGCCGACTATCTCTGCGAATCTTGTGTAGAAAGCAAGCTGACTCGCTCCAGCTTCAAGTACTTTGAAGACTACGGTATTTGTGATCAAAATGTTACCATTATGTATGATAATAGCAGCTAAGGTCGTCAAATTCTCTAAATTTCATGCTTGCACTAAATTTATATACTTGAGTTCTTATTTGTTACTAGATCATGTGGAGATGAACTTAATCTAATTAGACTATGTTTTTACTGACCCCAGCTTGCTGATATCATCACCAAGGCATCACACATGGTTGCATTTGAGCTTTTTCGCACACACCATGGCATGACTCCTTCTAACCGAGGGTGGTTGTATCTCCTCTCCCTCTTGGAGACCGAGTCTGGGTACTCAGGTATAGTCTCTTTGGCACCAGACTCTCCTTGGTTAAGTAGTTCAACTAAACTTTGTCTTTGATTAGAGATTTGGTGTATAGTTTAATGTCCATCTTGGACTATATATAGATGCAATAATATTATAGCAATTATTGTCCATGATTTAAATTAATCCTTATTATTTAAGGTAATAACTATGTGGGGTATTTCATCACTCTTGCTTGTCCTAAAAAAGTAGCACTAACTCTTAGTTGAGGCTCTTGTACCATAACCATGTGTCATCATATGTCACAAGAAGTAGGAGAAGGAGGGGTGGTGGTATAGGTCTGTAGTAGTGGATACCATCTCTATTGTAGGCACATTTAAGTTCCCAAATTCATTGTAGAAAATATGGAGCGACTCATCATGTTGGGATGTAGAATTTATGCTCATGTCAATGACTTCGGGGGACTAGTAGAATTAGGGACCAAGCTCACTCTCATAATTTAGGATTTTTGTGTTTGGAAGATGGGTTGGATTCTTTCACTCTCAAACTCAAGGAAGGAATAAATGAAAGTTAAGGCATTAGTACACTTAATCCTCATAAATAAAATTTTCCTTCTTTTTCAGCATCTTCATAAACACTATCCTTTGTAAATTTTAGCTTTTAGAGCATTCATGAGGGTGCTTCTTCTTTCTTTTAATTCAGGGTATCTTGTCGAACATTAACTAGGGAGTTTTATTTTTTCTTTCGCTTTGAACTTCTTTGAATATTTGAAATTCTTACACCCTTTAGATAGAAATTTTAAGTTTTCCCATCCTTTAGAATTTGAGACTTGGCCATCTTGATGGACTTCATGGAATTGATCATAGATTGAGCTGAGAGCATCCTTTCAATATATGGCCATGACACTCATCTTTCTATTTGGGTATTTAAGGCTTTAACCCTCAGCCATTTCTATGGAAGTCTCTCAATGTCCCGTTGAAGATGTAGAGAGTTTTCCTTGCATCGCTCTAGAATGTCGGGGAACAATGTATTCCATCCAAAAGCTGGTGTTCCTCATCGCTCATAATTGTGGCTCACTATGGTTGTGGACCACTCTTAGTCCTCAATTTGGTCAATCCATGGTCCTCATAAGCCCCATAATCATACCCTCACGCTTTTGGGGTACCTTTACAAGTCACTTGGGGTTATGAAAAAGTGCTCTTCACTTCTTCAGTTCCTCCTCAAGATCATTTGAGCCACAACATGGTAACTTGGCTCCTTGAAGATCACTTTGCACTCAAGTGGGTGAACTATTGTGATGCTCACTTTCTTCTACACATTGTGTTTATGATGAAAGAATGTGGCCAAAATTTTTTCCAGAAACTTTTTATTATGAGAAAAATAGTATTGAAAAATATGCATCATTTTCTTCACACTCTAATACAAAAACTAAAAGTTAAATGGAATTGAATATTTTAGTGATTTCTGGTTGAGAAAGCTAGTCAAGTCCATGTTTATTACTCCTAAATCTCTATCATGTAGAGGGCTATATTAATGTCCTTTTTGGTTAATGGATGGACAGTGTAATTTAGTAGAACTAATCATGCTTTATCCCCTGTAATCACATGTAGCCGTTCGAGGAGTCCACGACCAGGAGGTTAGAATCCCGCCTCAATGATCAAGCATCTAGTCCAGCAAGCTGGTCTCGTCTCACCTCAAATCCGGTCAAAGTTAACCCATAAAGGAGGCCAAGTCTCCAGGAATGGAGAGCAGAGTTTGACTAGCTGGAACCCCGACCAGGTTCCCTCGTCACAAAGAATCACTCATGAATCAGTACGTGTGGATTTGACGCCCTGTCGTATCAATCCCATCGAGCAACTAGTCATTACAAATTCAAACACTCGTGGTAACCAACTCGCATGCCTCTCTAATATCATTAAAAATCCTGATATTGTGTGTGCCCTTTCTTTGATTAAGGGACAACTAAGCAGGGCAAGGAAGCTTCAACCCTGATAGGCCCATCCCGGATGACGTCAATCTTACTCAGGTGTTGTGACCCATGTCATCAGTTCGGCTAGAAGATAGGAAGCAAGTTGGGAGGGAAACTCAACCACCCTGTATTCTTCTCTATAAATAGCAATCAATGTCTCATTTATTACAACCAAAAGAGAATACTCACTCTCTCGCTCTCCTCACTTGTACTCTCTCAATCCTACTAAAAACCTTTGTTTACTCCCCGTGGACTAGATCATTCAAGGTCTAACCACGTAAACCCTTGTGTTCTACTTACTGCTGCTAATTACAACATTTAAATATCCAATCATCATATCACAAAGAAGTTAACCTTAAACCAATTTATAGATTATCTGAAATCCATACATTAGCCTCTAATAGTTGATTATGAATCATATATCTTAAGCTCACTCATCCATCTTACCTATCCTAATTTAGTATTGATTAAGCCTTTTCTCTTACTTATATATTTACTTTATGTATTTAGATTTTTTAGTAAATAGCCATATGGCAGTCTTGTTTTCTTCATATTTTTTGTCACATCCATTGTAATTGTTTTCTTCGCCTTTGTGATATGAGGAAACTAGTTAAAAAAGCACAAAAAATAACATCTACCCTTGTCCATTCAGGTCATTAGGATCGGGTTTGTCCAATTAAGGTTAATTTAAGTTTTTAAAAATTTGGCAAGTTCAGTTTGGATAGGGTGAATTCATTTTTTCAGTTTTGTTTCGGGTTTGTGATCCTTTGGGTCAATTCTGGTAACTTAGATATTTGGTGATTAGGTTGAAAATATATCAGGTTTTGTTCATTATATATGTGTTGGATCTTAATAAGGATCAAAGTGATATTGGTTTGTTAGCTTCTGTTACAATATTTTTCGTTAGATCAGTCTACAATTTTTCTAGATTCGAATTGTTTTAAGTTCCAGGTTATTTGTCATATCAAATTATTTGTTAAATTTTAGGATTTGGACCATTTATACCATATCTAATCCTTTGTCCTCCACCAAAAGCCCAATTGTAATTAATATATAGCTCACAATGTGGAGGACAACATTTCTATGGACTTTAATATTCCTAGCTCTAGTACAATACAATAGTAATTCGATCTTTCCTTTTCTTCCTCAGGCGAAAGCTTCTTTCTTTCTGGCGCCCATTATCTTTCTCTTGCATGTGTATCTTCAGGACCATGATCTAGGAAATAATCATCATAACTGGATTTCTTGCTCAACACACTTTCCATTGATATAAATTTTGTTGATTTCCATTTGTGATTCTTGCTAGAATCTTCACTTTTATTCTGGTGGGTGGACCAATCCAAGCTCATCTTCTTCCACCACTCAACAGTCCTTCACCTCTCAGCCTTTTGGCTTCTTCTTATCACGTCGTCGACTACTATGAATGTTCTAGCAATTAACTGCAGAGGATTAGGACTTGTGGAATCTCCCAGGTGGGTCATAGAGGTAATTCACGCACAATCTCCTGACATCTTTTTTCTTACTGAAACTAAGAGAATCAGATCTGAGATGACCTAATTCTGTCGAAGACGTAGATGATATAATAGTTTCATTTTGTATTGGGAGATGTGGAGGAATCTCCTGTTCTTGTGTGATTCAGTTGAGCTCAAAATTCATTCATATTCAACTCACCATATCGATTGCTGCATTGAAAGGGGGATTGGGTCAAGATGAAGATGTACCGGTATTTATGACTGGTCAAACTGAAATGATAGATGGAAGACATGGTCCCTTATCGGGGAACTAACAAACTCATGACCAGAGCCTTGGTTGGTCTTTGGGGACTTTAATGAGACCCTATTTAGGTACAAACAATTTGGACGGGCGGAAAGGAATCACAGCAGAATGGATGCCTCTAGAAATTGCCTTATCCAGTGTGATCTCGCCGATAGAGGTTTTGTGGGCGACATCTATTCATTTACAAATAAGATATGGGGACAGTATAACACTTGTTGTCGACTTGACAAGATTGTTGCAAACCCAAGCGGGACGAGCTTATTCACGTATGCCCGAAATACACACCTTCAATGGGGTAGATCCGATCATATAGGCCCATCAAACTCAGTATGTTCCCTACGCAACGAAAAGGACCTAGTGTAACGCCCCTATTTACCATAATTACAGCGGAAATAAAACTCTAAGGCGATTACAGACCATCGGGTTCCAAACACCCGTCATCAAACCTCACCAATTACAACTTATAATTTACAAAGCTACGGTCTGAACTCGAGAGAAACAACATAAACATAACTACTAGTAAAATAGAATAACTCTCCACAATTCCTAATCCTGTCCCAATCACTCATGCTCTTCGTGGCCACCTGTAAATCAATTTATACCTGCAAGATGAAACCAAGCAGCCCACCCCGAAAGGGGCGGGTCAGTTCCCTGGAATGGAACTGGTACAATTCTCCAAAAACAAACTTATAAAACATAACTCTTCAAAATAAACAGTAACATGAAAACAACCTCTTAAAAGTAAAACAGAGAATAAGCACTTCAAAACAATCAAGTTAAAGAGAAAAGAAAACAAGACAAAGATAGAGATAGAGAACTTCCAAAACAAGTCATCCACTTAAGTAGTCACACCACATAGTTAGTAAGCATCCATTGTTGATGTTAGAACCAATTCCCGTTTGGAGTATAAAGACTCAGATAGTCACGAAGGACTAGGAATAATAAGATAGATCCAAGAACCAATAACTCAAGAGTGGAATAATTCAATTGGGAGAGATGGCCCCCACCGCCAGATATCAATGCCCATATGGACGAGGGATATACAGCCCCCTGCTGTCAAATTTAAATGTCCTGGTGGACGAGGGATATACAGCCCCCTGCTGTCAAATATAAATGCCCCTATGGGCGAGGGATATACAGCCCCCTGCTGTCAAATATAAATGCCCCTATGGGCGAGGGATATACAGCCCCCTGCTGTTACCATTGAAGACGCGTGCACGTCGAAACCTCCAGAACCAGCTCATGGATGAAACGATATCCAGAGTCAAAAGAAGAATTCCAAGATTGACCTTTTCCAAATTCCCATCAGATCACTAACTACCCAGAGCAATACCAAAACACTCAGTCCTACAGAGTGCAGAAGCGTAAACCCTAAGTAGTCAATGTCTAATGGAACAACCAAATAGAAGGAACCAATACCCAAGAGAGTTTTGCATCCAAGGCTCAGTTAGTCACACAAGCTGAGTTAGTCACACAACCAATTCCTTTTTAGAAATTCCTCTTTAAGTCAGTTAGCGTTTTCCAAAACATTCCACAAGTGAATCAGCAAAAAGATCGGAGTACGAGAAATCGTACAAAACATTCCATAAGGTCCAAAACACAACAAGCTGAGTACAAGAAATCGTACCTGGGTAACGCTGTAGCAGTTCTAATCAACTTGCGCAAACAATCAACAGTACTCTGAAGATATTAAATGGTAATCTATCATCATCACTTGTAGCCTATGTTACGCTTAAATAAACTCCTTACTCTTATTTCAAAGTCTCAATTATCTTTTAAGCACTCACTTAAATGTTATGTATAATCTTTGTGTTATCTGAGAACGTTGTATAGCCCAAGGTGGTAAGATCAAGGAATGTATTCGATTAACATTTGCTAATTGTCCACTCCTATCCACTTTATTCATACTTAACCACAATCCTCACATTCAAGACTTTTGAGACCTCTATATCATAAATGTGTTTATATTATATAATCAATCTTAGAATTTCAATAATAAACTTAGGCTCAATACTTTTATTCTTAATCCAGAATAAACATTGTATTATGACCTATGATGGGTACATCTTAGAATACTATACTATTATTTCACAATGCAATGATTGTAAGTTACCAATATCTACTAGATAATCCGTTATGTTTAAGTCTTCCCCTTAACTTAATTAAGATCTACATCTTGTATATTGGAATCATAGTGTTGTAAACGCATTTTATTATAACTTAATTGAGTTACTAAACTCATTTATCTTATCTCTAGTTCAGAAAGACTTTTTATTACATCCAGCTAATAATCTTGACATAAGATGTTAAATTACTTTTCATCTTGAAACAACTATATTATAGTTAACTTAGACTTATCGAACTCTTACATTTAGTATTCACAAGGTACATTATTTGCTTAATTATTACCTATATAATAAGGTGTTTAAATATAACCTTTTATGCATCCTTACCTACCTTTAATCTCCTAAATATTTTATTTTTACACCCATTCACTCTATAGACTATGTATAATCCTTTTGTACTAAACTTCAATAAACTTAAGCCTTAAATACGTTTTAAATTGTTTTACAAAGCCTAAGGTTTCAAAGGAATAACTTAATACCTCAATTCCCTTTATTGTATTTAGGATGGACAATATATCTACATAGAGTAGAATTTATCAGAGAATTAAATTCTGGTTCGCAAGTGAAATTGTTAATTATTTAATAAGATAAACCATTATGAAAATTCTCATATTTTATATTCAAAACAACATATCATTACTTCCCATTACCGTAAAGTATATCAATATAATATCTTATGTAACTTAGTTTTATCTAATAAAAAGGTTCAAAGGTTTTAAGTACCAAATTCCTATTTATAAACCTTCCTATAAATTCTCACTACTAAATACCTCACTTAACTGTAAACTCACATCCTGAATATTGGTAATAAATGTATTTTACATGGCTTATCTAATTCTAAGAAACTTAAGGATAATTGTTTAGATAAATTTCCAAATCATCGTTTAATATAGAATATATCATAATCCTTTTAATGATTCTATCTTAAAACATTAAGTTATATTCCACTACCATAAAAGTTAAGAAATGATTAAATATAGACTACTAATCCACCTCCCATTTAGACGTAAAAGTATTTTACTTATTGTATTATGGTTCCTATACCAAGAATATTTAGATGTAATCGTATTACATTTGTTTATCATTAATTATAGAATAAGATCTATTTGTGCAACATTTTATGTAATCTAATCACAAATTTCCCTAAGTTTTAACCTATTAATTACTTAATCCCAATTTTAGATTTACATCCTGGTTATTGACAAATAATACTATACATGCATTTTAATATGGTTATATATAAACCTTGGAAACTCAAAGGTAACTCTTAAGCCTAATACATAACTATAATCTAATACCACCTCATATAATATTCTTCTATTAGTACTATGTAGAGGTTTAGTTTAACTTATTAATTCCTTCGTATTATATTTCCTATAAGGTATCTAATTTTATTTATGTTAAATGTGTATATATTTATATATACTAGGATTTGTTCAAAACATTATTTATGTAGTTTATTGTATTTAATTATGTTTAATAACTTTTAGGCATAACTACAACCGACCTATAGTTCATTAAATAAAGTGTTTCCTTTATTTATTTAATATATATAAGTGTACCCGTACTAGAAATCAACTAAGACATTCCCTATGTAACTTATCATATTTAAACTATTTTATTAATACAACCTTAAACTGTATTCCAAGTATGTTTCATTAAGTATTTCTTTTAACTATATCTTAGGATACTAGCTCTTATAATATTTAGTTATTATAAGTGTTAATTCATTAGTTCCTTGCTTTACTCTAAGTTACTACTTTATTCCCTTTTTATAAATGCGTAAACATATATATATATTTATTCCTTAGTTTAATTAAAAATATTAACTCCCATAAATAAAATGTAGAATAATTAAATTCCTTGATTTACATAAGTTTCTACTTAAATAGGTATATATACATATATGTAAATAATTTAACTTCTCATAAAAACTAATACCCAAACATTTATAAACTTACTGTTATAAAATGTTAATTTAGTTTCCTTTATTTTCCCCAGCTTAAAAGTTAATTAACAAACCATACTTTAATTTTTGGTTACATTAAAAACCTTATATTATAGGTTATTCTTATGAAAAACTCATAAACACAATTTTTAAAACCTTTTACCATTGCCCAAAAATTCCCAAATTTAATATACAGTAACTATAACATTTTAGACATATTATAAAATTTTTATTTCATAAAAATATCTTTTTAATTTAGCCAAATAATTCCAGAAAACCCGTAACTTGCAAAAAATAACTTATGTTTAAAAACTCCAAAACCATAATAATTTACATCAAAATAAACTAGATTAAATAAGGAATCTATGGTTAAAATGTCAAGTCAAAATACCTTCGGGAAGGTATTTAAATTAACCCAACAAGTTAGGGTTATTTACTGAAATCGTAATAAAAACTTAATCTTTAATTTGAAACGATCTAATCTCAGCCGTCCGTTTCTTATAACTACAATCGGACGGCTGCTGAAAGCCCAGTTCTTCATCCGCCCCCAAATCGACTCGAGTACTAAATCTCGATTTTCTCACAATCTACAGAACGAAATCGAGTGATTCTTGTTTCTATGGTTTAGAAATCAAATTTCGGTTCTAATGATACCTGTTTCCCCAATTATAATGCAGTGTACGATGGAATTCGAATTCAATTCGAATGTTAGGGTTCTAAGTTCGATTCGATTACAATCTTGCAAAATTCTACACATACAGAGCATAATAACCTCGAATTGGTTGTTGGGTTAGGTCGGATACATGATTACTACAGCAATAACGGAGCAATTTGACCGGAAACTCACCGGAGTTGCAAAAACGGAGGAATTCGATTTCGGGAAATCTGGAAAAATCCGAACTTGAGCTGTTCGAGTAGTGAACTTTGGAGATCTATAAAATACGTTCTAGATCGAGTTAGGCCATGTTCTTGGGCTCATTAGAAAGAAGAAACATAGCTCTACAATGATAGCAAGAAACTAATCCTAACTCGCACCACACAGAAAGAAATTGAAGTCGCAAATCACGAGTTTACCTCTCTGTTTCGGTATTATTTTATGAGCTGGCGAGACCGAAACTTTAGACACCTTTCCCTTCCAATCGGTTGAGAATTGGCTTAGACCATAAACATGAAAGTTTTAGAGGAATTCGAGCTCTTCAAAACGAGCTAAAGAACATGGAATTTGGATGAGTAACGAAGAAGTTATGGCTGATCGAAGTTACCTGATTCGAAGAGAAAACTGGAATTGCAGTTTCGGTTTTTGCAGGGTGGCTACTTTGACTCGATTTTCCGGTTGATTCAGAATGAATTAGGGTTTGTATGAGTTATAGTTGTTTAGAGGGAATGTAGGAGAAGACAACAAAGAAGACGACATTGAAAAATATGGAGAGATGAAAAAGTTATAGCCGTCTAAAGTTAGGGTCAGGATCGAACAAATCATGAATTCTGTTACCGAAATTCAAGGGATAAATTGGCTAAGTGTTGGGACCCGTGAAGAGTGACACGTGGCATCTTTCAAATTTTTGACTCAAAACTTCAATCTAGCATAACTTTGGCTAGGATGATCCGTTTTTGACGTTCTTTTTATCGATCTTCATGGTTTTCCATAACCTTTATTGGTATAGGTTTCATGACCTGGTTTGACCATTCTCAAAAAGTCAACTCTAACAAGGCTTAATAAGCTTTAAGGTTTCTAGAATTTTATATTGACTTTTATGTTTCAAAACAATGTTTCAACACTTCCTAAAATCTTTATAATATATTTGAAGTGTTTAGAAATTTTCCCAAGATTTATTGACTTATAAATCTTATTATTAAATTCATAATACTATATAATGATGTATAATAATTAGGGTTAAATAGGAGAAAACCCCTAAATAAATTTCACAATTCCATATAATAATTAATATTCATAATTCCATATAATAATTTAATACTTAATAGTATTATTAAGGTTTAATAAAAGAAATCCCCTAAAATTAATTTAGGGGTATTTCAGTATATCCCCCTTAAAAGAAACTTCGCCTCGAAGTTTAAAAATCAACTAATAGGCACTCACACCGCTTCGGGTGTGCTGAGACAATAATAATTCCAATGAAATTCCATACCAATCCAATCCTTTATTTCCATCCATTTCCATAACAACATTCCACTCGAGATTACTCAAAATCAAAACAAACCAAGATATACCAAGACATAGCATGATGAAAATCAACAGTCACATACTGTGTCATATTGTAAAAACCAAGCACATACAAACACCTCTCATTCTGCTAATTGTTCTCCTTTACTAACAATGCAACGAGGCATAATCCGGATGAGATAACGAAGGAGGAGTATGCCAGCATATCCCCCTTAAAAGAGCTAAGGTACGCCCTCGTACCGCTACTAACGGCACAATCAAAGAATTCAACACCTTATTAACCAGCTTTTGTGAATTTTACTGCACCGTTGATTTTATCTATGATCGTTACATATATGTATCTCTTGATTGTTATGTATTTGTATTTCCTCGGTGGTTAAAAATTTTATCTTATGATTATTATCCATTCATTATATGTCCATTATATGTTCATTTTATTATATCAATTATATTAACAAGCTACTACTCAGGTGTAACACACTTGAGTAGTTTAAAATAATATTTCAGATCATTTAATAATTCTAGATAATCTTTCGAAATTATCTTCAAGGGTTTATTAGCCAACCATATGTTAAAACTCTATAAATATTTTCTGTGACTTTCCACGTTTCAATTGTTTTTATAATTAACTATAGTATTCTAGACGAACCATTAGGTATTTACTTCAAAATTTACTTATTATATATTACATAATTTCACACAAGGCCGAGTTTTAGGAAGTTCTTATTAATTATAATGTAGCTCCAAAAAAAATCTGATTCCTTTATCTTAAAATTTATATATTTTTTTAAGGTAGGGACTCTATATAAAATTTTAAGTCAAATGAACTAGTCTGATGAAAACTCACTCACTCTTGGTAATTATTTTTCTTAAGGTTTGTTCTATGTAAGTATTCTTCTGATTATTTAAATCTTAGTACTCCCTTAGACAATGGTGGCTTTTGTAAATATCACTCTTTAAACTTCTAAATAAACATGAGGATTTCCAAATCTTTAAGTAACTCTCAATTTTTCACTAGACGCTCAATACTCCGAGTATTTAAGGCTCAATAATATTTAGTTTATTATTACTCATGTGTTTTCACTCCATAGGTAAGTATTTTTCACCAAGGATTTAACTCGGTAAACTCTTTACATGTATAAATTTAGTACTGGATCTTAATATATAAGTTTTGAATTGTTCATTGTGGCTAGTAATGAAATATGCCTAGCTCAAGATTTCATGATGGTAACGTCTTACCACCAATCCTCCTCAAGTTCAACATAATGCATCACTTCCATGGAAGATTATTTCCGGTCAGATGACAAGGCTTGTCTAGCCCCTAAACTTCCAGAAGTGGGTGTGCACCCCCACTACTTTCAGCCTAGGAGTTCGTCGCACCAGGCACTTCCCGTAGGGTGTTAGGTTTAGGTGTTTTCTTTCTAAAGTTAGCATAGAGTTTTAGTGTGGTTTATGGGTTCGGGTGTATGCTACTAGTGTTTGTTACTTAATAATTTTCTAGACTTAAGATTTATCCAAATATTACCTTTAGGCAACATTTGTACCAAGTAATTCTTGAGATTTATTTTTAAACCTTAAAGGAGTTGAAGTACTTCACATAATATCAATACTAATTTAGTTATGTAAAGTTCTATTGTATACTGTTTTCAACCAAAAGTATTCTTTAAAATTCTAGGAATTTGTGTACTAGCTTTTAAAGGATTGCATTTTTAGCAATGTATTCTCCATGAGTATGCTTTTGAAAAATAGCTTAATATTTGGTTTATCTCAACCAAAATCTTATCGTACTAATATAGGATGTTCCAAACATATATATATATATATTTGTAGTTTATTGTTGGAACGGTATAACAACACATCACACTCAACAGACATTCACAAAAGAAAAGTGTGTAAAGAAATCGTTCTCAATTCCAAAAAGGGTTAGGAGTCGTGCCTTACTGGAGTCCTCACTTCCCAATTCTACCCCAGTTCCCCAGTTTTAAGTGCACCTATAATCTAAGTATTTCACTCGGCTTGTTTTCTCGGGTTCAGAGCGTAACTACGCTCTGATACCACTTTCTGTAACGCCCCTATTTACCATAATTACAGCGGAAATAAAACTCTAAGGCGATTACAGACCATCGGGTTCCAAACACCCGTCATCAAACCTCACCAATTACAACTTATAATTTACAAAGCTACGGTCTGAACTCGAGAGAAACAACATAAACATAACTACTAGTAAAATAGAATAACTCTCCACAATTCCTAATCCTGTCCCAATCACTCATGCTCTTCATGGCCACCCGTAAATCAATTTATACCTGCAAGATGAAACCAAGAAGCCCACCCCGAAAGGGGCGGGTCAGTTCCCTGGAATGGAACTGGTACAATTCTCCAAAAACAAACTTATAAAACATAACTCTTCAAAATAAACAGTAACATGAAAACAACCTCTTAAAAGTAAAACAGAGAATAAGCACTTCAAAACAATCAAGTTAAAGAGAAAAGAAAACAAGACAAAGATAGAGATAGAGAACTTCCAAAACAAGTCATCCACTTAAGTAGTCACACCACATAGTTAGTAAGCATCCATTGTTGATGTTAGAACCAATTCTCGTTTGAAGTATAAAGACTCAGATAGTCACGAAGGACTAGGAATAATAAGATAGATCCAAGAACCAATAACTCAAGAGTGGAATAATTCAATTGGGAGAGATGGCCCCCACCGCCAGATATCAATGTCCATATGGACGAGGGATATACAACCCCCTGCTATCAGATTTAAATGTCCTGGTGGACGAGGGATATACAACCCCCTGCTATCAAATATAAATGCCCCTATGGGCGAGGGATATACAACCCCCTGCTGTCAAATATAAATGCCCCTATGGGCGAGGGATATACAGCCCCCTGCTGTTACCATTGAAGACGCGCGCACGTCGAAACCTCCAGAACCAGCTCATGGATGAAACGATATCCAGAGTCAAAAGAAGAATTCCAAGATTGACCTTTTCCAAATTCCCATCAGATCACTAACTACCCAGAGCAATACCAAAACACTCAGTCCTACAGAGTGCAGAAGCGTAAACCCTAAGTAGTCAATGTCTAATGGAACAACCAAATAGAAGGAACCAATACCCAAGAGAGTTTTGCATCCAAGGCTCAGTTAGTCACACAAGCTGAGTTAGTCACACAACCAATTCCTTTTTAGAAATTCCTCTTTAAGTTAGTTAGCGTTTTCCAAAACATTCCACAAGTCAATCAGCAAAAAGATCGGAGTACGAGAAATCGTACAAAACATTCCATAAGGTCCAAAACACAACAAGCTGAGTACGAGAAATCGTACAAAACATTTCATAAGGTCCAAAACACAACAAGCTGAGTACGAGAAATCGTACCTGGGTAACGCTGTAGCAGTTCTAATCAACTTGCGCAAACAATCAACAGTACTCTGAAGAATATTAAAGGTAATCTATCATCAATCACTTGTAGCCTATGTTACGCTTAAATAAACTCCTTACTCTTATTTCAAAGTCTCAATTATCTTTTAAGCACTCACTTAAATGTTATGTATAATCTTTGTGCTATCTGAGAACGTTGTATAGCCCAAGGTGGTAAGATCAAGGAATGTATTCGATTAACATTTGCTAATTGTCCACTCCTATCCACTTTATTCATACTTAACCACAATCCTCACATTCAAGACTTTTGAGACCTCTATATCATAAATGTGTTTATATTATATAATCAATCTTAGAATTTCAATAATAAACTTAGGCTCAATACTTTTATTCTTAATCCAGAATAAACATTGTATTATGACCTATGATGGGTACATCTTAGAATACTATACTATTATTTCACAATGCAATGATTATGTAAGTTACCAATATCTACTAGATAATCCGTTATGTTTAAGTCTTCCCCTTAACTTAATTAAGATCTACATCTTGTATATTGGAATCATAGTGTTGTAAACGCATTTTATTATAACTTAATTGAGTTACTAAACTCATTTATCTTATCTCTAGTTCAGAAAGACTTTTTATTACATCCAGCTAATAATCTTGACATAAGATGTTAAATTACTTTTCATCTTGAAACAACTATATTATAGTTAACTTAGACTTATCGAACTCTTACATTTAGTATTCACAAGGTACATTATTTGCTTAATTATTACCTATATAATAAGGTGTTTAAATATAACCTTTTATGCATCCTTACCTACCTTTAATCTCCTAAATATTTTATTTTTACACCCTTTCACTCTATAGACTATGTATAATCCTTTTGTACTAAACTTCAATAAACTTAAGCCTTAAATACGTTTTAAATTGTTTTACAAAGCCTAAGGTTTCAAAGGAATAACTTAAAACTCAATTCCCTTTATTGTATTTAGGATGGACAATATATCTACATAGAGTAGAATTTATCAGAGAATTAAATTCTGGTTCGCAAGTGAAATTGTTAATTATTTAATAAGATAAACCATTATGAAAATTCTCATATTTTATATTCAAAACAACATATCATTACTTCCCATTACCGTAAAGTATATCAATATAATATCTTATGTAACTTAGTTTTATCTAATAAAAAGGTTCAAAGGTTTTAAGTACCAAATTCCTATTTATAAACCTTCCTATAAATTCTCACTACTAAATACCTCACTTAACTGTAAACTCACATCCTGAATATTGGTAATAAATGTATTTTACATGGCTTATCTAATTCTAAGAAACTTAAGGATAATTGTTTAGATAAATTTCCAAATCATCGTTTAATATAGAATATATCATAATCCTTTTAATGATTCTATCTTAAAACATTAAGTTATATTCCACTACCATAAAAGTTAAGAAATGATTAAATATAGACTACTAATCCACCTCCCATTTAGACGTAAAAGTATTTTACTTATTGTATTATGGTTCCTATACCAAGAATATTTAGATGTAATCGTATTACATTTGTTTATCATTAATTATAGAATAAGATCTATTTGTGCAACATTTTATGTAATCTAATCACAAATTTCCCTAAGTTTTAACCTATTAATTACTTAATCCCAATTTTAGATTTACATCCTGGTTATTGACAAATAATACTATACATGCATTTTAATATGGTTATATATAAACCTTGGAAACTCAAAGGTAACTCTTAAGCCTAATACATAACTATAATCTAATACCACCTCATATAATATTCTTCTATTAGTACTATGTAGAGGTTTAGTTTAACTTATTAATTCCTTCGTATTATATTTCCTATAAGGTATCTAATTTTATTTATGTTAAATGTGTATATATTTATATATACTAGGATTTGTTCAAAACATTATTTATGTAGTTTATTGTATTTAATTATGTTTAATAACTTTTAGGCATAACTACAACTGACCTATAGTTCATTAAATAAAGTGTTTATTTATTTAATATATAAGTGTACCCGTACTAGAAATCAACTAAGACATTCCCTATGTAACTTATCATATTTAACTATTTTATTAATACAACCTTAAACTGTATTCCAAGTATGTTTCGTTAAGTATTTCTTTTAACTATATCTTAGGATACTAGCTCTTATAATATTTAGTTATTATAAGTGTTAATTCATTAGTTCCTTGCTTTACTCTAAGTTACTACTTTATTCCCTTTTTATAAATGCGATAAATATATATATATATATATATATATATATTTATTCCTTAGTTTAATTAAAAATATTAACTCCCATAAATAAAATGTAGAATAATTAAATTCCTTGATTTACATAAGTTTCTACTTAAATAGGTATATATACATATATGTAAATAATTTCACTTCTCATAAAAACTAATACCCAAACATTTATAAACTTACTGTTATAAAATGTTAATTTAGTTTCCTTTATTTTCCCCAGCTTAAAAGTTAATTAACAAACCATACTTTAATTTTTGGTTACATTAAAAACCTTATATTATAGGTTATTCTTATGAAAAACTCATAAACACAATTTTTAAAACCTTTTACCATTGCCCAAAAATTCCCAAATTTAATATACAGTAACTATAACATTTTAGACATATTATAAAATTTTTATTTCATAAAAATATCTTTTTAATTTAGCCAAATAATTCCAGAAAACCCGTAACTTGCAAAAATCATAACTTATGTTTAAAAACTCCAAAACCATAATAATTTACATCAAAATAAACTAGATTAAATAAGGAATCTATGGTTAAAATTTCAAGTCAAAATACCTTCGGGAAGGTATTTAAATTAACCCAACAAGTTAGGGTTATTTACTGAAATCATAATAAAAACTTAATCTTTTAATTTGAAACGATCTAATCTCAGCCGTCCGTTTCTTATAACTACAATCGGACGGCTGCTGAAAGCCCAGTTCTTCATCCGCCCCCAAATCGACTCGAGTACTAAATCTCGATTTTCTCACAATCTACAGAACGAAATCGAGTGATTCTTGTTTCTATGGTTTAGAAATCAAATTTCGGTTCTAATGATACCTGTTTCCCCAAATATAATGCAGTGTACAATGGAATTCGAATTCAATTCGAATGTTAGGGTTCTAAGTTCGATTCGATTACAATCTTGCAAATTCTACACATACAGAGCATAATAACCTCAATTGATTGTTGGGTTAGGTCGGATACATGATTACTAACAGCAATAACGGAGCAATTTGACCGGAAACTCACCGGAGTTGCAAAAACGGAGGAATTCGATTTCGGGAAATCTGGAAAAATCCGAACTTGAGCTGTTCGAGTAGTGAACTTTGGAGATCTATAAAATACGTTCTAGATCGAGTTAGGCCATGTTCTTGGGCTCATTAGAAAGAAGAAACATAGCTCTACACAATGATAGCAAGAAATAATCCTAACTCGCACCACACAGAAAGAAATTGAAGTCACAAATCACGAGTTTACCTCTCTGTTTCGGTATTATTTTATGAGCTGGCGAGACCGAAACTTTAGACACCTTTCCCATCCAATCGGTTGAGAATTGGCTTAGACCATAAACATGAAAGTTTTAGAGGAATTAGAGATCTTCAAAACGAGCTAAAGAACATGGAATTTGGATGAGTAACGAAGAAGTTATGGCTGATCGAAGTTACCTGATTCGAAGAGAAAACTGGAATTGCAGTTTCGGTTTTTGCAGGGTGGCTACTTTGACTCGATTTTCCGGTTGATTCAGAATGAATTAGGGTTTGTATGAGTTATAGTTGTTTAGAGGGAATGTAGGAGAAGACAACAAAGAAGACGCATTGAAAAATATGGAGAGATGAAAAAGTTATAGCCGTCTAAAGTTAGGGCAAAATCATGAATTCTTTTGTTTTTATCAGAACAAAATCATGAATTCTGTTACCGAAATTCAAGGGATAAATTGGCTAAGTGTTGGCGACCCGTGACAGAGTGACACGTGGCATCTTTCAAATTTTTGACTCAAAACTTCAATCTAGCATAACTTTGGCTAGGATGATCCGTTTTTGACGTTCTTTTTATCGATCTTCATGGTTTTCCATAACCTATTTATTGGTATAGGTTTCATGACCTGGTTTGACCATTCTCAAAAAGTCAACTCTAACAAGGCTTAATAATCTTTAAGGTTTCTAGAATTTTATATTGACTTTTATGTTTCAAAACAATGTTTCAACACTTCCTAAAATCTTTATAATATATTTGAAGTGTTTAGAAATTTTCCCAAGATTTATTGACTTATAAATCTTATTATTAAATTCATAATACTATATAATGATGTATAATAATTAGGGTTAAATAGGAGAAAACCCCTAAATAAATTTCACAATTCCATATAATAATTTAATATTCATAATTCCATATAATAATTTAATACTTAATAGTATTATTAAGGTTTAATAAAAGAAATCCCCTAAATTAATTTAAATTAATTTAGGGGTATTTCAGTATATCCCCCTTAAAAGAAACTTCGCCTCGAAGTTTAAAAATCAACTAATAGGCACTCACACCGCTTCGGGTGTGCTGAGACAATAATAATTCCAATGAAATTCCATACCAATCCAATCCTTTATTTCCATCCATTTCCATAACAACATTCCACTCGAGATTACTCAAAATCAAAACAAACCAAGATATACCAAGACATAGCATGATGAAAATCAACAGTCACATACTGTGTCATATTGTAAAAACCAAGCACATACAAACACCTCTCATTCTGCTAATACTGTTCTCCTTACTAACAATGCAACGAGGCATAATCCGGATGAGAACGAAGGAGGAGTATGCCAGCATATCCCCCTTAAAAGAGCTAAGGTACGCCCTCGTACCGCTACTAACGGCACAATCAAAGAATTCAACACCTTATTAACCAGCTTTGTTGTGAATTTTACTGCACCGTTGATTTTATCTATGATCGTTACATATATGTATCTCTTGATTGTTATGTATTTGTATTTCCTCGGTGGTTATAAAATTTTATCTTATGATTATTATCCATTCATTATATGTCCATTATATGTTCATTTTATTATATCAATTATATTAACAAGCTACTACTCAGGTGTAACACACTTGAGTAGTTTAAAATAATATTTCAGATCATTTAATAATTCTAGATAATTTCGAAATTATCTTCAAGGGTTTATTAGCCAACCATATGTTAAAACTCTATAAATATTTTCTGTGACTTTCCACGTTTCAATTGTTTTTATAATTAACTATAGTATTCTAGACGAACCATTAGGTATTTACTTCATAAAATTTACTTATTATATATTTACATAATTTCACACAAGGCCGAGTTTTAGGAAGTTCTTATTAATTATAATGTAGCTCCAAAAAAAATCTGATTCCTTTATCTTAAAATTTATATATTTTTTAAGGTAGGGACTCTATATAAAATTTTAAGTCAAATGAACTAGTCTGATGAAAACTCACTCACTCTTGGTAATTATTTTTCTTAAGGTTTGTTCTATGTAAGTATTCTTCTGATTATTTAAATCTTAGTACTCCCTTAGACAATGGTGGCTTTTGTAAATATCACTCTTTAAACTTCTAAATAAACATGAGGATTTCCAAATCTTTAAGTAACTCTCAATTTTTCACTAGACGCTCAATACTCCGAGTATTTAAGGCTCAAAATATTTAGTTTATTATTACTCATGTGTTTTCACTCCATAGGTAAGTATTTTTCACCAAGGATTTAACTCGGTAAACTCTTTACATGTATAAATTTAGTACTGGATCTTAATATATAAGTTTTGAATTGTTCATTGTGGCTAGTAATGAAATATGCCTAGCTCAAGATTTCATGATGGTAACGTCTTACCACCAATCCTCCTCAAGTTCAACATAATGCATCACTTCCATGGAAGATTATTTTCGGTCAGATGACAAGGCTTGTCTAGCCCCTAAACTTCCAGAAGTGGGTGTGCACCCCCACTACTTTCAGCCTAGGAGTTCGTCGCACCAGGCACTTCCCGTAGGGTGTTAGGTTTAGGTGTTTTCTTTCTAAAGTTAGCATAGAGTTTTAGTGTGGTTTATGGGTTCGGGTGTATGCTACTAGTGTTTGTTACTTAATAATTTTCTAGACTTAAGATTTATCCAAATATTACCTTTAGGCAACATTTGTACCAAGTAATTCTTGAGATTTATTTTTAAACCTTAAAGGAGTTGAAGTACTTCACATAATATCAATACTAATTTAGTTATGTAAAGTTATTTGTATACTGTTTTCAACCAAAAGTATTCTTTAAAATTCTAGGAATTTGTGTACTAGCTTTTAAAGGATTGCATTTTTAGCAATGTATTCTCCATGAGTATGCTTTTGAAAAATAGCTTAATATTTGGTTTATCTCAACCAAAATCTTATCGTACTTAATATAGGATGTTCCAAATATATATATATATATATATATATATATATATATATATATTTGTAGTTTATTGTTGGAACGGTATAACAACACATCACACTCAACAGACATTCACAAAGAAAAGTGTGTAAAGAATCGTTCTCAATTCCAAAAAGGGTTAGGAGTCGTGCCTTACTGGAGTCCTCACTTCCCAATTCTACCCCAGTTCCCCAGTTTTAAGTGCACCTATAATCTAAGTATTTCACTCGGCTTGTTTTCTCGGGTTCAGAGCGTAACTACGCTCTGATACCACTTTCTGTAACGCCCCTATTACCATAATACAGCGGAAATAAAACTCTAAGGCGATTACAGACCATCGGGTTCCAAACACCCGTCATCAAACCTCACCAATTACAACTTATAATTTACAAAGCTACGGTCTGAACTCGAGAGAAACAACATAAACATAACTACTAGTAAAATAGAATAACTCTCCACAATTCCTAATCCTGTCCCAATCACTCATGCTCTTCGTGGCCACCTGTAAATCAATTATACCTGCAAGATGAAACCAAGAAGCCCACCCCGAAAGGGGCGGGTCAGTTCCCTGGAATGGAACTGGTACAATTCTCCAAAAACAAACTTATAAAACATAACTCTTCAAAATAAACAGTAACATGAAAACAACTCTTAAAAGTAAAACAGAATAAGCACTTCAAAACAATCAAGTTAAAGAGAAAAGAAAACAAGACAAAGATAGAGATAGAGAACTTCCAAAACAAGTCATCCACTTAAGTAGTCACACCACATAGTTAGTAAGCATCCATTGTTGATGTTAGAACCAATTCCCGTTTGAGTATAAAGACTCAGATAGTCACGAAGGACTAGGAATAATAAGATAGATCCAAGAACCAATAACTCAAGAGTGGAATAATTCAATTGGGAGAGATGGCCCCCACCGCCAGATATCAATGTCCATATGGACGAGGGATATACAACCCCCTGCTCAGATTTAAATGTCCTGGTGGACGAGGGATATACAACCCCTGCTATCAAATATAAATGCCCCTATGGGCGAGGGATATACAACCCCCTGCTGTCAAATAAATGCCCCTATGGGCGAGGGATATACAGCCCCTGCTGTTACCATTGAAGACGCGCACGTCGAAACCTCCAGAACCAGCTCATGGATGAAACGATATCCAGAGTCAAAAGAAGAATTCCAAGATTGACCTTTTCCAAATTCCCATCAGATCACTAACTACCCAGAGCAATACCAAAACACTCAGTCCTACAGAGTGCAGAAGCGTAAACCCTAAGTAGTCAATGTCTAATGGAACAACCAAATAGAAGGAACCAATACCCAAGAGAGTTTTGCATCCAAGGCTCAGTTAGTCACACAAGCTGAGTTAGTCACACAACCAATTCCTTTTTAGAAATTCCTCTTTAAGTCAGTTAGCGTTTTCCAAAACATTCCACAAGTGAATCAGCAAAAAGATCGGAGTACGAGAAATCGTACAAAACATTCCATAAGGTCCAAAACACAACAAGCTGAGTACGAGAAATCGTACCTGGGTAACGCTGTAGCAGTTCTAATCAACTTGCGCAAACAATCAACAGTACTCTGAAGAATATTAAAGGTAATCTATCATCAATCACTTGTAGCCTATGTTACGCTTAAATAAACTCCTTACTCTTATTTCAAAGTCTCAATTATCTTTTAAGCACTCACTTAAATGTTATGTATAATCTTTGTGTTATCTGAGAACGTTGTATAGCCCAAGGTGGTAAGATCAAGGAATGTATTCGATTAACATTTGCTAATTGTCCACTCCTATCCACTTTATTCATACTTAACCACAATCCTCACATTCAAGACTTTTGAGACCTCTATATCATAATTGTGTTTATATTATATAATCAATCTTAGAATTTCAATAATAAACTTAGGCTCATACTTTTATTCTTAATCCAGAATAAACATTGTATTATGACCTATGATGGGTACATCTTAGAATACTATACTATTATTTCACAATGCAATGATTATGTAAGTTACCAATATCTACTAGATAATCCGTTATGTTTAAGTCTTCCCCTTAACTTAATTAAGATCTACATCTTGTATATTGGAATCATAGTGTTGTAAACGCATTTTATTATAACTTAATTGAGTTACTAAACTCATTTATCTTATCTCTAGTTCAGAAAGACTTTTTATTACATCCAGCTAATAATCTTGACATAAGATGTTAAATTACTTTTCATCTTGAAACAACTATATTATAGTTAACTTAGACTTATCGAACTCTTACATTTAGTATTCACAAGGTACATTATTTGCTTAATTATTACCTATATAATAAGGTGTTTAAATATAACCTTTTATGCATCCTTACCTACCTTTAATCTCCTAAATATTTTATTTTTACACCCTTTCACTCTATAGACTATGTATAATCTTTTGTACTAAACTTCAATAAACTTAAGCCTTAAATACGTTTTAAATAGTTTTACAAAGCCTAAGGTTTCAAAGGAATAACTTAATAACTCAATTCCCTTTATTGTATTTAGGATGGACAATATATCTACATAGAGTAGAATTTATCAGAGAATTAAATTCTGGTTCGCAAGTGAAATTGTTAATTATTTAATAAGATAAACCATTATGAAAATTCTCATATTTTATATTCAAAACAACATATCATTACTTCCCATTACCGTAAAGTATATCAATATAATATCTTATGTAACTTAGTTTTATCTAATAAAAAGGTTCAAAGGTTTAAGTACCAAATTGCTATTTATAAACCTTCCTATAAATTCTCACTACTAAATACCTCACTTAACTGTAAACTCACATCCTGAATATTGGTAATAAATGTATTTTACATGGCTTATCTAATTCTAGAAACTAAGGATAATTGTTTAGATAAATTTCCAAATCATCGTTTAATATAGAATATATCATAATCCTTTTAATGATTCTATCTTAAAACATTAAGTTATATTCCACTACCATAAAAGTTAAGAAATGATTAAATATAGACTACTAATCCTCCTCCCATTTAGACGTAAAAGTATTTTACTTATTGTATTATGGTTCCTATACCAAGAATATTTAGATGTAATCGTATTACATTTGTTTATCATTAATTATAGAATAAGATCTATTTGTGCAACATTTTATGTAATCTAATCACAAATTTCCCTAAGTTTTAACCTATTAATTACTTAATCCCAATTTTAGATTTACATCCTGGTTATTGACAAAAATACTATACATGCATTTTAATATGGTTATATATAAACCTTGGAAACTCAAAGGTAACTCTTAAGCCTAATACATAACTATAATCTAATACCACCTCATATAATATTCTTCTATTAGTACTATGTAGAGGTTTAGTTTAACTTATTAATTCATTCGTATTATATTTCCTATAAGGTATCTAATTTTATTTATGTTAAATGTGTATATATTTATATATACTAGGATTTGTTCAAAACATTATTTATGTAGTTTATTGTATTTAATTATGTTTAATAACTTTTAGGCATAACTACAACCGACCTATAGTTCATTAAATAAAGTGTTTCCTTTATTTATTTAATATATATAGTGTACCCGTACTAGAAATCAACTAAGACATTCCCTATGTAACTTATTATATTTAGACTATTTTATTAATACAACCTTAAACTGTATTCCAAGTATGTTTCGTTAAGTATTTCTTTTAACTATATCTTAGGATACTAGCTCTTATAATATTTAGTTATTATAAGTGTTAATTCATTAGTTCCTTGCTTTACTCTAAGTACTACTTTATTCCCTTTTTATAATGCGTAAAAATATATATATATATATATATATATATATATATATTCCTTAGTTTAATTAAAATATTAACTCCCATAAATAAAATGTAGAATAATTAAATTCCTTGATTTACATAAGTTTCTACTTAAATAGGTATATATACATATATGTAAATAATTTCACTTCTCATAAAAACTAATACCCAAACATTTATAAACTTACTGTTATAAATGTTAATTTAGTTTCCTTTATTTTCCCCAGCTTAAAAGTTAATTAACCAACCATACTTTAATTTTTGGTTACATTAAAAACCTTATATTATAGGTTATTCTTATGAAAAACTCATAAACACAATTTTTTAAAACCTTTTACCATTGGCCAAAAATTCCCAAATTTAATATACAGTAACTATAACATTTTAGACATATTATAAATTTTTATTTCATAAAAATATCTTTTTATTTAGCCAAATAATTCCAGAAAAACCGTAACTTGCAAAACTCATAACTTATGTTAAAAACTCCAAAACCATAATAATTTACATCAAAATAAACTAGATTAAATAAGGAATCTATGGTTAAAATTTCAAGTCAAAATACCTTCGGGAAGGTATTTAAATTAACCCAACAAGTTAGGGTTATTTACTGAAATCATATAAAAACTTAATCTTTTAATTTGAAACGATCTAATCTCAGCCGTCCGTTTCTTATAACTACAATCGGACGGCTGCTGAAAGCCCAGTTCTTCATCCGCCCCCAAATCGACTCGAGTACTAAATCTCGATTTTCTCACAATCTACAGAACGAAATCGAGTGATTCTTGTTTCTATGGTTTAGAAATCAAATTTCGGTTCTAATGATACCTGTTTCCCCAATGATAATGCAGTGTACGATGGAATTCGAATTCAATTCGAATGTTAGGGTTCTAAGTTCGATTCGATTACAATCTTGCAAATTCTACACATACAGAGCATAATAACCTCAATTGGTTGTTGGGTTAGGTCGGATACATGATTACTAACAGCAATAACGGAGCAATTTGACCGGAAACTCACCAGAGTTGCAGAAACGGAGGAATTCGATTTCGGGAAATCTGGAAAAATCCGAGCTTGAGTTGTTCGAGTAGTGAACTTTGGAGATCTATAAAATACGTTCTAGATCGACTTAGGCCATGTTCTTGGGCTCATTAGAAAGAAGAAACATAGCTCTACACAATGATAGCAAGAACTAATCCTAACTCGCACCACACAGAAAGAAATTGAAGTCGCAAATCACGAGTTTACCTCTCTGTTTCAGTATTATTTTATGAGCTGGCGAGACCGAAACTTTAGACACCTTTCCCATCCAATCGGTTGAGAATTGGCTTAGACCATAAACATGAAAGTTTTAGAGGAATTAGAGCTCTTCAAAACGAGCTAAAGAACATGGAATTTGGATGAGTAACGAAGAAGTTATGGCTGATCGAAGTTACCTGATTCGAAGAGAAAACTGGAATTGCAGTTTCGGTTTTTGCAGGGTGGCTACTTTGACTCGGTTTTCCGGTTGATTCAGAATGAATTAGGGTTTTTATGAGTTATAGTTGTTTAGAGGAATGTAGGAGAAGACAACAAAGAAGACGGCATTGAAAAATATGGAGAGATGAAAAGTTATAGCCGTCTAAAGTTAGGGCAAAATCATGAATTCTGTTACCGAAATTCAAGGGATAAATTGGCTAAGTGTTGGCGACCCGTGACAGAGTGACACGTGGCATCTTTCAAATTTTTGACTCAAAACTTCAATCTAGCATAACTTTGGCTAGGATGATCCGTTTTTGACGTTCTTTTTATCGATCTTCATGGTTTCCATAACCTATTTATTGGTATAGGTTTCATGACCTGGTTTGACCATTCTCAAAAAGTCAACTCTAACAAGGCTTAATAAGCTTTAAGGTTTCTAGAATTTTATATTGACTTTTATATTCAAAACAATGTTTCAACACTTCCTAAAATCTTTATATATATTTGAAGTGTTTAGAAATTTTCCCAAGATTTATTGACTTATAAATCTTATTATTAAATTCATAATACTATATAATGATGTATAATAATTAGGGTTAAATAGAAGAAAACCCCTAAATAAATTTCACAATTCCATATAATAATTTAATATTCATAATTCCATATAATAATTTAATACTTAATAGTATTGTTAAGGTTTAATAAAATAAATCCCCTAAATTAATTTAAATTAATTTAGGGGTATTTCACCTAGAGTTTTCTGGTTCAAGAATTGCTGGGCACATGAACCTGAATGCAAGGAAATTTTTCGACGTCATTGGTATGATACATCTAGCTCTGAAGGTTATACTGTTAGGGTTTCCAATTATGGTAATGCCTTTGTTATTTGGGGAAGCCAAAGATTTTGGTATGAGAATCTACATATCATAGAGTTAAAACAGGAAATTAACCATATGGCTCAATTCCCAGCAATACCAGAAACACTTGCCAATTAGCAAAGTCTTAATAAGTCGCTATATCTTCTTCTCTTACACGAAGAAACTCACTGGGCTCAGTGTGCCAGAAAGAAATGGGTTCGGGATGGTGATCGTAACACTTCATTCTTCTTCAACAGAGTTCAAGCCAGGAGATGGAAGAACTCGATTCTACAATTGTGAGATAATATGGGACATGTTGCCACGGACTGGCCTGCCATTGGGGACATTTCCCGTAATTACTTCATAAACCTATTTTGGTCCTCTAGCCCAGGCCAGAACTATAATATCATGGCCTGTGTCGAAAGTCAGTTACCTTCATAGTTGCGGAACTTTTAGGGTCAAGATCTTACAAAGGAAGAGGTGATTGCTGCATTGAAGCAAATGAACGGTTAGAAAGCTCCCGGACCAGATGGGATAAACGGGGTATTTAAAAAAACATAATGGGATATTACTGGGGAAGACTTTGTCAATACATCACTCCTCAATATGAATGTTATGCCATCAATATTAAACCACACGCATATTGTCCTTATCCTGAAAAGTTAGGCGTCAGCATGATCAGCGCTTCAGACCTATCTCACTTTGCATTATACAATAAACCATGTTATCTTCGACAACCAGGAAGCATTCGTGCCAGGAAGATTGATCTTTGATAATATAATTACAGCCCATGAACTCATCCACACTATGAAGTCATCGACGGCCAAAAGGAGGGGTTTTTACACCCAAAAACTCTACATGGAAAAAACTTTTTACTGAGTTAAATGGTCATTCATAACCTCCGTAACACCCCTCTCGTTAATCTCGTATTAGTCACACTCGTAGCATAATTAAAAACATGTCGCAGCGGAAAGTAAAATATAATCGTCCTCACTCGGGTGTCACCTACCATTACTCACCCATGTGAGTAAAGAAGCAAACATCTAACATAATAATTGAACCGATAACCGCTGTGATGAACCGAGATACTCCACTAATATAATATACAATACTAAGTCCATAATCCGAATATAAACGATTAGTGAGTAACTAAACCAAATCCCTAGTTTACATCCAGAATGTAATAAAGCATAAGTCCGTGAAGTGCGATAACAAAAACAAAAGTCCTCTACCCGAGGTCCCGCACTTCAGCTTCATAACTCGGATCAAGTTCCTGTAATGTGGTGCCGTATAGGCTCAGCAAAACATTGAATATGCTAAAGTGTAATCTTAGACCTTTTAGGTCACTTAGGTCATTTTAGCCATCTTAACATAAGGTTAAATACATGCTGATTCATTTTACAGTTTATAATGAAACAGTAAATAGGGTGAGTAAACACCCAATAGTTCATTCAATACCACAATACGTTTCACAAGCATACATTGCATAACGAAAGATAAAGAGTAAGTGCGATAAAACATGAAGGTTGCTTTCAGCGAAGTACTTGTCACTTGGCCTTCAAGGCTAGTTAATTATTATCGTGTATACTCTTATACTCAATTGGGTGTCATGTTAGGACAACCCGTATTTATCTTTTAATGAACAGTTGTCATGTATGCACCACCAGCAGTGCCCTCCGGCCAAAGATCCATGGATCTCGGGAATTCCTCTTGCTTAATAAAGGTGTCATTAAAAGGTCGTAGCCATCTACGAACAGCAGTACACTCTGACCAACGATCAATTTGGCTCGTTGGAATTGAACAAGAGTAGACCAGATCCGGGTGTTATACTCTAGTGATCACTATACACAACCAGTAGTCAGAAACTAAACTGGATTTCCATTTCATCATATACATTTTTCCATTATGTGATTAAGTAGTATAATCAGTTATCTAAAATCTGTTCTTAGGTTATGGAGAATTCATTTAATACAGATGCCTTATTGGTCTTATACAACACCTAGAAGTAATCTAGGTCATATTCATGTTCGAGAATAATGCTCCACAGATCGGTATTCCCGAGTCTCGTTCCTAAGTGTTTTACTTAGGTTAATTAGGAATGTAACATCCGTTATACTTTACTAAGTAAAGAAATCTCCTAATTTGTTCATATCTAAGTCGAGTGATAATCGGTATCACTTTAGTCCGACAGATGTTCGCGCACAATTATAAACGCGTGATAGTCGAGCAATTAATTCATAAAATTCATGCATATCACACATATCGCTCGTAAGCAATTTACACAATTAACGTCTAAACCCAAGGAAACCCTCAAGATGTTTAGACCACACAATTAACATACCGTGCACCAAAATATACGCTAGCGTGAAGTTCACGCTCGCCCTGTACTCCTCGTAGCTCTAGGATCTAGAATAGATACGTAATACTACGTGTTAATTCCTAAGATCTCAACTTAATTCGGTATCTTCGAATAGACGCTAAATCCCGACAGCTAACCCCCGTTAATTAGTTAAATAAGATGGTTTGGGTTAGTTAATTACCAGTCTGTTACGTTATTTGTAACTTGCAATATTGTATTACTACTTAGGATTAAATCCATATAATCCATATAATTTGTTCATCGGTTATTATTCTTGATTATATATATAAATACTTACTTCTATATTATTTGTATATATATATATGTATATAGCAATATAGTTTTCTTTCTATATGTTATATTTGACCTTATAATATTATTATCTTTCAAACTCTCATTCCATGAGTGAGTTGGTCAACCTGACCCTCTTTGGTCAATTGATTTGACTTGGTCAACTGTATTAACTTGGTTGGTTTATCCAAGTATACAAGTTTATATAATTCATATTATAATCCTTGAATGATATAGTTCACCCATTATTTAATACTCTACATCTTAACATTAGAACTTCACATCTAATGTTTTATATTTGTATTTCACTATCTTATAACATCCCATCCTTAATAATATATGGTTACCCAACCATATCATATAATTTACTTCACTACAAATATTCTTATATATATATATGAATTATAAAACTCATTTATTAAAATGGTATCCCTGATAATATATTAATCTCCCCCTTAATGAATATTAATACCTTACAATTATTATAACATTATAAACCATAGCCTAAATTTCATTCCTCACTATTATAATTCTCACAACAGCCCATATCTTTTCATTAATTTCAATCTTATCCCACCAAATTATATAGTGTTACTGTTATATCCATATATCATATAACATGACATTTCCACTCTTATATTATAATTAACCTATGGTTTCTACCAAATTTAATTAATTGCTAACAGACCCTACTGTGAAGGTTTATTTCTCAACTCCCACGCTTTTCTTAAATTACAAATTGACCCCATTCATTTCATAATCTTTACATGTCATCTTTAAACTATATATTATACATCCTTATTAATTTAACTCCAAATAAATACCCAAAAATTCCCAAATAGACCCTAGTATATTCTAATCACTATTTCACCCCAGAATTTCCAAAAATTACGTTTTTATCCCACTTGTTTTCTAACTTTTACATTTTACTCCTAAACTTAATTTAAAGTTATAATTAAATTATTTAACTCATCTAATTTGGTCAACACCTCCAATATGGTCAAGGTTGACCTCCGTAATACGGCCTTGACCAATACTTTCCTGTATTTATGGTTTTGCCCTTAAACTTCTTAGAATTTACAAATTAGCCCTTAATTGTAAAAACTTACAAAATCCATTTAAACTCCTTTTAGCTCTAACTTTCAGCTATAATATCTTATAACCCCCTAACTTTTATATAATTACACTTAACCCATCACTTATACACCAGAACATTAACTAAGCTTATTTTTGCTTTAAAAATTCATTTATCTCATGAAATTCCAACTTAAATATTATAAATTCGTAGGTATTAGTCCCTTAAAATTCCTAGGTGATTAAAACTCACCATTTAAGCTTCTAGTAATTTATTTCCCCATCAGACCTTATACTAAATAAATACAGCTTAAAGTGTAAATAAAGTTTTAAATAACATAATAAAATTGCCTAAACACATGGCCTTTTACAAGCTTCATTTATAACATAAAAATGATATAAATGTTCATAAGAAACATTTAAGTCTCAGCTTCTTACCCAAGTACCCCATAACTTTTGTTATTTTCACTTTTATCCCTTTAACTTATATTATGACAATATAAATCATGTTACACTTAGGTAACTTATTCAAATGTGTTACTTAACACTTTAGTGCATTTATAAGTCAAATACAATCATTTAACCCATGTACCCATTCAACCCTATTTTATTTTGCAAGATTAATTAACTTAAAGCTTAAAAACATAACTTATGCTTAACTTACTTGTTTAATCTTCCAAAAACAGCTACCACACATAGTCACTCACGGTCCTAATTTGTATAAGAGCTTAGGATAGTTTTTAACTCAAAACATAACCTTAAACTTGATGATTTAGCCATTAAGACTTAGAAAATTACTTATCCTCCAAAGATAAACTTTTTGAGCTTGTTCACCATTTCCTTGTTCAGCTCAAGACTAGTGTTTGGAATACCATTTTGGTTTAGATTTATACATGGAAAGGAAAGATCAAATTAGGTCTTTGAATGTCTTAACAACATAAGGAACTTTAAGGCATCAAAATGGGCTCTAGAGTTCAATACTTTACCTTTGAGTTCAAAGGCAGATTTTACTTCAAAATATCGGCCCCTTGAAGAAAAATGACTAAGGATCAGATCTACCATAGATCTAAAGAAGTTAGATGAGTTTAGGTACTTAGAAGCCTTAAAAGAAGACTTACTCTTGAAATCTCTTGAAAGATGATTTCTTAATGAATTTGTGCTCAACAAAAGGAGCTAAATCATCCTTCATTTCAAGCATGAAAAGATGAAGAATAAATCAGTTTAAGAACTTATGTAAATCAGCCAAATTTTAAAAGAAGGTAAAGATGACTTTAAAGCACCTTTGTGTACCTTAAGCTTGTTAGAACTTTGCTATTCTTCCTCCATGGATATCCTACAGATTTTGGATCCAAAGATTCATATTTCTGTACATGGAAAGGAGTAATGAGTGAGTGGTGTTGTTTGTAAGGAAATAAGATGATTTACGGCTTAAAGAACATTTCTTTACCTTTGTTTGGATGACTTGGCTAGCCTTCTTTCCTTGGTATTATCTGTGGGTTTTAGGCCTCCATGCTACTGGTTTTTGAATGAAAAATGAAGGGGAGTATTTGGTGGTGTTTTGATGAAGAAAGAAAATGATTAAAAAGGTAAAATGAAGGAAAATTAGCTAGTTCACCATGAGTGTCAACCTTGAAGCTTGAGGATGAGGAAGATGGTCAAGAGATGGCTGATTTTCAGCCGGGATAAGAGGAAAAACGTGGGTAGCAGCAGCATGGGGCAAAGGAGAGTGATGGGAGTGAGAGAGTGTAAGTAAGGTAGTGAGTCTTGGGGTTCCCTAGGTAGTTAACTTAGGAAGCTTCCTTTAAAAAGGTAAAAAGAACTTTTGAACTCTCTTTTCCCCCTCAAAATCATTAGCCTTGGTATTTGTGGGTGGCTGATTTTTCTCAGATCTTTTTTATTTATAATGTTATGATATTAATGTTGTACATTTGTGACTTATCTCATGTTAGGTTGTGACACATGTTGTTACTTTTTATAAGGTGAATTTCTAAGTGATTATGTAACATCTCTTATCTCTAACACAATAAATCTTGTGTGGTCCCTGTAAACCATACTAAACAATCTAATATTATTCAGCACCGGAAATTAAACCTACGAGATGCCACCGCCGTTGCACACCTGTTGTACAACAAGGCTACCATAAACTATACTAAACGCTGTATATGATTAGATATAATCCCATAACATTTACATTACTTGTCCTTATATTACAATTGTAACCAAATACATTCGTATTCTAAAATACACACATAATCAAAATAGAGAACTCCAAAATCATCACCCAATCTACCCAACCCGCTCTTCAGCTGAGTGTCTTTATCTTTAAACCTGTAAAAACATTGATTGAAGGGGTCATCATAACCGTTGAGTATGTTATTATGCAACCCTAGAACCCTTTCACTTTACACTTAGGTTACTTTATCGAAGTTAACATGCAATCCAATTTATTTCATTAAAGATTTCCACCCTAAGCATGCATGTATATAAGAATAGAAACCAAGTAGGAACCACCAATCTATCATAACCTCACATTGCTTACACAATCACAAATCAGCTCAAATAATAATAAACATGTAAAACTGCTCATATCCTTCACAAGGAAAACTCCAACAGTATAAGCATAAAAGGATTGCTCACGTCTTTCACAGAAAAGTTCCAAATATATGACCATATAAAGAATTCTCAAACCATTCACAAACAAGCTCCAGTAATATGGACAGATAAGAACTGCGCACATCATAAGTAGTTAAACTCAATTAAACATAAACATATCAAAACTGCACGTATCATTCTCAGGTAGGCTCCAACAATATTAAGCATAAGGGGGTAGATTGAAATACCTTGAAATTAAAAATAGTGATTAAATAGGCTAATGAAGATTTTAAAAGCTTAATTATGCCTAAATAAATATTAGGGAACAATTCCCGAGGAAAACTGATCCTTAAAACGGATTAAAAATACAAATGAACCTTAAAGCGCGTTTTTCGAGGAAACCAGGAAAACGTGACTTTAAGCGGGTTAAATAGACCCATAATAATTTTAGTCAATCAAATGTATATATTTAGACATTAGTGAAGGTCTAGAATCATTAAATTAATTAAACGAGTAAATTCTAGAAAACGGGTTCCGGTAAGTGAATAATGTAAAAACTAGAACTGTGGGGTGTTAGTTGTAATAAAACAAAAATAACTCTCTCCCCTTGCAAATAAAAAAATCTGAAGTTTTGTGTGTGTATGAGTGTGGCCGGCTCACTCATCCTTTCCCCCTCTCTTTATTTGCTTTTAGCAACAAAAGGACAAGAAAATAAAGTAGAAAGCAAAAACAAACAAGTCTCTCTCCTCTCTACCAACCCTCTCTCACCCGTACTCCCTCCTTCTCTTCTGAATTTTCTTCTTCCTCCGGCCTGTTAATGGCGATTTAGAAGGCTCCACCCAGCACTCGATCTCCTTCTCTTCCATTTTTGAAGGTGCAAATCAACTTCAAATCTCATAAAAATTACACCATTGCACTCATCTTCTATTGGGCTTCATTTTCCACCTTCCAAAAGTTGAGAAGCTCACACTTCATCACCATGGTTATAGCTCATTTGGAGCTTGAAGACCACCATTGTGACCCCCCATCTCCACATTGTTCTAAGGTAAAAATAGTCTCAAAAGTCCATCTTTTTCCAGCTTTTATTTGCAAAACGAAAATACAAGTTGAGCCTTGTTTTTCTTCCCATTCCAGCGGTTTTAGTTGGCTATCTTGGAGATGGAAACCTTACCTCTTTGCTGTCCAAAAGTTCGACTAAGGAACACAAGGTAAATGCCCCTTATAAACCCTAACATGTATTAAGGTTTAGGCTAGTTAAAGATAAGTTTCTAAGTTGGTATGGTGGTATGGATGGCTCTAGCATTGTCGATTTGGTGAACCAAGAACAAGAGGGAAGAAGAAAAGAACAAGTAAAGAAGAAGAAGAAAAGAGAAAAGAAAGAAAGCTAACAAGCCAAGGTAAATGAACAAAACCTAGAGCTAGTTTGTAAGTAATGTAAAACAGATTTTATGCTTGAGTATGAGAGAATTACATTGTTGATTAAGTATTGTCTAGACTGTTACATATTGAGTAAGAAGTTGTATTTTAGTGATGTTTAAAAAAAATGATGAGTAAAGGCTTATAAGGTAAGAAAGGTAAATTGCAATTGTGTTTGGAGATTGGTGTAATGATGTCTTGGATAAACAGGTGTGCTAAGTGGTAATGAGTGAGAAAAACAATGTGGTGAGAATGCTAAATTTTAGGGGAACCTTTGTCAAAATTTAGATAGAAACTAAATGACCTAGGAGCTTAATGTGGGTAGAAAACCACTTTGAAAACAGACTGAAAGAGAGCTAAGTAGTGGGAAGAACTAGGGTTGAAGATAATGCAATTTGAACTCTAGAAATGGTATTAGTTTGGGAAGTATTGGGTGGTAGAAGTGAGAGCAAAAATTTGTACCATGAGAGGAACTAGGAAGAATCAATGCAAGTGCTGAAATGAAAGTTAGAAAAATTGTGTGAATTAACATGGAAATAGGGAATGAGTTTGGTGATGGATTTATGGAAGTTTAGAGAGTCATTTAGGTAATTAAACACGTTGGATTAAGTGTGGGAAGAATGGGAAACTGAATGGGCAAAGAGAGATGTGTAATAGAAATTGAAAATGTAAAAACTAGAAAAATCCTGCTATGGTCCGGGACTTAAGTCCCTAAGGAATTCCCGGACCAGTACATTACAAGCGCCAAGAATTTTCCTGCAACCTTGGTCCGGGACTTAGTCCCCTGTTAAACTCCCAGACCATGCAAAAAAATCAGCCGAGAGTTCAAGTGTGCTTTGGTCCGGGACTTAGTTGATGTATAAAGACCCGGACCATGTGAAATTTTCATTCGAGACTTAGACCAAAGGTTGGTCCAGGACTTAGGACCCGGACAAGGTCCTAGACCAACCCAAAATCTTGAAATTAAGTTAAAAAGTGGGTTTTAAGACGAGGTGAATGGTAATGATAGTATAAGATAATTAGGACTTGGTTAATGATGTTTACTGATCATTAAAGGTATAAACAAGTTTGAAAGGTAATGAAGAGTAAGTAACCTATGTGAAAGTGTATGAATTGTAAGGACACGTAACTATAAGTTAGGAAACGTAAAATATGAAACGAGTTAAGTTAATTATAGATAATTAACCGCTCGATCTCATGTATGTGATAAGATTGGAATATTCAAACATCGAAGGGGAGTCGGTGAGTCCAAGGACAACGGTGAACGATATGATTTTCTCATGTCCTGTATGCTACCTTGGCTACTCTGATTTGTGTGTTTGTGTGCTATTTGATCACCTAAATAAGATAAAACACACGAATCTGATTTATTGCACCTTCTTATACTTGTAGTGTATGTTTATTGTTGTTTGTATTTGAACTCTTAGTTTGTATAATTCATGAAATGTATGAATGATGATGAGGTGCTTGAATGTGGTTGTGCATTTGTGCTAACCCTTGACTTAGTGATTGTGAACTGATTCTCACTAACTTATTAACTATGTAACCCTCTAACTTTGACTAAATTGGTAAATTGGAAGTGTGTAAGAAGCCCGATATAGTTTCGGCCACGCGTGAGGATGAGGAGACACAAGAGGTTGGATCCGATTCCTGGCCTTAATCTTTTCCATGGTCCAAACCCCTTAAATGGGTAGCAACCTGGATTAGTGAGCCACCCCAAAGCCCGGTGGTGGGACGGTGTAGTCCCTGCCCGGAGGTCATACCGACTTAACTTGAGTATAATGTAAGAAAGTAAGTATTTTATGAGTAAGACCAAGGCTGGTGTAAGTCACATGGTCCCGAGTAAAAGAGTAAAGAACATCCGATTAACCCGGATGGGTAACTGGCTAACAAAGAATAAAGTAGGGAATCGTGAAGTGTATTACCATGTGGATTGACTTGTGTATTGCCTCCCGTTTGTATGTATGGTATCCTTGTATGTTTGTACCTTGTATTTATTTACCTTGTGTGCTTGTAATGCTTTCCGTAATAGCATGTATGCATGTATAAAATAAATGAACTCCATGTATTCGACCAAGTAGTCGGCATACCCTCGTTTGTACGCGGGGTATGCGAATTTCATATGCAGCTTTTGCTGAGCCCCTAGGGGCACTGTTTTTATTTTCCAGGTACTGAAGCGGATTTGGTCGAAGTTGAGACCGGTTTGCTATGCTTAGCTAGCTAGGGTTAACTTGTTGATAGTAGTGAATTGTACTCGGGCGTGTAGCCCTATCAATGACCGGTGTGCCACGTTCAGTATGTAGCTATGCTATGAAATAAGGAAGCCCTGAAGGGAATAAGTAAAGAGTGGTACTCGTAGTCGTCAGTATAACCAGTGAGCATAGGCTGTATGTTAGAAATGTATATTAGTACTCGGTACATTTGGTTAGTAGATGTAAAGATTCGGTCATGTATTGTAAGTGTTGAGCAACGTATGAATGGAGAATTGTTGTACTCGGTTTGTAATTGAAGTGTGGATTGTATTTGTTTAGTACTCGGGTACTCCGGTCCATCAGACCGATGCTGTAATGGAAGTAGGCGTTGTTAGTCACGTGGGTTGCTAGCGGCATTGTATCATCCGCCGTTGTGTAAGGAATTATCCGCTGCGTATGTATGGAGGTACGATATGATTAGACGGTAATGACGGGATTAGCGGTAGGGGTGTTACAAAAAGTGGTATCAGAGTGAAGTATCGCTCTGATGACTTGAAATACCGAGTTTAGGAAATACCGAGTTAGGAATTAGAAGTTTAGGGCTAAGAGCTGAGTGATAGCGTGAGAGATACACTAGTTAGGAACCGCCGGTGTGTACCGGATACCTACAATACCAGACCCGCCCTCCACATCCCACGTTGTATAACTTGGGAAAGAACGCCAGAGAGAAAGAAAGTCCTCTCATACTCGGGAAAACCCGATCTAGCAGTTGTGAAATCATGATACGTTAAACAAGAATCTGATATATAGTAGATTCCAAGAATTGGAAGTCCTAGAGATGGTTCCCGGTCGAACAACAATACCCGCACTTAATAGCGGTCGAATGAGAATCCATACCATAAGGAGACCGGAATCTACAACAGCATGAAGCGACATGTGCAGCTGTCGCGAGAACATGGCTGGTCAAGCAGCAGTAGGAAGAGAAGCACTAAGCGTGCAACGAAGCGGAAAGAGGAGGAGTAACCAAACCCAAGACATGAGTCTACGGGACTGCAACGGTTAGATAATACCACCAATGGTATATTAACTGACTAAGAACCTAGTCAGGAGTGGTTAACTCCAAAACTACAACGCTAAAGAGGTTACAATACCTGGCCGGTATGCTTAGGCAACTACGAGAACATATAAGGAATACACTTCGATAGGACTATAGAAGTAGTGCCTAACAAGCTAAGACTCGATAACCACGGTAAACGTGTGGGAACGAGCGACAAGGAAAAACATAGAACAAATAAATAGGGATCTCCAAGGATTGGAGAAGCACCTTGATCAATGACAGCCACGTCAAGATCACTAAGAAGTTACTCAGAAGATTGATTAACCCAATTAAAAGATTAGTGGATCAAGGGAAGAGCCAACAAGGCTATCGAATATGCCAGGAAACAATACCGTGATCGGTATGAGTTTACCCAAAAACCACCAGTACCGCGCACTTGCCACGGCAAGTGCAGTAATAACAAGACTACTCAGAGAAACTGTTAACAAACCACAAGTACTTAATAAAGTACAGTGATCGCAATGAAGCAACTACAGGATTCCAAATTTTAAGGACTTGAAGAATGAAACCTTGGAAGGGCCTAACGGTCCCATCATTGTAGCAAGGAACATACCAGTCAGCGGGGAGCTAGACTTGGCAGAATCAACCGGCATTAAAATGCCAACAAAATTTTTCTTTCAAACCCAAATTTTTCTTTAAAAACTCAAACAATTTTTTTAAAACCCCGATATTTTAAAACCAGACCAGAAGATTCACAATAAGATATCATAGGACGATATAAGACGAGTCGACAACAGAATACTCCACCTAGGCGTGTGACTAACACTACGAGTATACACAAATGAGGTGTGGGACGACCGCACTCCTGTAGGAGCTTGCGGGCCTGACAGACCTACTTGTAGGATGGTCGGGTAAGTAGCAATGTATCAGTAAGGTACCCCACATATGTATATGAGTGGTGTACAAAACACGAGGAGTAGTTGACTCCGTTCTACAGACCGTAAGTAGGTTCAAGCCAGAACAGTTGGATGCCACAAACGATCAAAGAGAAGGAACTTAGTTAAGTTAATGAGTATAAAGGAGCTCAGAGAATTCATCTTAAGGTAAGGAATAAGGATTAGGAAGTGCTAAGAGCATAGAATAGTAAGCATAGACATTGTATATGTCTCGAGGATATCAAAACAAAAGCATGAAAGCTGGAATGAATACCCAGCCTCAAACAGTAAGGCGGATGCCTACTCGGACACGTTAATGTTTGATGAACGGGATAGAGTTCCCAAAACAATCACCACACTGGTGGAACGGAACCCTTAATTACGGTCCAAAACCGTGTATAATTACGGTTGTGGACCGTAATCTACGTGGGCGTCAATAAAGATGGCGACGTCTTTAATTACGGTTTAAACCGTAATTAAAGCCCTTTTCCGGCCCGCGTGTCATTGACTTTACATTACGGTTATTGGTAAAACCGTGATCTAAAGTCCTTCGGCGCGCGCGCGCTGAAGGACTTTAGATCACGGTTTTACCAATAACCGTAATGTAAAGTCGACACTTTAGATGACGGTTTGGAAATAACCGTCATTTAAGTCTTTTGGCGCGCGCGCCCAAAGGACTTTAGATGACGGTTATTATTAGAACCGTCATCTAAAGTGTATTTTTTTTATTATTTTTTTTTTTACAAATCTACACAATTGCAACAGAGACAGAATTGTAACAGATAAGCAACAGAGGGCAGAAACTGCACAATTGAACCACCCTGAATCAAATACCAACAACACAAATTCATTCTCTACGCACAATTGCAACAGAGATAACATCTAATAAAGCACCAGATCGAAATCTGTAACATATTCAATTGCATATTCAATATGTTACACAATTGCAACAGAGATAACAATTGCAAATTCATTCTCTGCGCACAATTGCAACAGAAATATTCAATACAACAGCTAGAATCTGTTACAGCAGCAGCAACTAGCAATTCATTACAAAAAATATAATCTGTTACAGCAGCAGCAACTAACAGAATCAGAGGGCTACAAAGGTAGCAGTGTAACCTATACATGGTAGATACACTAGGATGACTCCCAACAAGAAATAGCATAAAACAGAAGCGTAAAACAGTACAAAACGGTGCAGAAAACTGTAAAAACAAAATCCATGATAGCAGCATCAGAGCTAGCTAGTCTACCACTCCATTCTCATAAACATGGCTGCCATGCTCTCTCTGACATGCAACAAGTCGGCAGGAGCATAAGTCTTGAATCTGGCATAATGCTCTTTAATCTGCAACAAGAAAAGGAATGGAACACATAATGAGATTAAGATAAAGACACAAAAAATCTGCCGAAAGAATTAAATACAAGACAACGTTCGTATTACCTTGTCTATATCATTCTTAAAACCTGGGAAGTACCCGCAGAACTCGTACATATACCGCATCACGTAGTACCCGCAACTCTTAGAATCCCTTGGGTAGGGCACTAAATCACCAAAATTCACAAATGTAAAACAATTGTACAAAGATAATAGCAGCACGAATGAAATACATGAATTACCAAACCTGGATGTAATCGACGGTCAAATCACCAAACTCTCCCTGAGGGGTTTTTTTGTAACAACTGTTACATATATTAACAAAAGCGTTTAGCAAAATGAACAAGTACATTAATTTTGGTTCAAAAAACTTACAAACAATTAAATAGTAATAAAAACTTACTCTTTGATTAAGTCTTCAGTGTTGAATTCTGTCCACTGCCCTAGTGGATCTAGAACGAGCAGAGTAGTAGTGGTGGCAGCGCAGAATATAAACAAAGCCCAGTGGTGGCTACAATGTCAAATACAAAATGAAATAAGAAATGATGGTAAAAAAGTTAGCTAATTAGTATGTAATTTTATATTAGAACTCACGTTTGGTGATACGGCATTAGAATGAATAATTTATTCTGTTGATCAACAACATTGAAGCAATGAATCATGTATTCACAAAACCTCCCCGGGTCCCTAGTGACTGAGTCGTACGATAAACGCTTCGGGCACACCGCAGTAATGGAGGTCATGTCCTTCTCAGCACATCTCTCAAGCAGACATCTATTATATCACATGTACTATAAAAAGTTAGCCAATGCAACTTCATAGATACTTACTCTATATGTTTTTACAGTATGAGGAAAGAACACTTACTTTAGATAAGCTTGAATAATGTTAATGTTCAGATAATCCCCACACATCATCTCTGATGTCCTCAAAGTTGATTGCCGTGATCATATCTTCTTCGTAGTGAAACATCGACTTTGGAAGCGTCATCATGAAGTTGTTAGTTTGAGATGACTTCAACATGATCTTGTCGTAGAGATTCATCTGCTTGGCCCCCAAAACATTAACAAGTTTTTTGTGGCAGTGCGAGCTTATTTTTAGGCGCCTCAGAAGTCCTGGTGCGACCCCGGACGGGCGCTGGATTCTTACCTTTCGCACCCCGACTCACTGGATTCTTACCCTTCACACACAAACAGTAAAGCATAAATGTAAAGATAATTACTAATTGATTATTATAGTAACATTAAACATTTATCTAGAACATACCCTTGTACTTCTGACAGGATTCGCCGGCGCGCGGATCTCTTCTTCTCTGGGCCGGGATACGCGGCGAGGAAGATCAGGGATCTCAGGATTCGCCGGCGCGCTGGTCTCTTCTAGTCTGGGCCGGGTTACGCGGCGAGGAAGCTCAGGGATCTATAATAGATTAGATTAGACACTTAATGCTAAATAATGCATTTTATTAGATACTAAATGGTTGTCAAACAGTCTTACTCATCGGTGACAACAATATAACATGCTGGCCAGGGCAATATGTCTCCCTTCGCTTCGATCAGCGTGCATTTGTTGTCAAACGCCATCGGAAGGTATGCATGCTCAAATCCATCAACTATCAGGTCCAAGGTCACACGCGCGTAGAATGGGGGTAGACGTACGAAACTGATGAGCGTGAGTGGACCTGATGGCAACACCGTCCCGTAGGCCGCATCTACAGGGTGCCCTTCTAATGGTATTTGGAAGATGACATTTTTTTTGCTCCTTTAATAAACAAAGATAATACGTGAAATAAATAAGTGATTCCAATCTAATACTATTTAAATAACTTTATTTTAGGAGAAAAATAGTTAAACAAAGTTAACCTGGATGTTGGCAAAAGGGTACGGGTCAGCGGCCGGAGCACAACTAGACGAGGAAGACAGTCGAGGAGGATCTAGCTGCTGCTGCTGCTGCTGAGTAGTCGCATGTGCAATCCCATTCAACGCTTCCTGCAGCCTCTCCTCGATAGCCCGGCGCTCAGCAGCCTGTTTCTCGTCATTAGCTTGGCGCTCAGCAGCGAACCTACGCTCTACCATCGCCTCGACTTCAGCAGCACTCAGCTGACCCTTCCTAGCAGATGGCGGGAATACGTTCTTCTGACGTACTTCTCCCCCAAATCCTCTAACACGCCCGGGTGATCCTTCTTCCCAAGCATTTGATTGAGCGCGTCATCTTGAGAAGGAGGAGCGTGTAAGTCTACTTCTCCTCTCTGTGCCGCTTCGTACTGTCCAATTTTCAAAGAAGTTAACACTAAATTTAAGATCAACAAACACTTGATTATATAAGTAAATTATTTAACAGCTACTTTCAAATACTTACAATTTGGTTAGCCAGTTGTTCCATCGCAGCATTAGGAAATATCCTCTGACCTTCGCTGGTCGTTTTCTGGCGTCCCAGTATGTACATCTGCACCCTCCTCGCCTCAGAGACATCCTCGATCGGGCATTCACTTCCATCCTCGTTCCTCCGTGTCAGCAAACCAGCTTCTTTCCATCCCTCGAGGCTGCCCACATATCCCCTTCGTCCCATGGTGTGGGGGGTAGATATTAGCTTCACGGTTTTGCCGTGCTTGTTCTTGTATTTGGTGTTAAGAAAGTACAACAGGAAATTAATTATAAATCAGGGATAAAGCATTATGAGCATTAATTAAGAAAAGAGTACACACAAACATACCCTGAACTCGGGGGTGGCGTGCCGCTCAACGAACTCCTTCCACTCCTCTTCAGTGATCATGCCATTGTACACAACATACGGCGGAGGCTCACGTGGTGGCACCCTGTTGATCCAATGCTCAACCAAGTAGTGGCGGAATGATTTAGCTTTGCCGGACACCAAAGAAAGAACGGTCTTCTTCACTTCTTCTGGGATCTTGTATCGTTCTTGCACCTTCTTCCAGATGGTCTCCTTAACTTCTTCCGGGACTTGTTTCCATGTGTGGTTGATGCAGCAATGTGATCTGGCCAGAGTCCCTAGCATACTAGTGAACTCTGACCTGCTGCCCCCACCATACCTCCCATACTTGTCCCACAGAAGACTAATCTGATCCGGTTTCTGCAGTTTCAACCCACGGGTCGGACCTCTACCTCTGGGTCTCTGAGTAGCACTCGTAGAAGGTGCACTCATGGAAGGGCCAACAGCAGCAGCGGTAGATGTAGATGGGGGCAACAGCAGCAGCGGCAGATGTAGATGGGACCGGTACCATTTGCTGCTCATTTTCCTCCTCCTGACGACAAAATAAATCGAACTCTTCATCAGCCATGTCCGGATCAGCCATGCCTGCAAGGATTGAAATACAATTTGAATTAAATTAAGCATTTCATAATGGTCATAAACAAGCAATAAATAAAAGGTAATTTCATATAAATTTTTATAGTAATAACTTACATACACCATTATCTCTCAACCCACATTCCCTCGTTATGGTCTGATCGTATATACTCACGATGACCTGTGACCTCAGCCTCTTCCAATGAAATAGGAACAGTTGGAGGTTCATCTTCTGCATCATACTCATCCTCATCAACCACACCATCCACACCAACTATTCCTCTTCTCCCTTTAAGCACAACAGACCATCTAGGATTACAGGGATCAGTAAAAAAATATCTGCTTAACCTTCGTCCCAACAACGAATGGCTCAACCGTGGGAGTAGCTCTAGACAGATCAACCAGTTTCATACCATGCTCCTCCTCACGGTAGCCATGATTGTTGTTAACCCAGTTACAGCGGAAAACACACATTTCGTAGCTGTTGTAGTCCAATACCCAGATGTCTTGTATAACACCGAAATATGATTGTTGTACTGAGACAGGACTATGACCCACGACACCGATGTCATATAAGTTTTGATAAGCTTCAAGCTCTACACCACTGTTTTGATTCGTTGACTTCTGATCCTGACGTTCTGTGAAAAGGTGAATCCGTTGACATCGTACCCCTCATAAGAAATTACATCCAGATTTGGTCCAAATGCAACTACTTTAATCAGTTCAGGCACATTCGTGGACTGATCGGACAACACTCTCTTTGAACCATCGGACAAATGTCCTATTCTGCTCATTTTGTAGTCTAACGTCACTCATGTTTGGATATTGTGCTCTTAAAACACACAAGTGTTCATCAAAGTATGGTTCAACATCTTCAAGATGACTTAGCACAACTAAATGAGCTTTGTTAAGAGTGTCTATGTCAATTCTTTTCAGTTTCCTTCCAACCGTGCCAACACCCTTCAATCTTCCCTCGTGTCTAGAACGTGGAAGTCCAATGGTATCGACACCTTCTAGGTAATTGGTGCAGAAGTCTACAACTTCCTCTGTGATAGTGCCCTCTATAATACTACCCTCTGGGTGACGACGGTTCTTCATTTTCTTCTTCAGGACACCCATGTACCTTTCAAACGGATACATGTAGCGAAGGTACAAAGGACCACACATCAGAATCTCTCTTACAAGATGCACGAGGAGATGTATCATTATGTCGAAGAACGATGGAGGAAAATACATCTCCAGCTGGCACATTGTCACAATAAGATCCTTTTGTAATTTAGACAGAGTGTCCACATCAAGAACCTTAGACGAAATGGATTTGAGGAAGACACTGACGTTTGTGATTGTGTGTCTGACAGCATCCGGCAAGATCCCACGTAGTGCAATTGGCAAAAATTCTTGAAGTAGGACATGATAATCGTGAGATTTCATTCCTACTAATTTGAAATCTGTCATGGACACTAGGTTTCTTATGTTTGAGGAGTAACCTGATGGCACCTTGATGTTGTAAAGGGTACTGCATAGACTATGTTTTCTCTTCTTTAGACAGAGTGTGACAGGCAGGAGGCAAGAATGTGCGTTTTCCACGTTCTTGGGGGCCAAGCTCTGTGCGTATGCCCAACTCAATTAAATCTTTTCTTCCTTTCAAATGATCCTTGTCTTTCCTTTTATGTTCAAAAGGGTGCTAGTGATACTTTCACCCACGTTCTTCTCGACATGCATCCCATCGATACAATGTCTAACCTCCAGATGCTGCCAGTACTGTAGTTCCAAAATATTGATTTCTTTTTCCAGACACTTTTTTCACCACTTTTGGTTGGCGGCCCGAAGTTGTTCACAATATTATCCAACTTTTTGTAAATCTCTGTACCTGTCAAAGGCTGGCGCGCCATGCTGTGATCAGTTTTCCCATCGAACTCTTTCGCCATCTTTCGATACTTATGTCCTTTTGGAAGCATTTTTCGGTGGCCCATATACACAGTTTTCCCACTATGTTTCAAGCGAATGCTACAAGTGTTTTCACCACAAATCGGACACGCCAACGCCCCCTTGATTGAATAGCCTGAAAGATTACCATAGGCGGGGAAATCATTGATTGTGCAGTACAACATAGCACGCAAATTGAAGTCCTCTTTACTGAATGAGTCGTAAACCAGCCCCTTCATTCCACAAGAGTTGTAGATCCTCTATCAAAGGTTGTAGGAATACGTCAATTTTGTTGCCCGGTTGCTTTGGACCAGATATTAACAAAGACAACAAGATGTCTTCTTGGTTTCATGCATAACCACGGCGGTAGATTGTAAATAACAAAAGCACAGGCCAGGTACTATGTATGCTACTCAAAGTACCGTAAGGGTTCATCCCATCTGTGCACAAGCCTAGCCTTAGGTTTCTCGGTTCGTTACCAAACTCAAAAAATTTTACGTCTATGTTTCTCCACTGTGGTGCATCAGCGGGATGTCTCAATCTGCCATCCTTTTTCCTGTGAACTGAATGCCATCGAAGATTCTCTGCGTCTTTCTCAATGGAGAACAAACGTCTGAACCTTGGAATGATGGGCAGGTACCACAGTACCTTAGCTGGTGAACCTTTCTTACTACCGCTGATGTGAGTTTGTTGTTTCTTATACCGTGACGCTCCACATGCTGAACAGCTTTCAGCAAATTCATCCGATTTCCAAAACAGCATGCAACCATTTGGACAAGCATGAATTTTCTGGTACCCCATACCCATTGGGCACATCATTTTTTTGGCTGAGTACGTAGTCGTTGGTAAAACGTTGTCCACCGGAAGAACGTATTTCAATAGTTCCAGGAGGTCAGTGAAACTTACGTCGCTCCAGCCATGTTTCGCTTTCAAGTTGAATAGCTTGAGGACGACACTCAACTTGCTTAACTTTGTAGGGTCACACCCGGGGTACAACGGTGTTTTGGATGAATCCAACAAATTTCATGCTTGTCTGGCGTGTTAGAGTAATGTCGTTCCACATCTTCGAGCATAGTCTCAATGTCATCATCCCAGAAATCTGGCTCAACGTTCGCTGTAACGTCTTCTGGATCACCAGCAACTGTATCATCTCCAAGTTCTGTTTCTGTGTTTGCCTGACCATTATCCCCTTCGTCAGGCTTAATAACATCGAACGCACTCTGACCATGCCATCGGATTATGTCTTGGAAATCTTTTGTAAAACCGCGGCGGATCAGATGTTCCTTAATTGTTTCAACGCCGCGATATCTCAGATTGTTTTGGCAGTCGATACACGGACAAAATATGTATCCCTTGTCTGTAGGTTTCAGATTGTTCGCCAACACCGTGCATAACTTATCAACTCCTTCTAAAAACTTGTCGTCCAAATTTCCGCTGTAAATCCACGAACGTTCCATCTCCTTCTAGCTATTTATATGAAGGCAGCCATTTCATACCGTCACCCGTGGCAGAGTCTTTACACTTTTGTATCTTATCAACCTAAATCCATCCATGAGTATTAAATCCCACCGGTGAACGTGTTTTTAATATGTAATTTATTGAAAATTTCGGCAGCATCTCCCTACAGTTCTTCAAATGCACGATATTATGATATTAATCAATAATATATGCATTCGAAGAACAATAAAGAGATACTGCTGAAATAATCAATAAAGTACATATTAAAAGCACATTCACACCCTAGGTGTGTGATTTAACAATCGTGGACAGTCCCGACAGGGACTGCCGAAGATATACCTCTATTAGGTATATCTTGGGCGGATAACTATGTTTGGTAGTTTGTCAAATATTATATGTATATATATAAATCTTACCTCTGGTAGACGATTAGCCGATGCTAAACGGTTGAGGTCGGAAGCCTAAATAAAGTCGTAGTCCTGATGCATAAATGAAAAACGACAACATTAGAATTCATCAAAAAATCAAGGTTAAATGCTAGCTAAACCGGAAAAAAATCGACAGCATCTCCCCTATATTTCTAACGTCTCCAAATCAGTTTTATCAAAGTCAAATTCGCACGCACCATCTAGGAAACTGAAGCTGAAATCCAACTGAAATCAAAACAGAAAACTAAGTTGTGTTCTTGCTTTCTTCCATGTCTGTTTTTTTTCTTTCAACTGATTATACATCTCTAACTCCTTACCCAGTTACTTAAATATTCCATTAAGCTTTAAAATCCAGACCAAAACTCAAACAACTTGTTACAGTTCTGTTCCATTCATGAAACTGAGATATGCTACAGTTCTGTTCCATTCATTTTTCAGGAATCGGTAATATACTTGAACTTACTTTCTTTCCTGTGGCAGTTTTAAGTAGTAGCATTTTTAAAACTACAATTATGTATTAATTGTAATACTAAATGCTAAGAATAAATAAATACAGCAGTTTACAGATTGGTTTGCAAAGTTACCGTAACTAAGCACCGAAGTGGGCAAGTAGTGTAGAAATCAGCCCACGAACTAGGTCGCAATTAACTGTGAATCTGGGCACAAATATATGAACAAGGTTAGAATATTTGCCATTACACTCTCAGGATTCGATACAAACGAGCTTAGAACTTGCAATCGAAATGCATGTATATGAACAAAGTTAGAAAAAAACGACAATCAATCGATCGCATACCCAATACGCGATAGAGACGTCGACGGTGAGACCAGTGGTAGATGGGTGGTGACCGGCGGCGATGGGAGTGACAAAGGTGGTGGGAGCGACGGCGGCGATGGCCGTTAGCAAGGTGACGGGAGAGAGGAGGCGATTTCAGTGAGGAAGATAGCGCGAAAGAGAGAAGAGTTACTGTGAGTAGAGTGTGCAGAGTGTAGGCAAATGTTTTAAATGGACTTTAGATTACGGTTTACATGTAAACCGTAAACTAAAGTCACACTTTACATGACGGTTCCCAAAAAAACCGTAATCTAAAGTGTAACGAAATTAAAAAAAAAAAGCGCGATAATTATTTGGCATATGTTGGGTTTCAAACATAGGTAACACATTAATAAAGTTTTTATTAATCTAAAATACGCTGGTAAAACGACGTCGTTTACCGTAATCTAAAGTGTAACGAAATAAAAAAATAGCGCGATAATTATTTGGCATATGTTGGGTTTCAAACATAGGTAACACATTAATATAAAGTTTTTATTAATCTAAAATACACTGGTAAAACGACGTCGTTAACTGTAATTTAGATTACGCGCGGAGTCAAAAAAATCAAATAATACGGGAAATATTTGGCGTCAGGTCAAAACGACGTCGTTGACCATCAGTCGGAGGTAGGCGCGCCTTTTTTAGGACGGACTTTAGATGACGGTTATTAGTGAAACCGTAATCTAAAGTCCGTTGACCGTAAAGCGTGCGTCAACACGGGACTTTAGATTACGGTTTCACTAATAACCGTCATCTAAAGTCCGTCCTAAAAAGGCGCGCCCACCTCCGATCGATTATTGATTACGTTTAATTCAATCATCGTCGCTAATTAATTCCGGCCTTCCTATTAATCACGGTGTCTGTTAAAGCCGTGATTAAACCACCGTCATTAAAGGCTCGCGTTCCACCAGTCATGACTACCGGGAATATTAATCTTCACCAAGAGGATGTTTGAACGGTCTAGAACGCAATGAAGAAGTACCAACGGTCTACCCAAGAATGGGAGTTATAACCAAAATGGGATAGTTCAAATACAATACCACAATGCGGTGTAGTAACGCAGCATTCGTAAAGTTAGCCAGATGTAATGGTGTAACCTAGTAACATCTAGGAGAAATCCTTGAAGGGTGCATAAGTCAACAACAGTTGAACGAAGTGTCGTGACAAGAACGCAAAAGCTAAAAAAAATGCTGCTCGTGTTAGAACAAGAAGGGATTCCAGTTAACAGGGGATACCCTAAATTAGCAAAGAGCACCGAATAACGCCAGATGCCTAAGGGGCCTCCATAAACGGAAGCGTGATGCAACAATCTGGCCATGGAGCCCAGCAACACCTCCGGCCATATAATGGTATACAGAGAAGTAGAAACATGTATAAACAACCTGCAAAGAGCATAGCTCGAAGCAATGTGGCTTAAAGGCCATGAACCAACTGCATTGTGTAGATTCAAACGGTTGCAAAACCCACGTTATATAATAATAAGAGAAACCGAGAATGGCACCAGTAGAGAGAGGAGTGGTATTATCTCATAAAATGAATAGAGTGACAATCGAACCACTCGAATATAATTCAATATAGTGAGTAGCCTAGAGTAAGGACTACCTCAGTGTCACTGTCGCTAGCGTCGCCCTAGTATACAATGACAAGGCTTTTAATTGCCTTCATGCCATCTGTAGTAATAGTAACACAGAGGCATAAGAATCTAAATGATGACAACACCATCTAGCCACACTTGGGCACTATGAGAAATCAGAGGAGTGAAGATACCTCTCGTAATCATAAGGCCACCAATGTGGTGATTATGTGAAACCCTTAGAAAAGGCTGTCACCTACTATAACATCAAAACCTACGCATGTAATTATTTCCAAGAGACAGTTTGAACAGGAAAGCAAAATTCCAGTAACTAGTATGACTAGAAAGAAGCTTGATAGTAATGGTTGAAAACCGAAGAGTAGACAGTTTAGAAGCAACATAGAATGTGTATAATGTAGATTGTAGAGTAATAACGCTCAAGAGCATAGAGACTTGAAGGAGTAGTATACTCTGTAGTCAACTAAGAAAATGGTGAACCATTGTATGATTGGCGGAAGTACATAAGTAGAGACTAACATAGTAACCTTGTCATGAGACTTATGAGTGGAAATAAACCCCTCAACAAGAACTTTCACTTGCCAGTGATGGTATACTCTTCTATAAGAGAATGGACCTGTACCCTTGGAGTTTCCTTAGGATGTCCCAATGACGTGCATAGAGAAGAAAAGATACACGACCAGACCTTACACCTAATGCCCAAAGTATAAGGCAATGAGCGCCAAAATCAAGCAATGCAAGTGCTTATTTTGACACATCTAATGACCAACGCTCAAAGGAGCTGGTGATCCAATAGACTACGTCATCCTTGGTCAACCAAATTACTTGGAAATGACATCATAAGTAATGCAAAAATGTGAGGTAAGCTAACCTGCACATGAAAACCCAAATGGAATCGAACATCTCCACATTAAAAAGATAATCATCTTACGAGTTGATACGACGACAACCATACACACAAACCTATAGAACTCCCGGTGAGCTCACACCACGAACGGATTGAATGTAAAGGTAACATTGGAGTGTATAGTTGAGGAATGGTGCCAATAGCAATGGACAAAGTATAAAGGCAAGCTACCACAATAGTAGAGTCATGAAAAAATGTTTGTATAATGAGTAAGAATACGGAGCGCAACAAGCGACCACTATGAAAATGTAGTTAGACAATAACATGGGAAACAAAACCATGAGCTGAAAATGTAGTTGAAAAGCTCACACTTCATCACCAGGTTGTTAGCTCATTTGGATCTTGAAGACTACCATTGTAACCCCCTCCATCTCCACATTGTTCTAAGGTAAAAATAGTCTCAAAAGTCCATCTTTTTCCAGCTTTTATTTGCAAAACGAAAATACAAGTTGAAACTTGTTTTTCTTCCCCTTCCAGCCAGTTTGGTTGGCTATCTTGGAGCTGGAAATCTTACCTCTTTGTGTCCAAAAGTTCCACTAAGGAAACAAGGTAAATGCCCCTTATAAACCTTAACATGTATTAAGGTTTAGGTTAGTTAAAGATTAGTTTCTAAGTTGGTATGGTGGTATGGATGGCTGTAGCATTGTTGATTGGTGAACCAAGAACAAGAGGGAAGAAGGAAAGAAAAGTAAAGAAGAAGAACAAAGAAGAAAAGAAAGAAAGCTAACAAGCCAAGGTAAATGAACCAAACCTTGAGCGTTTGTAAGTAATGTAAAACAGACTTTATGCTTGAGTATGAGAGAATTACTTTGTTGATTAAGTATTGTCTAGACAGTTACATATTGAGTAAGAAGTTGTAGTATTTTAGTGATGTTTAAAAAAATGATGAGTAAAGGCTTATAAGGTAAGAAAGGTAAATTGCAGTGTGTGTTGGAGATTGGTGTGTAATGATGCCATGGATAAACAGGTGTGCTAAGTGGTAATGAGTGAGGCAAAACAATGTGGTGAGAATGCTAAATTTTAGGGAACCTCTGTCAAAATTTAGATATAAACTAAATGACCTAGGAGCTTAATGTGGGTAGAAAACCATTTGAAAACATAATGAAAGAGAGTTAAGTAGTGGGAAGAAACTAGGGTGGAAGATAATGCATTTGAACTCAAGAAATGGTATTAGTTGGGAAGTATTGGGTGGTAGAAACTGAGAGCAAAAAATCTGTACCATGAGAGGAACTAGGAAGAATCAATACAAGTGCGAAATGAAAGTTAGAAAAATGTGTGAATTAACATGGAAATGGTGTAATGAGTTTAGTGATGGATTTATGAAAGGTTAGAGAGTCATTTAGGTAATTAAACATGTTGGATTAAGTGTGGGAAGAATGGGCAATGAATGGGCAAGAGAGAAGTGTAACAGATATTGAAAATGTAAATACACTAGTAAATCCTGCTCTGGTTGGGATAAGTCCCTGAGAATCCTGGAACCATCCATTTAAAAGTGCTAGAGAATTTTCCTGCAACCTTGATCTGGGACTTTGTCCCCTGTGAAACTCCCGGACCATGCAAAAAATCAGCCGAGAGTTCAAGTGTGCTTTGGTCCGGAACTTAGTTGATGTATAAAGACCCGGACCATGTGAAATTTTCATTTGAGACTTAGACCAAAGGTTGGTCCGAGACTTAGGACCCGGACAAGGTCCCGGACCAACATAAAATCTTGAAATTAAGTTTAAAAAGTGGGTTTAAGACAAGGAGGTGAATGGTAATGATAGTATAAGATAATTAGGACTTGATTAATGATATTTAGTGGTCATTAAAGGTATAAGTAAGTTCGAAAGGTAATGAAGAGTAAGTAACCAATGTGAAAGAGTATGGATTGTAAGGACACAGTAACTATAAGTCGGGAAACGTAAAAGATGAAACGAGTTAAGTTAATTATAGATGATTAACCGCTCGATCGCATGTATGTGATAGGATTGGAATAGTCGAACACCGAATGGGAGTCGGTGAGTCCAAGGACAACGGTTAACGGTATGATTTTCTCATGTCCTGTATGCTACCTTGGCTACTCTGATTTGTGTGTTTGTGTGCTATGTGATCACTTAAAAAGATAAAACGCACGAATTGAATTTATTGCACCTTCTTACTTGTACTGTAGTGTATTGTTTATTGTTGTTTGTATTTGAACTCTTAGTTTGTATAATTTATGAAATGTATGAATGATGATGAGGTGCTTGAATGTGGTTGTGCATTTGTGCTAACCCTTGACTTGGTGATTGTGAACTGATTCTCACTAACTCACTAACTTTGTAACCCCTCTAATTTTGAGTAAATTGGTAAATTGGAAGTATGTAAGAAGCCCGATATAGTTTCGACCACGCGTGAGGATGAGGAGACACAAGAGGTTGGATCCGATTCCTGGCCTTAATCTTTTCCTTGGTCCAAACCCCTTAAATGGGTAGCAACCAGGATTAGTGAGCAACCCCAAACCCGGTGGTGGGACAGTGTAGTCCCTGCCCGGAGGTCATACTGACTTAACTTGAGTATAATGTATAACACCCCCAAACACTGGCCTAGGAGTTAGGGGTATTACATGGCGCGTATTACTACTTCATAACGCAAGGCTCTAACTAACACATTGGAATAAACAAAGTAAAGGCGCAAAACAGAATACTTATATAAATAAGTATATACAAAGTGTTGGAGATTCCAAATGCAAATACAAATCCTCAAAAGTAATCAGAAGCAGAAGCCAACATCAAAAGCCCAAAGGCTACAACTATCAAACGCAGAAGTCTCAAAAGGACTAAACAAATCAAAAGCCAACTCCAAAGCTGAGCAAAGTGATCCTCGCTGATCAATATGCAATGTTAGATAAAGTAGGGGAATGAGCAAACAACTATGCCCAGTAGATGACCAACTTCATCAACCATCATGCTCAAACATTTATAGAATGTTATCAAACCAGAAGCAGACAGAAGGAAACCATATTCCATGACAGAAATCAGAAACAGAAGTCCAAACACAAAAGGACTAATCAGAGTTCAGAACAACGGAAGCAGAAACAGAAGGGGACACTAGTTGATCACAGCATATAGACAGAACGAGCAACAACTCGTGAACAGAACGAGGAAACCTCACTCGTAAACATAATAGGTGGAACATGTAACACCCCTAAACCGGCCTAAGAGTTAAGGGTGCTACACGCCGCGTATTACTACTACCTAATAACGCAAGGCTCTAAAACACTCAACGCAATAAAGGCCCAAAACGAAGTTTACATAAACATTGTAAAACCAATGTATTCAAATACAGCGGAACAAATAACACCAATCCCAAATACAAAACCGAGTCAGAAACAAAAGTCAAAAGCATAAGGTCCGAAAGCTACAACATCTCAGAGTATCAAACTGAGAGAACATAAAAGCTAATTACTATAGCTCCAGAACTTAGGATGATCCTCGCTGATCAATCTGCAAAAAATGTTATAAGTAGGGGAATGAGCACACAACTATGCCCAGTAAGCAGCGACCGTCATCAGCAAGGTCGCTCAAAACAATTAAAATCAGAAGAAGAGAAGATAAACATCTTATGCACAATTCTCAGATAGTCATAAGCTTTTTGAAACAGAAGCAGAGTGGAACACAAGGGTTCCCATTTCAGAAACAGTCAGAGCACTTAAACAGAAAGGGGACAAAACACAATGCACACACTCAGAAGGGTCGAAGACCCATAGACCATACCAGGTCTCTCGGCAACGCAGAAATGACTCGAAAGAGCCAAAGGGTTCGTCAACCCCACAGAACAGAAAGGGAATGACCCACACTCAGAACGACGTCTACATGGTATACCACGGATAGCTCGACCCAGCCATTCACGGCTCAGAAACAAAGTGCAATGTCCCAAAAAGAAAGGTTGCTTAAACAGAAGCAAGTTGCATTTAAATATGCCAAAACACTCATAAATCAGTAGCACAGATCATAAGGAAACCAACGCCACAAACGGCGCTCAAATCGGAGTTCAAACGAAGAGGTTATGTTGAAAACAGAGGGGTGTCCGAACTTGTGTCCGGACATTGAAGTTCGGACACAAGTCGAGACTCAGAACCAGAGAAAGCCAAATGTCCGAACTTGTGTCCGGACATCAATGTTCGGACACAAGTCGAGTTGAAATCAGATAGAGGAGTTCAGCATGTCCGAACATCCAAGTTCGGACGGATGTTCGGACAGGTTTTACGGGAAAATACGCGGAAGGTCCGACCTTGTGTCCGGACTTCGAAGTTCGGACACAGGTCGAACTTTAAATCAGAGGGAAAACTTGAGGGTGTGTCCGAACATCTATGTTCGGACAGATGTTCGGACATACCCCGAACTTGAAAATCAGTAAGGCAAGAACGCACTGTCCGAACTTCAAAGCTCGGACAGAAGTTCGGACAGTGCGAAAACTGCAAATTCCAGAAGACGAACAGAGCAGAAAAAACAACAATTCAACACCTCGATTGCCAATAAGCACACACACCAAATCAGACATTAAAACAGGAAACCATGGGGGTTTAGCCATTCTAAAACGCAACCAAACAGACATCACAACAGAAATCACACACGAAACAGAACCGTTGCAATCCCCATGGCTGAACTTCCAAACTGAATCGAGTAACCACCTACCTCAAATCAGCACAATCCACGTTTGAGCAGTTCACAGCAACACGAAACGAAACCGCCAACCAGACACCGATCAACGAGCACTGATTTCCACAATGACAAAACCATAATCAGAAACACAGAAGGAACCCCAAACTCAAAACCTCGAAAGACTGCAACACAAACCTGGATTCGAAGTCTGAAATCCCACAGTCCAAACAGTCTACAGCCTGAGCAACTACGCAACTCCAATCAGAACCGACGCCACTGATTCAATCACAATCGAAAGCCTAAATCAGAACTAAGAGAGAGAGGAAACCAACGATGAAATTCGGAAATTCTGCAGCGCAAACCTGATAGCGAGGAGAAGGAAAACCAGCAACGAAGAACTCCAAACCAAACGCAGCAGCAGAACAGAATTACAAATCTCAGCAGATGAAAAAGAGAGAGAGAGGAAGGGAGGAGCCAAAACTGTCGCTTGAAGGCACGATGAAGGACGCTCTCACGATCTATCTGACGTGAATAACAATGATTAGGAAAAGAATTTAAGGGATTCCTTTCCTTATAACCAAACAATTAATTACCTTAATTAATGAACCAAATGACCTCCTCGTCCTTGCAATTAAAAGAATGTCGCTGACGTCCCAACTGAAGGCAGGGATTTTTAATCCAACTTTGCAACAACGTTGTAGCAGATATAATATAAGGTACAAATTATACGGGTTATAACATCACCTCCCCCTTAAAAGAATCTCGTCCTCGAGATTAACTCACCTTACTGCTCGAACAAGGAGGGAAACTTGGCACGCAGCTCATCTTCGAGCTCCCACGTAGCTTCACTCTCTAACTGATCTGACCACTGGACCTTCACCATAGGTAGGTCTTGCTACGAAGCCGACGGACATCTCTGGCTAAAATACGAGTAGGCACCGCCTCGAAACTGCAATCCTCTCTCAACTGAAGCTGGCTGTAGTCGATCACATGAGACGGATCATGCAGATACTTCCTCAACATAGACACATGGAAAACTCCGTGGACAGCAGACAAAGCAGGTGGCAAAGCCAAACGGTAAGCCACAGGGCCAATCCTCTCCAGAATCTCAAACGGTCCAACGAACCTTGGGCTAAGCTTCCCACGCTTCCCAAACCGGACTACGCCTCTGACCGGCGACACTCGCAAATAGACATGATCTCCCACTTCAAACTCAAGCGGCCTGCGCCTCTGATCTGCATAGCACTTCTGTCTGCTCTAAGCAACAGCAAACGCTCCCGAATCGTCCTGATCTTCTCTACCGCTCCCTGTACCAGCTCGGGTCCAACTAAGACCCTCTCCTTCAGGTCATCCCAACAGATGGGTGACCTGCACCTCCTACCGTACAACGCTTCAAACGGAGCCATACCAATGCTCGCCTGAAAGCTGTTGTTGTAGGCGAACTCAATCAGAGTCACATGCTGCTCCCAGCTGCCTCCAAAGTCCAGGACACATGCGCGAAGCATGTCCTCCAAAACCTGATTAGTCCTCTCCGTCTGGCCATCCGACTGAGGATGGTAAGCTGAACTGAACGCTAAATTCGTACCCAAGGCCTTATGCAAACTGCGCCAAAATCTCGAAACAAAACGTGGGTCACGATCAGACACAATAGTAGTAGGCACACACGTGAAGTCTCACTATCTCATCCAGATATAAACGAGCTAGGCGCTCCAGACTGAAGGTCTTCTTCACCGGCAGAAAATGAGCAGACTTCGTCAGACGATCAACTATCACCCAAACAGCATCACAACCCGAAGGAGTCCTGGGCAAACCCATGACGAAATCCATCCCCACACTCTCCCACTTCCACTCAGGAATGGGAAGGGGCTGAAGCAAACCCGCTGGCCTCGGTGCTCAGCCTTAATCTGCTGACAGGTCTGACACTTCGAGACAAACTCTGAGATATCACGCTTCATCCCAGACCACCAGAATGACTCTCTGAGGTCTCGATACATCTTCACCCTCCTGGGTGAACTGAATAAGGTGCTCCATGGGCCTCCTGAAGGGATCTCTCTGCGCAGCACTGCATCGTCTGGCAACATACACGGTCTCTGAAACGCAGACAACCATCGCTGGAGACACTAAATCTAAACTCTGCTCTCAGACAGCCCCTCTCTAATCCGACATAAAGCTGAGTCTGACTCCTGACCAACCCGAATCCTGTCGACCAACGAAGACTGCACCTGAAGCGCTGCTATCAACACTGGCACTGGCTGGTCTGACACCCAAACACCCATACGCTGCAGCTCTAAGGCGGACCTCTGAACTCCTGACACAGGCACAAGCTACAACCCGAGCACCTCTCCGGCTCAAGGCATCTGCAAACAACATTCGTTGTGCTCTACCTACGGGTGGTAGAGGATCTCTATAAATCGTAGTCATGAAGTAGCTCCAACCACCTCCTCTGTCTCAAGTTCAGCTCCTTCTGAGTGAACAAATACTTGAGGCTCTTATGGTCCGTGTAAACCTTACACGACGCTCCATACAGGTAATGCCTCCAAATCTTCAGCGCGAACACCACAGCTGCCAACTCCAGATCGTGGGTAGGGTAGTTCTTCTCATAGGGCTTAAGCTGCCCGCGAGCCATAAGCCACCACCTTACCTTGCTGCATCAGAACACATCCCAGTCCCTTATGGGACGCATCACAGAAGACCTCGAACCCCTCGGTCCCAGAAGGCAAAAGTCAGAATGGTGGTGCGTCGTGTCTCCTCTTAATCTCCTGGAAACTCTGCTCGCAAAGCCTCGCTCCACTCATACTTGATCTCCTTCCTCAACAGACGGGTCAGCGGGGATACAATCTTAGAGAACCCCTCAACGAACTTCCTGTAGTACCCAGCTAACCCAAGGAAACTGCGAATCTCAGCAACATTCGTGGGCCTCGCCCACTCCATCACAGCTCTAATCTTCTCAGGATCTACTGAGATACCGTCCTTCGAGACCACATGTCCCAAGAACACTACACGATCAAGCCAGAAGTCACACTTCTTCAACTTAGCATACAGCTCACGATCCTTCAGCGTCTGCAAAACAATCCTCAGGTGCTCCTCATGCTCCTCTGCGCTCCTGGAGTACACCAAGATATCATCTATGAAGACCACTACGAACTGATCCAATAGGGTTTGAAAACCCGGTTCATCATATCCATGAATACTGACGGAGCATTAGTCAACCAAACGGCATGACTAGGAACTCGTAATGACCATAACGAGTCCTAAAAGCGGACTTAGGCACATCTTCGGCCTTAATCCTCAACTGATGGTAGCCTGAACGAAGATCTATCTTCGAGAACACTGTGGCACCCGCCAACTGGTCAAACAAATCGTCGATGCGCGGAAGGGGATAGCGATTCTTGATGGTCACCTTGTTCAGCTCTCTGTAGTCGATGCACAAACGGAAGGTCCCATCCTTCTTCTTCACAAACAGCACTGGCGCTCCCCAAGGCGAAACACTAGGGCGTATGAAGCCCTTATCTAACAGCTCCTGAAGCTGGACCTTCAGCTCCTTCAACTCCGCCGGACTCATACGGTAAGGGGCCCTAGAGATGGGCTGAGTCTCTGGCGCTAAATCGATGGTGAACTCCACCTCTCGCACTGGTGGAAGTCCGGGCACGTCGTCCTGGAAGACCTCAGGAAACTCTCTGACAATCGGGATGCTCTCCAAGCTAGATCCCTCACGCACCTCTGGCAGATAACATAAGAAGCCCTGGCAGCCCTTCCTCAAGAAACTGGCTGCCTGCATCGCTGACACAATCACCGGCGCACATGGAACTGCATTCCCAGAGAAAGCAAAACGAGACCCGTCTGGCAAGTCGAACACCACCCTCTTCGCTGCACAATCTATATGGGCATGGTGCTCTGCTAGCCAATCCATGCCCAGAATCACATCAAAACAGGTCATCCGCATCGGGATGAGGTCAGCAAAGAAAGTCTTGTCCCTAACTACTATGGGACAAGCCTTACACACAGAATCCAGCACACAAGGGGCAACCCCACCTAATGGACTACTCACATACAAGTCTATCTCACTAGGCACAGCAGTCAGTCCAAGGTCACCCAACAAATCACAGCAGATAAAGGAGTGCGTAGCTCCAGAATCAAACAGACAAAACACCTCGAGAATGGATCTGGAGAATACCTGAGACGACGCGATCACCAGCTCGATCACGCTCTCCAGCCATAGCATAAACCCGGGCCTGAGTCTGAGGCTTCTTCTGATCGGACCTCGCCCCTGAATCTGAGCCGGTACCTCTATCCCCTGAGCCTCTACTGGACGCCTGAGGGCACTGAGCAATCCGGTGCTCCATCGACCCGCACTTAAAGCAGGCACCAGTCTTCTTATAGCACTCCCTACCAGGATGGGAGCGACCACAAGACCCACACTTCGTCCCAGCTGACGAAGATGAAGAAGCTCCCCGGCGATCTCCATAGGTCTGCTTCTTCTGAGGAGGAGCAGCCTCCTTCTTCTGAGGCTCCTCAGCACGCCTCTTCCCTTTATGGTCCTTACCCGCCTGTCTGCCCCTGATGTCCGCCTCTACCAGCAAGGCGACATCCGCCACATCTCTGAAGGTCCGGTGACGAAGAGGTGTCACCGCCGACCTGATGTCTGGCCTCAAACCGCTCTCGAACTTACGAGCCTTCCTGTGCTCATCCGGCTCTGGAGCATACTTCGACAGCGTCACAAACTTCCTCACATACTCCTCTACAGACATATCTCTCCCCTGACGCAGCCGGTTGTACTCATTGATCTTCTGGTCCTTGTACACATCCGGATAGAACTGCTTGTTGAACTCCAAGCAGAACTGATCCCAGGTCCAAGGCTGGGGATGCCTACCCATCACCATGCGCCACCACTCCTTCGCCTCCCCCTTAAAGAGGAACGTAGCGAAGTCCACCTTCTGGTCATCCTCCGACCCCATCACTCTCAGCAGGTCCTCGACCTCTGTAATCCAGTGGCTCGCCTCCTGAGGGTCACCACACGCCATCAAAGGATGGAGGCTTAAGCTTCATGAACTCCTGGAGAGCTCGGACTCGGCCTCCCACAGCATTCGCTCCTGCTGGGCCAGCACCACCAGCTCCTCCACCAGCTCCCCCAGCAGCTGCAGCCATCGTCTGCATCAACTGCGTCACAAACTGCTGCACTACATCCGCAGCATCTCCCTGAGGGGTCACTGGTGTCCTACGAGGAGCCATTCTGAGATATACAAATCCAAAACTTGTCAGAACTAACTCATACAGTCAACCACTGTCACAACTGACTCTCACACAAGCAAACACCCCACAGACACCAAAGAAAGCCAAACCTGGCTCTGATACCACTAAATGTAACACCCCTAAAACCGGCCTAAGAGTTAAGGGTGCTACACGCCGCGTATTACTACCTAATAACGCAAGGCTCTAAACACTCAAACGCAATAAAGGCCCAAAACAAGTTTACATAAATTGTAAACCAATGTATTCAAATACAGCGGAACAAATACCAAATCCCAAATACAAACCGAGTCAGAAACAAATCAAAAGCATAAGGCCCGAAGGCTACAACATCTCAAGTATCAAACTGAGAACATAAAAGCTAATTACTATGCTCCAGAACTTAGGATGATCCTCGCTGATCAATCTGCAAAAATGTTATAAGTAGGGGAATGAGCACACAACTATGCCCAGTAAGCAGCGACCGTCATCAGCAAGGTCGCTCAAAACAATTGAAATCAGAAGAAGAGAAGATAAACATCTTATGCACAATTCTCAGATAGTCAGAAGCTTTCAGAAACAGAAGCAGAGTGGAACACAAGGGTTCCCATTTCAGAAACAGTCAGAGCACTTAAACAGAAAGGGGACAAAACACAATGCACACACTCAGAAGGGTCGAAGACCCATAGACCATACCAGGTCTCTCGGCAACGCAGAAATGACTCGAAAGAGCCAAAGGGTTCGTCAACCCCACAGAACAGAAAGGGAATGACCCACACTCAGAACGACGTCTACATGGTATACCACGGAATAGCTCGACCCAGCCATTCACGGCTCAGAAACAAAGTGCAATGTCCCAAAACAGAAGGTTGCTTAAACAGAAGCAAAGTTGCATTTAAATATGCCAAAACACTCATAAATCAGTAGCACAGATCATAAGGAAACCAACGCCACAAACGGCGCTCAAATCGGAGTTCAAACGAAGAAGTTATGTTGAAAACAGAGGGGTGTCCGAACTTGTGTCCGGACATTGAAGTTCGGACACAAGTCGAGACTCAGAAACCAGAGAAAGCCAAATGTCCGAACTTGTGTCCGGACATCAATGTTCGGACACAAGTCGAGTTGAAATCAGATAGAGGAGTTCAGCATGTCCGAACATCCAAGTTCGGACGGATGTTCGGACAGGTTTTACGGGAAACACGCGGAAGGTCCGACCTTGTGTCCGGACTCGAAGTTCGGACACAGGTCGAACTTAAACCAGAGGGAAAACTGAGGGTGTGTCCGAACATCTATGTTCGGACAGATGTTCGGACATACCCCGAACTTGAAAATCAGTAAGGCAAGAACGCACTGTCCGAACTTCAAAGCTCGGACAGAAGTTCGGACAGTGCGAAAACTGCAAATTCCAGAAGACGAACAGAGCAGAAAAACAACACAATTCAACACCTCGAATTGCCAATTAAGCACACACACCAAATCAGACATTAAAACAGGAAACCATGGGGGTTTAGCCATTCTAAAACGCAACCAAACAGACATCACAAACAGAAATCACACACGAACAGAAACCGTTGCAATCCCCATGGCTGAACTTCCAAACTGAATCGAGTAACCACCTACCTCAATAATCAGCACAATCCAACGGTTTGAGCAGTTCACAGCAACACGAAATGAAACCGCCAACCAGACACCGATCAACGAGCACTGATTTCCACAATGACAAAACCATAATCAGAAAACACAGAAGGAACCCCAAACTCAAAACCTCGAAAGACTGCAACACAAACCTGGATTCGGAAGTCTGAAATCCCACAGTCCAAACAGTCTACAGCCTGAGCAACTACGCAACTCCAATCAGAACCAACGCCACTGATTCAATCACAATCGAAAGCCTAAAATCAGAACTAGAGAGAGAGGAAACCAACGATGAAATTCGGAAATTCTGCAGCGCAAACCTGATAGCGAGGAGAAGGAAAACCAGCAACGAAGAACTCCAAACCAAACGCAGCAGCAGAATTACAAATCTCAGCAGATGAAAAAGAGAGAAGAGAGGAAGGGAGGAGCCAAAACTGTCGCTCTGAAGGCACGATGAAGAGACGCTCTCACGATCTATCTGACGTGAATAACAATGATTAGGAAAAGAAGAATTTAAGGGATTCCTTTCCTTATAACCAAACAATTAATTACCTTAATTAATGAACCAAATGACCTCCTCGTCCTTGGCAATTAAAAGAATGTCGCTGACGTCCCAACTGAAGGCAAGGATTTTTAATCCAACTTTAGAACAACGTTGTAGCAGATATAATATAAGGTACAAATTATACGGGTTATAACAGAACACCTGTGAACAGAATGGGGAACATCACCCATGAAACAGAAGGATCCTACATAGCGCGCTACGAGACAGCTAAACCAGCCATCCAAGGGTTCAGATACAGAGATAACTAGGTCCCAAAACAGAAGCTTAAAACAAATAAGCATATGTGAACCAATGGCACTACCAGGCATGTAGATAGCTTGGAAATCAGAAGGGGAATCCAACCCCGCAAACGGAAGTTAAAACGGAGCTTAAACGAGCAAGTTATGGTCAAAACAACACCATGTCCGAACTTGTGTCCGGACATCAATGTTCGGACACAAGTCGAGACTTTTAAAATCGAAAACATAGGGGGTGTAGACACCAAAAATTCTCACCCTTTTTTCATTATTTTCTGAAACAAAAACAAAAATAAAAATAAGTTTGTTTTTAGAAATAGGATGGTCGTCCCCGTTTTCAACTAAAGGAATTTCTTTTTCCCGACATTTAAACCTCACATTCCTATGGAAAAGGGAGCACGAGCCTTTTATTGTAATCCGTTTTAACCTGCTTCATTTTGTATACTCATTTTCGTTGCTGTTGTTTTAAAATATTTCACGGTTATGTTATTACCTAGTACTATTTTATGTACTCGATTGATTTATACTTTTATCATTATTTATTATTTCCTTCTGACTTTCTCCGTTTTATCGTCACTGTTTTATTGTTATTTCGTGTGTCCTTTTTACTAATATTATTTTCCATCTATTTTAAGTGTTTTATCTTCATTACGAGCATTAATTTTCATTATTTATGTATATGTGCTACTCTTTTATTTTATATCTTTCTACGTTTTTTAATCTTACTTTCAGTTGTATTCCATACTTTCATGTCATTAGATTAGTCATTTCATTTTATTGTATATACTTTCTTTTGGATTCATCGCGTTTTCAGAATAGTTATCCGGTTGAATTTAGAGCTCCTATATTATTTCTCTCATGTGTATACTGAAATTCAACCCAGCGTAACTGGTTAAGACACTTACTATACAACCCATCAGACTACGGTTCGATTCCTAGCACGAACGGAAGACATTTCCTTTGTTTTGCCCCGGCTCGTAACATAACACTTGCTTTATTCCCTCACATCTGTATACCGAATGCGGTTATAGCTCGGTTGGTCAGGGTATGCAGGGAGGAAGCTGGTGGTACCGAGTTCGAGTCTAGGTGGGAGCATCTCTCGCCTTTTATTTTTGTTTGCGACATGCATGGACCAGGCCCAGCCCCTTCTCAATTGGACCCGTTTTTTTTTTCTACTCCAAGACCTTAAAAAGGCCCATGTTAACAAAAGAAGCCCTAGATTAACATCTGGTGGCATCTCTCCATTATAAAAAAACATTCTCAAAAAACCCTACTGTGCAAACGATCAAATCAGACACAGATCCCCAGCATTCTCATTTTGAAAGAATAGAAACTTTTTGCTTTTTTTCTGTCTTCTTCCTCTCGAACTCGACCCGGAGGGTGTCTCTTCATCGCCCTCTTTCGCCGGGAAGCTCATCTTCCTTCTTAAACCCTTCTTCCGACAACGCGCTATCCCCCGGAATTCGGGTGTAGCCAGTCACTCCACCGTCGATAGTGTAAGTTGGTTTCATCACCCTTGCTCTCAAAATCTCTCTAATGTCAGCAATCTTCTCTTTTGCTCTTCTCGTCTCGACATTTCAAACTCATTTTGCCCAAGGGCTCAGCTCGATGACGGCAAAGGGTTAGGGTTCAGTCGAGAAAATTACTTCCGACACGAAACCCGCCTCCATTTCTCACTACACTCTTCTCCTTCTCCTTTCGGTAAACCCAGAAACAGGCCTCGAACCGTTATTTCGCGCAGGTCCCTGGCTTCAGAGGGTCAAACACTTAAGTACCATCTCAAATTTATGCCTATTTTTTCGTTTTCCCTTCGTTTTTTTAGATTTCTATATACGTTTGATCGCCGGGGATGAATGTAGTTTCTGTAATCATCCCGACTATAACTTTCATCCACCCTGGCTTGCGGTTCTTCATTCCCGTGCGTCATTTGTAATCTGTTTTGGTAAACTTGGTTTTATTGTCGCATTTCGAGTGGTATTATGACCTGGTATGGACATTGTGGTCCACGAATAGGTCAAAGATGCACCTTTAACGTTAAACTTTCATGCATCCGCGTTCAAATTGCCTAGGGATTACTACTTTTATGATACTGCTAAACTGGTCCACATCCAGTCATAGCTCCATCTGTTTCCTCTCGTTATTCCGGTTGGGTTCGTGAACTGGTCCTCCTCCAGTCTCAAGAGTTGCATCCCGCATCGCTAATTTCTTTGCGATTATGCCTTGGTATCGTTCTGGGTTGTTGTGTTCATTCCTAAACTGCAAAGAATTTGGGAACGTCTCTGTTATTGGTTCGAATGGTCTGATCTTGGATATTCAGATTCTACTTATCGGACTAATATTTCGATTAGTCTCTGGTGTTTTGAACCCTTGCAGGAAATTGCATGTGTGCCACTTTGGCATTGATTTCTGACCGCTTTAAGCGTTATTGCTCAACATTGTGTGCCTGCTTTAAGTATCATAAACGTCTAGTGCATTTTGAATGTATGAGCATCTGTTATGGTTGGCATGTCATGAATGTTGCTTTCTCCCCGAATCCATGTTTTTAAGTTTAGCTTCCGAAACCTGTTCTTATCACCTGAGTGCATAAAACAGAAAATAAGTGAAGAAGAAAGAAAAATTTTCAAGAGAAACCCTAAGTTCTAAAACCTTCACAGTGGCTTGTCTGTTTGCTTGGTGCATAATGGGAATCTTTAATCTGCTATACCATGTGTTTTTGGTTGTAATAGTCGGCAGTACTATCTAAGTCTATTCTCTCCTCTCTAGTAGCGAGATAGTTTATTGGGAAGTCATACTTTGCTGAATCTGTACAGTTAGATTTAGTTAGCATTAGGAGAAAGTTCATTCATATAGTTTTTGCTTTTTTATGTACGAAACCAAAAAAAAACCGTTCGATTAGGCTTAGAGTTAGTACCAGACTGTTTAAAATACTTCAATGGGATTACCTGAGTACCATCTAGTATCTTTTAAGTAAGGCTTCATTTGGGGGAACTTCATTAAGGGACCGCGTGTACATTCTGATATGCTCTCTGATCACCCAATATTAGCCCCCTTTGAGTAGTAAACAGGAATAGAACAAATTAGATTAAGTATTTAAGTTTTGGCTTGATCCTCTTCTAAGCTCTTGGTTGGGTTTCTATTCTATTTTATAGTTTGGAATTAAACCTCATCCTGCTTCCTACGTGCTTGTGTTCTGTGATACTTTTAATTGCATCTTGCTGTACAGATTCATGTTTACTTCCTTTTCCTGAAATTTCAATTCGCTCCTTGCTTTTGGTTGCTTTACTTAAGCCCTAGTTATTTCCCTTAGGGCCTTTTAAGCTGACAGAAAAGTTTATGATGCATTATCGCCCCACACCTAATGGGTCTCTCATTCGTTTCATGGGGCAATAGTCTCCTATAACTTCAGAAAACATTCAAACTACCCTTATGTGTATATAAGAACAAAAACTTCAAAAAACAAGCCCTTAAGGCTAATTTAGGAGGGTTTAGGATGTGAAACCACCTCATGCCTAACGGGTCTCTCATTCGTTTTATGAGGGTGGAATCCTCCTTTACCCTCAGCACACCCATAATCAAGATTGATTGATTAATAAACCTTATTATTCCATTTTGTCCAAATCCAAAAACCACCTCTCCGATCCTCATTTCAATTAAAGAAAAAGGTTGATAAGCCACAAACTTATCATATTTTATGCACTAGATTTAGTATTAAATTTATCTAAATAAAGTTATATTTATGTTATTTATGCTTATTATGTGTTAAAGTATATTTGTACAGATTTATGTTTTTGTGAGTTTTTAGTGCAAGGAATGATTTTCTAGGCAAAAGTTCAGTTGAAGCCGGACTCCATGCCGGGTAGTTTCTGCACGGCATAAGCACAGAACAGAAAAGAGGCATTGCCGGACCTAATGCCGGGTAGATTCCATCCGGCATAAGTGAAGAGTCGCCACGGTTGACCAAGCGATAGCAGTTATTGACCGTTGGTGAAAAGGATGATGCCGGGTGTGATGCCGGGTATATCCTACCCGGCATAGGCATTGTTTCGCACGGACATCGACGGTTTCGACCGTTAACAGTTGGGCGCATTTAACACGTGTGCCGGCTATTGGTGACCCGGCACGACGCCCGGCATCGACACAATTAATGCCTATAAATAGGCCGAGGAAGGCTACAATTCAACACATTCCAACATTACATTTACACTCCATCCACGTCCTTATTTCCGCCTCATTCCATCTGTTGGTGTCCAAGGCGTTTCTACGGATCCATCCACAAGAAGAAGAGAAGATTTCCTTTTCGGGTTGAGGCTATGTTCAATCTCCTTCTCCCTTATGTATTTTCTTCTTATTTGAGTGGATGGTGAAGTAGAGATATTTGTTAGGCTTTGGCTAGGGATGAATTCCTTCTATGTAAACAATGTGATTATTTCAATACAAATTCAAGCATTCATTAAGATTCTGGTTCTTAGTGTAAGTGAATTAGTTGATCACTCGTTCTCTTTATGCAAATTCTACTTAAGGGGGATTTCCCAGAGTAGAATAGGTTAGACAAATCTTAGTGGTCTTTGATGTTTTCATCTATAATTTAGGGTTAGCATTAGAGTTGCGAGTTAATCCATCTTCCCCCCTCCATCTCCTTGTTCATTTCGTGGCATGATATATGCTCGATTTGTTAATGGGTTTTGAGTTTCTGTTCGAAGCAAGAGAATGGTTTTCACCATATGAACGTGCCGGATGCACTGGCGGGTACTTCCTGTCTGGCACATTCAAGACTTGAATATGCCGTGCATCTGATGTCCGGCAGGACATCCGGCCCATCATGTTGGTTGGTTTAAGTTCGTCTCTTGAAGTTGCATTGCGTGATCATGTTGTTACTTAGGGTGGTTTAGTCCTAAACCTCGCGTTTAGATAGGTTTTAGTTAATTATTGTGTCACTTACATTTCCCCCCTTGTCCTAGAATAGGTTATTACCGGATTAGGACTAATTTTATAAGTCCCTTGGGTTCGATACTCTCGGTCGTAATATATTTACACTATACTCCGACCGGGTTTTATTTTGCTACCCTAGTAGAGTTGTATATTAGTTTTGTTATTTTATTCTTTTGTATATATTTTTATCTTACAATTTCTCGTTTAGCAAATTGGCGCCGTTGCCGGGGACTTGGAATTAGTCCAAGTCCTAAAATTGGTAATAGCCCTATTCTCTTTTTTCCCTATTCTTTATTCTTTGATTCTTTGATTCCTTGATTCTTTAATTTATTTTCGCACTTAGTTGCAGATTTGAATGTGCCGTGCGAAGCGCCGGGCAACTGTTACCCGGCAACCCGGAGGAAGTCCGATGCCGGACAGGATTGGCCCGGCATCATGTCCGGCATTTCAAATTGTTTTCAAAATTTCGTATATTGTTAAATTTTAACAAATCTGAATGTATTCTTGTCTACTCCTTCGTTATTTCTCTCTTATATTAGTCCTTATACTTTAATTCTTTATTTTGAATTTCGAATTGCATCTGCCGGGTATTGTGCCGGGTGTTCCTTACCCGGCATTTCGGAGGAAGTCCTATGCCGGACGGGGTTTATCCGGCATGTCACCCGGCATGTTCAAATTCTCTCAGTATTTTTTTTTATCGTAAATAGTAGGGACAGTTAGGAATGATCCCCTACAATCCCTTATTTACTCTTACATTTATTTTGATTATCCTTTACCTTTCAAATGTCTTTTAATTAAGTCATGTTCGATTTTATGTCACGCCGGGCAACATGCCGGTTGGTATAAACCCGGCAATAGTGGAGGAAGTCCACTGCCGGGTAAGATACACCCGGCACTATAGCCGGCATAAAGGAGGAAGTCAAATGCCGGATACTTCATGCCCAGCACGAAGTCCGGCATATTCAATATGTTCTATTTTTCTTTTCGTTTCGCAACATTTATTTATATATATATATTTATATATTTCTTTGTTAAATTAATTGTGTGTTTCTCTTCCTAAGTAAATAAGGTGAATGCATCTCCGATCGCATAATCTTCATGAAGATTCATCTGACCGCGATCAGGAGACAAAGAAGACATTTGTTCGTTCCTTACGGCAACGATAAAACCAACAAACGCACTCCCTACACAAATAATCAAATACCACAGGCGAATGGCAATAAACTCTCTTCCTCAACAGCGAATGTGGACAATTGCACGACCACACGCCCCAATGCTCCGAATTACCAGATTTTATACCATATGAGGAGCGGAACTTGCAGAGACATCGACCATTCGCATGGAGCATAAGTCGATACAGTTGCAAATGCAGCAACTTTTTGCTCAACCATGACCGCTTGGTCAACTCCCGTCTCCAACGCTAAATTTATCAACAGGAGTATGCGAGATCGTTCATATCTCTATCGATATCTCTGATCACTCTGCCAAGTAGCCAAAGGCTAAGTGTAGGGCAGCCCCACGCGTCTAGTCTTCTTGCACCACAGGGGTCATTTTCTTCTTAATTACTTTTAATTTTTCTGTTACAGTCTTTCTTATTTATTTTCTTTTTCTTTCGAACACTGGGGACAGTGTTCCTGCCAAGTGTAGGGCAGAGATCCCCCTTAAAAAAATATATATATGTTTGTTTATAAATAATTTGCATAAGTTTAAAGTTTATCAATGTTTTACTAAAACTTTTTGCATGTTTTTGATCGAGATAAGATTAGGAATGACTAAAAGCTTGTTCTCTCAAGAGGTAAGCTTTCTAATGACTTATAGATTCCTGTTTTTAACTTTTTGATTCTCTTTATTAACATGAGTCATGATCTTGCTCCTAATTCTTTCCTTTATGTACTTTTGGGTATTTGTTTCTTTTCTTTTTTTTCAAATTGTGAAAAATCTTTTGGGTGAAAATCTTAAAAAGGGTTTTTGTGCAAAAGAAAGAAGAAGAAGAAAAAGAAAAAGAAGAAAAAAAATCTTCTTCTAAAGGAAAAGCAATATATTCCTAGAGGTTTCATAAAGTGCCTCAGAATAAAAGCAAGAAACGAGAGTTTTTCCTTTTATTTTTCTCCTAAATTCCCCGTTCTTCAATGCAAAAAAATCATGGTTGATTCAGAAACTCTTGCAAAATAGGGCTGATTCATAAAACCATTGATGAGAGTCTTGGCCATATTCAGAAACTCTTGAAAAATAGAGCTGAATGATGGAAACCGGAAAAAGGAGAGATTACAAAAATCCCTTATGCAAAATAGCCCAAAAGTTTTTGATCGATTTTGAAATTCCTTGTTTTATACCCATTAGTATGTTTTGACAAGATAAGGTAGATTAAGTGATACTTATGAATTAGAGTCATATAGTTGGAAATATTTATCTACATTTTCATTCTAGAATTTATCTGTTTTGTGCATAAGTAATTAGTCCGTCCTAATCCTGTTTTGCTCGAGGACTAGCAAAAGGTAAGTGTAGGGCCTTGATAAGCCGCAAACTTATCATATTTTATGCACTAGATTTAGTATTAAATTTATCTAAATAAAGTTATATTTATGTTATTTATGCTTATTATGTGTTAAAGTATAATATTTGTACAGATTTATGTTTTTGTGAGTTTTCTGTGCAAGGAATGATTTTCTAGGCAAAAGTTCAGTTGAAGCCGGACTCCATGCCGGGTAGTTTCTGCACGGCATAAGCACAGAACAGAAAAGAGGCATTGCCGGACCTAATGCCGGGTAGATTCCATCTGGCATAAGTGAAGAGTCGCCACGGTTGACCAAGCGATAGCAGTTATTGACCGTTGGTGAAAAGGATGATGCCGGGTGTGATGCCGGGTATATCCTACCCGGCATAGGCATTGTTTCGCACGGACATCGACGGTTTCGACCGTTAACAGTTGGGCGCATTTAACACGTGTGCCGGCTATTGGTGACCCGGCACGACGCCCGGCATCGACACAATTAATGCCTATAAATAGGCCGAGGAAGGCTACAATTCAACACATTCCAACATTACATTTACACTCCATCCACGTCCTTATTTCCGCCTCATTCCATCTGTTGGTGTCCAAGGCGTTTCTACGGATCCATCCACAAGAAGAAGAGAAGATTTCCTTTTCGGGTTGAGGCTATGTTCAATCTCCTTCTCCCTTATGTATTTTCTTCTTTATTTGAGTGGATGGTGAAGTAGAGATCTTTGTTAGGCTTTGGCTAGGGATGAATTCCTTCTATGTAAACAATGTGATTATTTCAATACAAATTCAAGCGTTCATTAAGATTCTGGTTCTTAGTGTAAGTGAATTAGTTGATCACTCGTTCTCTTTATGCAAATTCTACTTAAGGGGGATTTCCCAAGAGTAGAATAGGTTAGACAAATCTTAGTGGTCTTTGATGTTTTCATCTATAATTTAGGGTTAGCATTAGAGATTGCGAGTTAATCCATCTTCCCCCATCTCCTTGTTCATTTCGTGGCATGATATATGCTCGATTTGTTAATGGGTTTTGAGTTTCTTGTTCGAAGCAAGAGAATGGTTTTCACCATATGAACGTGCCGGATGCACTGCCGGGTACTTCCTGTCCGGCACATTCAAGACTTTGAATATGCCGTGCATCTGATGTCCGGCAGGACATCCGGCCCAATCATGTTGGTTGGTTAAGTTCGTGTCTTGAAGTTGCATTGCGTGATCATGTTGTTACTTAGGGTGGTTTAGTCCTAAACCTCGCATTTAGATAGGTTTTAGTTAATTATTGTGTCACTTACATTTCCCCCCTTGTCCTAGAATAGGTTATTACCGGATTAGGACTAATTTTCTATAAGTCCCTTGGGTTCGATACTCTCGGTCGTAATATATTTACACTATACTCCGACCGGGTTTTATTTTGCTACCCGTAGTAGAGTTGTAGGATTAGTTTGTTATTTTATTCTTTTGTATATATTTTTATCTTACAATTTCTCGTTTAGCAAAGGTCAAAACCAGGATTGTCTCTCGGTTTTCTCCATCACTTTTCAAATTCCAAACCCTCCCTCTGTTTTAACTAAAAAAAACTATTGCTGGCCCACCTCCAAGGAGCTAAATCGGCCCAAAGTCCCATTCCCAACCAAGTCTAAACCCCTTAATCCGGTCCAAAAATCAAGTTCCCCAACCACAAGTTTACCCAAAAATTTCACCATTACAACCCACGGCCCAAACCCGAAGCCCAACAAGGCCCAAACCCGAAGCCCAACAAGGCCCATACCCAAAGCCCAACAAGGCCCAAACCTGAAGCCCAACAAGGCCCAAAAACCGAAGCCCAAGGCCCAATACCACATCATCCATGGCCCAAATACAACATCATCCAATCCAAAGCCCAAATACAACATCATCCAAACCAAAGCCCAATACCACATCATCTAATCCAAGGCCCAATTCCACATCATCCAACCCATAGTCCAATACCCCATGACCCGGCCCAATCCTACATGACTCTACCCAAGACCAACAACCCAATCTCGGCCCAGGTCCACCTCGGCCCAAAACCATCTCAGCCCAACAATCCAAACCTCGGCCCAAAACCATCTCAGCCCAACAATCCAAACCTCGGCCCAAAACCATCTCAGCCCAGGTCCATCTCGGCCCAAAACCATCTCAGCCCAACAATCCAAACCTCGGCCCAAAACCATCTCAGACCAACAATCCAAACCTCGGCCCAAAACCATCTCAGCCCAACAATCCAAACCTCGGCCCAAAACCATCTCAGCCTAACAATCCAAACCTTGGCCCAACAACTTAATCTCGACCCAACAACCCAATCTTGGCCCAAGTCCATCTCGGCCCAAAACCATCTCGGTCCAACAGCCCAACCTCGGCCCAAACCCGAGTCAAAGCCCACTACCCACAATCCCAAAGCCCAAAGCCCACTACCCACAATCCTAAAGCCCAAAGCCCGAGTCCAAACCCACGGCCCAAAAACGAGTCCAAACCTATGGCCCAAACCCAAGTCAAAGCCCACTGCCCACAATCCCAAAGCCCAAAGCCCACTGCCCATAATCCCAAAGCCCGAGTCCAAACCCACGGCCCAAAAACAAGTCCAAACCTATGGCCCAAACCTGAGTCCATGCCCACGACCCAAACCCATGTCCAAACCCATGGCCCAAAAACGAGTCCAAACCTATGGCCCGAACCCGAGTCAAAGCCCACTGCCCACAATCCCAAAGCCCGAGTCCAAACCCACGGCCCAAAAACGAGTCCAAACCCGAGTCCAAGCCCACGACCCAAACCCATGTCCAAACCCACGGCCCAAACCCGAGTCCAAACCCACGGCCCAAACCCATGGCCCACAATCCAAACCCAAAAGCCCACTGCCCACAATCCCAAAGCCCGAGTCCAAACCCACGACCCAAAAACAATTCCAAACCCACGGCCCAAAAACGAGTCCAAACCCATGTCCAAACCCACGGCCCAAACCCGAGTCCAAACCCACGGCCCAAACCCGAAGCCCAACAAGGCCCAAACTCAATACCCCATGACCCGGCCTAACTCCAAAACTCGGCCCAAATCTGACCCGGTCCAATTCCAAAACCCACGGCCCACAAGCCCGCAAATCAACCCAGATCAAATCCTCACGAAATCCAAAAAAAAACTCACCCATGAAATGTTATCCAACTTCAACCCAATCTAAATTCACAAAATATACCCAAGTCCACAGAAAATAATCCAAGTCCCAAGCCTTGACCCTTTGACCACCTAAACTTTAACCTGAACCTTGACTTTGACCTTTTTGACCAAAAACGTTGACCTTGACCAAAAAATGTTGACCTTGACCAAAAACAAACGTTGACCTTGACAAAAAAAAACGTTGACCTTGACCCAACTTTGACCCAACCCGAACTTCAATCTAATTCAAACTCGACCTCAATCCAAACCGGAATCCAATTCAATCCAAACCTATCCCGTCCAGCTCAATCCAACTCAAACTCAAATACATTTCATCCAATCATCACACTCAACTTGTAAATTCCTTTCAAACTCCAAAATCCAAAAAAGAATTTCAAACCATCATTTTATCCAAGTTTCATCAAGATTTTCAGATTTCAAAGAAACCATTTTGTGAATTTCAAAGGAAAACTCTTCTCACATCACAGAAAACTCTTCTCCAATGCAGAAAGTTCTTCTCACATACACAAAAAGTTTTCTCCTAAAAACATTTCTCAAAATCAGTGTTTCTTCACCGAGGATTCGAACAACTTTAAAAGTTTTCCAACTCAGTTTTCCAACTAAAAAATAAACGTTTTCAGGGAACAGTGAATGTCTAACACCTTCAAAATGTTTTCTTCCTAGTTAGATGTCACTTGTCTCCCTTCCAAAATAAAAATCCGAGGCGGGGCACTGGGGTCGTAATCTCCCTTGTCGCAGTCTGGATCTCTTTAGGCGGGGCATTAGGGTGACAAACCTCCCCTAATTGCAGTCTAGATTTTTACAAGGCGGGGTGCTAGGGATGTAACTTCCTTCCTAGTTGCAGGCGGGATTTCAGAATCGTCTAACTCCCTTCCACTCTATTTCAATGTTTTCGGTTTTTAATGTTTTAAAACCCGAGAGTTAGAGACGTTATTAGGATTTGACCGAGAGCACCTCATTCATGGTGTTTCTCTCTAAATCCTATTTTTCGACATAAATTCATTGCCCCATCTTTCGAGCCTCGGCACTTACCATTAATTAAGTGTCGTGTTCGAGGGGGTACATAGGGTAATCCCTCGAGATTATCCGCCCTTTTTACAACAAAATGATTTTTTCGGTTTTAAAAAAAACTTTAAGAGAGACAATTCTGAATAAACCAATCTAACCCTTCCATTAGAGCTTCGGGACACACAAGCACTTCTTAATCCTTCCCTGAACCAACTCCAAGTCGCATAGGAACTCCAATTCCCGAATACTCCTGAACAAACCTTAGTCATCTGATACCCGAAACGTCTTCAAAACCCGAGCACCTACAAATCGAACATCCTTTCCCACACTCAATCATACTCAAAACCCATACTCCTCTCTAACCCATTTGATTTCCCAAAACACCTAAAAACCACCAAAACTCTCTCTAACCCATTTGATTTCCCAAAACACCTCAAATTAACCCGGGAAACTCTTCAACCCCAACAAACAATCCAAACATCCCTTAACTCCACAAGAATGACCAAAATGCCCTTAGCCCCACAAAAGTCGAGACAAACCCAATCCCCTCGAAAATAATCAAAACCTCTCAACCCTGTGCCCATTCCCACGAACCGATACTTCAAGATCAACTGATTTCTTCAAACTTTTCAAAATCATCTACTCCCCAATCCACACTCAAATCCTATCCTTGGCTTTTAAATGAATCTCTCTAAAAAGGTTTTGAAAGAAGGTAATCCTGACAATTGGAGACCGAGGTTTCCTTGGGCACCAATCCGAAGTCGTGGTCGTTGCCACTTCTAAGGGACGTGTAACCCAGTGCGAACCCACATAGAATCTCTGACATGACCTGATAAATCCTATCCACAATTTCAGAGTCAGTTAACGGTTCTTAGAACCCTTCTCCTCCCTTCCTAGTTATCATAGGTCAAACTAGGTGGCGACTCTAGTCAATTTCAGCCCATAGGGCATAAGTCCGCGTGGAGCCCATTGAGAGCGGGTGTAGTGCACACTTGCACTCCCCTTTATGCTTTCTGGGAAAGACGGATGATATAGTAGGTATTTGAGGGCTGCCATGAACAACGGGTTTTCGCCCTCCACAGAATGGCAATTTCTAGGATCTAGAATTCTCAGCCAGATCATATTTAGATAGACCCCCTCCCCCCTCATACCGAAAAATCACCCTCCACAGGGTGTCCAAACATCAAAGCTCGGACGGATGTTCGGACGCTTTCGGAAACCAAATACACGTAATGTCCGAACTTGTGTCCAAATGTCAAAGTTCGGACACAAGTTGAAGCAAAATCAGAGAATGGAGAAGGGCGTGTCCGAACTTCTGTCCGGACTTACAAGTTCGGACACCATACGAGACTTGTAAGTCGGGCTCGTCCTCGCACCCCGTCCGAACATCAAAGCGCGGACAGTAGTTCGGACACGGTAAAAACTTCAGAAATTCAAAGCGCAACAGGGCATGTCCGAACGTCAAAGCTCGGACAGACGTTCGGACATACCAAAAATTGCAGTTTCTAGAAACGAATTGCACACCAAAACAGAGGTTTAAACACAACCAAAACAAAAGCAATTTGCAGAAAACAACCTTGGGGGTTTGTACATCATTAAACAACATTTAAATAGACGAATTCGCAAACTCAACGCAGAGATAGAACGCACTCAATTCCAAAATTGAAACTCCCCAAGGCTGAACACACTGACTGAATCCATAAGCCACCTACCTCGCAATTAGCAGACGAAATCCCAAATCTGATGCAGAGCCCAAACCAACACAGTTCCAGCAATGCAGATCAACAATGCAGTTCCAAAACACAAACTGGAAACGCAATCCCAAGCCTCTGAACAAAACGTAAATGCAGAACAACCCGCCATCAGAATATAGAACTCACGAAATCAAAACTGCCAAGACAATGGATTCCCAATCCTTACCTAAATTCAACCACAGAACGCAGAGAAGGCCAACCGCAGAAGAGTCAACGAGGGAATGGGACACAATCGGATTCCTAATCAGATTGTAGAGGAAGAATTCAGACAAGGGGAAACTTCCCAAATTCCAAAATTGAAGAAGAATGAAGGCCGCGCTGATTACCTTAACCTGAACCGAGTCTCGCACCGGGGCAGAAACCACAACAGAACTCGATGAAGACTACAAACAGTAGAACTTGAGAGGTTGAACAGAACAAGATTTTGAGAGAGAGAAGAGCAGAGGAGCGGCTTGAGGGTTTCAAAACTGAATGAGAAGTGAAGCGTGACTGAGATCGTGAATAGTAAGTGGGGAAAAGAAAGTAATGATTAAGGAAATTAAGGAATTAATAAATAGGAATGCTAATTCTCACCTTAAATGAAATAAGAAAGGGGAAATGACTCCTCCGTCCTCGTCTTTAATCAAAAGGACTCCCATGTCCTGAAGGATTAAACAATCCACACAATTAACTTGTGACGAAATAGAATGCAAAGAAAATTCTGACCTCAACCTTGGGTTATAACATCTCCTCCCCCTTAAAAGAATTTCGTCATCGAAATTAAACATACCTACTGCTCGAATAGGGCGGGAAACTTGGAACGCACTTCGCTTTCGACTTCCCAGGTCACCTCTTCCTCTGACTGACCCGACCACTGCACCTTCACCAAGGGCATGGTCTTACTCCTGAGCTTGCGAACATCTCAGGCTAAAATCCTCAAAGGAACTGCCTCGAACGTGAAGTCATCTCTCAACTGGAGCAGACTGAAATCGATCACATGCGACGGATCCGGAACATATTTCCTTAGCATGGAAACATGAAACACATTATGCACCGCTGCTAGTGACGGAGGCAAGGCCAAACGGTAGGCGACCGGTCCGATCCTCTCCAGGATCTCAAAAGGACCCACAAAGCGAGGGCTAAGCTTGCCTCTCTTCCCAAACCTTACTACTCCACGGACGGGAGAAACCTTCAGATAAACGTGATCTCCTACCTCAAACTCTAGAGGTCGTCTCCTCTGATCGGCGTAACTCTTCTGACGACTTTGAGCTATAAGCAGACGCTCCCTGATGGACTGAATCTTAGCTACAGCATCTTCAACCAAGTCCGGACCAACAACTGCTCTCTCCTTTAGATCATCCCAACAGATGGGTGATCTGCACCTCCTGCCATACAAAGCCTCAAACGGGGCCATCCCGATGCTAGTCTGGAAACTGTTATTATACGCGAACTCTATCAAAGCAACGTGTTGGTCCCAGCTGCCTCCAAAGTCAAGCACACATGCTCTGAGCATGTCCTCCAGGACCTGATTCGTCTTCTCTATCTGCTCGTCTGACTGAGGATGATATGCTGAGCTGAACGACAACTTCGTTCCCATAGCCTGATGCAAACTCTGCCAGAATCTGGATACGAAGCACGGGTCTCTGTCAGACACAATCGAAGCAGGCACCCCCATGCAGACACACTATCTCGTCCATATATAACTGCGCTAGACGGTGCAAACTGAAAGTCTTCCTGATAGGCAAGAAATGAGCGCTCTTCGTGAGCCTGTCCACAATAACCCATACGGCGTCGAAACCTCTCGGCGTCTTAGGCAGACCCATGACAAAATCCATGCCGACGCTCTCCCACTTCCACTCTGGAACGGGAAGAGGCTGAAGCAACCCAATTTGTCTCTGATGCTCGGCTTTGACCTGCTGACAGGTCGGACATCTGGATACAAAGTCAGAAATGTCTCTCTTCATGTTGCTCCACCAGAATGTCTCTCGAAGGTCCCAGTACATCTTCACACCTCCTAGGTGTACCGAGTACGGAGCTCCATGAGCCTCCTGCATGATCTCTTGCCTCAAGGCATCATCTGCAGGCACACAGACACGGTCTCTGAATCTCAGACAGCCGTCCTTTGAAACCCGGAACTCGGACTCCTGACCAGCAGCAATCCCATCTCTGATCCTACTCAACCCGGCATCAAGTTCCTGACTGGCCTTGATCCAGTTGATCAAGGTAGGCTGAATCTGCAACGCTGCTAACATCCCAGACCTTTCTGGACGGACGACCCAGATACCCAAACGCTGCAACTCGAGAGCAGACCTCTGCACACCAGACAAAGCACAAACGACTCCAGACGGACCCCTCCTACTGAGCGCATCAGCAACCACATTCGCCCTACCAGGATGGTAGAGGATCTCTAAATCATAATCATGTAGCAACTCCAGCCACCTCCTCTGCCTCAAGTTCAACTCCTTCTGAGTGAACAGGAACTTGAGGCTCTTATGATCCGTATACACTTTGCACGCAGCTCCATAGAGGTAATGCCTCCAAATCTTCAGGGCAAAAACAACAGCAGCTAACTCCAGGTCGTAGGTCGGATAGTTTTTCTCATACGGCTTAAGCTGACGAGAGCCATATGCAACCACCTTCCCGTGCTGCATCAGAACACAACCAAGTCCCTTATGGGATGCATCACAGAAGACCTCAAGTCCGTCATTACCCTCCGGAAGGGTCAGAATCGGTGCAGACGTCAACCTCTTCTTCAATTCCTGGAAACATAGCTCACAGGCCTCACTCCACTCGAACTTCACATCCTTCTGTAGTAGACGAGTCAACGGAATCACCAACTTGGAGAAGCCCTCCACAAACTTATGATAATAGCCCGTTAATCCAAGGAAGCTACGGACCTCTCCAACATTAGTAGGTCTGGTCCACTCTGTAATAGCTCTAATCTTCTCCGGGTCCACGGAGATACCATCCTTAGAGACCACATGTCCCAAGAATACCACCTGGTCCAACCAGAACTCACATTTCTTCAGCTTCGCGTACAGCTCCTTCTCCCTTAGAGTCTGGAGAACGGTCCTCAAATGCTCCTCGTGCTCTTCGGCACTCTTGGAATACACCAAGATGTCATCAATAAACACCACCACGAACTGGTCCAAAAACGGCTTGAAGACTCTGTTCATCATATCTATAAACACAGAAGACGCATTCGTCAGCCCGAATGGCATCACTAGGAACTCGTAATGTCCATAACGAGTCCTGAAAGCGGACTTAGGCACATCGTCTGCCTTAATCCTCAACTGATGATAACCGGACCTCAGATCGATCTTCGAAAACACCTTAGCTCCTGCTAACTGGTCGAACAAGTCATCTATGCGCGGGAGAGGGTACCTATTCTTAATGGTAACCTTGTTGAGCTCCTGTAGTCAATGCACAAATGCATGCTACCGTCCTTCTTCTTAACAAACAGAATAGGCACACCCCAAGGCGACACACTAGGGCGAATGAAGCCCTTATCCAACAACTCCTGCAACTGGATCTTCAGCTCCTTAAGCTCAGCAGACGCCATCCGGTATGAGGCCTTCGAAATCGGCTGAGTCTTAGGTGTGAGTTCGATCGAGAACTCCACCACTCTAATAGGGGGAAGCCCAGGCACATCATCCTGAAACACATCTGGTAAGTCTCTGACCACTGGTATGTCCTCCAGCTTTGCATCCTTGCGAACCTCAGGGATGTAGCACAGATATCCCTAACATCCTTTCCTCAAATGGCGGAACGCCTGTATAGCTGAGATGACTGGCGGCGAACACAGGATTCCATTCCCTACTACAACTAGGCAGGGGCTGACCCGACTCCTCAAAAGTGACTCTCGAAGCAGCACAATCAATATGGGCATGGTGGGCAGCAAGCCAATCCATACCCAAAATCACATCGAAATTTGTCATCTCCATGGGGATGAGGTTAGCACACAGAGTCCTATCTCTGACTAACATAGGACTATCTTTACAAACAGAATTTAATAGCATATAAGAATCCCTAACCAATGGACTATGCACACACAACTCAACACCCAGAGGCACTACAGGCAAACCGAGCTCACCCACCAACTCAGCAGAAATAAAAGAGTGGGTGGCTCCAGAGTCAAACAAGCAGAAAACAGATCGAGACGACAGCTGGAGAATACCTGTGACAACTCTGTCGATGGATCGGTATCTCTCTCTCCAGCCATCGCATACACTCTGGCCTGGCCCTGGGGCTTCTTCTGCTCAGTCCGGTCTCAATCTCTGGAATCAGATACGGACCCTCCAGCTCTACCTCCAGAGCTACCTCTGCTCCTCTCGGCCTGATGGCAGTCGGCAATCCTGTGCTCCAAGGATCCACACTTGAAGCAGGCTTTGGACTTCTTGTAGCAGTCCTGGCCCCGATGAAACTTGCCACAGACCTGGCACTTTGGCGCAGATGCTGAAGACGAAGAACCACCTCTATCTCTCGAGCTCTGACGATCCCCAGATCGGTCTCCAGTAGACTGCTTCTTCTGAGGAGCAGACTGATCCCTCCTGTCGCTCTCGTCAGACCTCTGCTTCCTCTTCTAGTCCTTCCCGCCAGACTGGCGGCCCCTCAAATCAGCCTCTACCAACAGGGCGACATCAGCAACGTCCCAGAAGGTCTTGTGACGTAGAGGCGTCACAGCAGAACGGATATCTGGTCTCAGGCCGCTCTCAAACTTCCTGGCCTTCCTATTCTTATCTGGCTCAGGTGCGAACTTTGACAGGCTGATGAACTTGCGCACATACTCCTCTACACTCATATCGCGCCCCTGACGAAGCCTATTATACTCCAGAATGTGCTGGTCCTTATACACATCGGGGTAGAACTGCTTGTTGAACTCCCCTGTGAACTGGTCCCACGTCCATGGCTGTGGGAACTTCCCCATAACTGACCTCCACCACTCCTTGGCTTCGGCCTTGAATAGGAAGGTGGCGAAGTCCACCTTCTGCTCCTCCTCTGAGCCCATAACTCGTAGCAAGTCCTCCACCTCTGAGAGCCAATGACTGGCCTCCTGGGGATCTCCAGTCACATCAAAGGAAGGGGGCTTCAGCTTCATAAATTCCTGAAGCGCCTTTACTTTCCTTCCTCCAGCATCAGCCCCAACTGGGCCTGGTCCGCTAGATGGTCCTCCTCCAGCTAGTCCACCCCCTGCAGCTATCGTCTGTATGAGCTACGTCATGAACTGCTGAACAGCATCAGCATCATTTCCTAGAGCTCTTCTTGGCAGTATTCTGAAAGTCCAACAGCAGGCTGTTAGACTCAGACACTAGTACTGACGTTTCCGACTGACTGGCTAACTTAAAATCCCAGCAGATTAGAACCCAGAGCTCTGATATCACTAAATGTAACACCCCCAAACACTGGCCTAGGAGTTAGGGGTGTTACACGCCGCGTATTACTACTTCATAATGCAAGGCTCAAACTAACACATGCGAATAAACAAAGTAAAGGCCCAAAACAGAATACTTATATAAATAAGTATATACAAAGTGTTGGAGATTCCAAATGCAAATACAAAATCCTCAAAAGTAATCAGAAGCAGAAGCCAACATCAAAATCCCAAAGGCTACAACTATCAAACGCAGAAGTCTCAAAAGGACTAAACAAATCAAAAGCCAACTCCAAAGCTGAGCAAAGTGATCCTCGCTGATCAATCTGCAATGTTAGATAAAGTAGGGGAATGAGCAAACAACTATGCCCAGTAGATGACCAACTTCATCAACCAGCATGCTCAAAACTTTTATAGAATGTTATCAAACCAGAAGTAGACAGAAGGAAACCATACTCCATGATAGAAATCAGAAACAGAAGTCCAAACACAAAAGGACTAATCAGAGTTCAGAACAACGGAAGCGGAAACAGAAGGGGACACTAGTTGATCACAGCATATAGACAGAACGAGCTATAACTCGTGAACAGAATGAGGAAACCTCACTCGTAAACAGAACAGGTGGAACACCTGTGAACAGAACGAGGAACATCACCCATGAAACAGAAGGATCCTACATAGCGCGCTACGAGACAACTAAACCAGCCATCCAAGGGTTCAGATACAGAGATAACTAGGTCCCAAAACAGAAGCTTAAAACAAATAAGCATATGTGCCCCAATGGCACCACCAAACATGTAGATAGCTTGGAAATCAGAAGGGGAATCCAACCCCGCAAACAGAAGTTAAAATGGAGCTCAAACGAGCAAGTTATGGTCAAAACAGCACCATGTCTGAACTTGTGTCCGGACATCAATGTTCGGACACAAGTCGAGACTTTAAAAATCGAAAACAGACGGGTGTCCAAACATCAAAGCTCGGATGGATGTTCAGACGCTTTCGGAAACCAAATACGCGTAATGTCTGAACATGTGTCCGAATGTCAAAGTTCGGACACAAGTCAAAGCAAAATCAGGGAATGTAGAAGGGCGTGTCCGAACTTCTGTATGGACTTACAAGTTCGGACACCATACGAGACTTGTAAGTCGGGCTCGTCCTCGGACCCGGTCCGAACATCAAAGCTCGGACGGTAGTTCAGACACGGCAAAAACTTCAGAAATTCAAAGCGCAACTGGGCATGTCCGAACGTCAAAGCTCGGACAGACGTTCGGACATACCAAAAAGTGCAGTTTCTAGAAACGAATTGCACACCAAAACAGAGGTTTAAACACAACCAAAACAAAAGCAATTTGAAGAAAACAACCTTGGGGGTTTGTACATCATTAAACAACATTTAAACAGACGAATTCGCAAACGCAACGCAGAGATAGAACACACTCAATTCCAAAATTGAAACTCCCCAAGGTTGAACACACTGACTGAATCCATAAGCCACCTACCTCGCAATTAGTAGACGAAATCCCAAATCAGATGCAGAGCCCAAACCAACACAGTTCCAGCAATGCAGACCAACAATGCAGTTCCAAAACGCAAACCGGAAACGCAATCCCAAACCTCTGAACAAAACACAAATGCAGAACAACCCGCCATCAGAACATAGAACTCACGAAATCAAAACTACCAAGACAATGGATTCCCAATCCTTACCTGAATTCGACCACGGATTCCTAATCAGATTGTAGAGGAAGAATTCAGACAAGGGGAAACTTCCCAAATTCCAAAATTGAAGAAGAATGAAGGCCGCGCTGATTACCTTAACCTGAACCGAGTCTCGCACCGGGGCAGAAACCACAGCAGAACTCGATGAAGACTACAAACAGTAGAACTTGAGAGGTTGAACAAAACGAGATTTTGAGAGAGAGAAGAGAGAGGAGAGTAGAGGAGCGTCTTGAGGGTTTCAAAACTGAACGAGAAGTGAAGCGTGACTGAGATCGTGAATAGGAAGTGGGGAAAAGAAAGTAATGATTAAGGAAATTAAGGAATTAATAAATAGGAATGCTAATTCTCACCTTAAATGAAATAAGAAAGGGGAAATGACTCCTCCGTCCTCGTCTTTAATTAAAAGGACTCCCATGTCCTGAAGGATTAAACAATCCACACAATTAACTTGTGACGAAATAGAATGCAAAGAAAATTCTGACCTCAACCTTGGGTTATAACATAATGTAAGAAAGTAAGTATTGTATGAGTAAGACCAAAGATGGTGTAAGTCACATGGTCCCGAGTAAAAGAGTAAAGAACATCCGATTAACCCGGATGGGTAAATGGCTAACAAAGGATGAAGTATAGAATCGTGAAGTGTATTACCATGTGGATTGACTTGTGTATTGCCTCCCGTTTGTATGTATGGTATCCTTGTATGTTTGTACCTTGTATGTATTTACCTTGTGTGCTTGTAATGCTTTCTGTAATAGCATGTATAAAATAAATGAACTCCATGTATTCGACGAAGTAGTCGGCATACTCCCGTTAGCACGCGGGGTATGCGATTTCATATGTAGCTTTTGTTGAGCCCCTAGGGGCACTATTTTCATTTTCCAGGTTCCGAAGCTGATTGGGTCGAAGTTGAGACCGGTTTGCTATGCTTAGCTAGCTAGGGTTAACTTGTTGATAGTACTGAATTGTACTCGGGCGTGTAGCCCTATCAATGGCCGGTGTGCCACGTTCAATATGTAGCTATGCTGTGAAATGAGGAAGCCCTGGCGTAAGTAAAGAGTGGTACTCGTAGTCGTCTGTATAACCAGTTAGCATAGGTTGTATGTTAGAAGTATATATTAGTACTCGGTACATTTGGTTAGTAGATGTAAAGATTCGGTAATGTATTGTAAGTGTTGAGCAACGTATGAATGGAGAATTGTTGTACTCGGTTTGTAATTGAAGTGTGGATTGTATTTGTTTAGTACTCGGGTATTCCGGTCCATCAGACCGATGCTATAATGGAAGTAGGCCTTGTTAGTCACGTGGGTGGCTAGCGGCATTGTATCACCCGCCGTTGTGCAAGGAATTATCTACTGCGTATGTATGGAGGTACGATATGATTAGACGGTAATGACGGGATTAGCGGTAGGGGTGTTACAGTAATGAACCAATCCTAAGCTTATGTTAGTGTTCCAGCCCCCAGGGCATCTCTGCCACCAATTAGGAAATTTATGAGCTTGTTCGTTTTCTCATAATATATATTAAATACATAAGCATATTGTAGTGGTAGCTTATATCTCATTATTCATCATCCCATAACCCGAATGTGTCATCATGGTTAGGATGACACATCTCCCTATTAGAAGGCGGGGTACCTACGGGAAGTAGGCCAACCACCAGATAGGGTACTCCGGCCAACGTCCCATTAGGACTATAAGGACTACCAACATATAGATGAGCATTTTATAACATCTACTAGTGTACACTACGCGTGACCAGACGTACCTGGATTTCACACAATAAACACCCAAACACACCATTTAATAATGGTCACCATCCTTGTTACCTAATAATTGTGCTTAGATTACTTATCTTTTGAATACTTGATTCATTAACCTTTATCGTTTAATAACGGTCTTTCATATCTTGCCTAAGTAAATATACTTAGGTATCAAACAAAGTGGATATCAAATCCAATACTTAACTTATTTTCTTGATCATCATTTCCCAAGTTTTCTTCATACTTTATCGTATATGGTATTACTTGTCTTATGTAAGTTTACATGAAAGTTAGAGATATAAAATAACATAGCATTCCAAATGGTAACACATCACATGCGGAAACAATCATAATGATGAATAAACATAGATATCTTCTTGTCATTCATTCATGCAAACAATCACACATGTTACCATAACCTGCAGATACAATCATATTATTGAGTAAACATAGATATCTTATTGTCATTCAGAAACACATCACATGCTGGTATAACCATACTGTTAAATAAACATACATATCTTCTTATCAACCACTCAAACAATCACACAAACCCAAGACAAACCTCTGGGCATTCAGGTGTCATGATAACATACCTAGAATATATAGCTAGAGTATATCATTTTAGCCATGTGCGTCCAACCATCCAATCTAGCTATACACATCCAATCATCAAAATCTAGCCACGTGCATCCCATTATTCAAATCCTAGATTGGAAAGGAAAGATAATTATTAATCTTTTATTAACCTTGGTTCAAGGTATATTACTCATTTTACTCGCCAGTTCCACCAAACTAAATGTAAAGGTTATCATCTACCTTTATCAAGATTCCCTAAAGGAAGGTATTCTATATGTAAGATAAGGTAGTTAGAATGGTTGTATTCCTAGTAAATAACCTTCTTATCATTTCCTGTCAGTCCACATCCAACCAACATTTAATAGTCTTTTATTAAATAACTATAAACTTCATTTTCTAAAGGCTTAACCTAACGCTTATAATTTAAGTATCTGAACTCCATATTAATCCATAAAGATTCTATCCATACCAAGGCCAAATCAAATAATCTACATTACTTCTCATTGATTCAGTTCCTTTCACTTTTGATCATATCTTGATTGGGTTTCAACCTGAGCCTCAACCCATTATCTTTCTTTTAGGTGTAAAATCTAACTTCAATTCTTATTTAGTCAGATTAGTTTCCATTTGGGTCTAAGACATCTAAAAGGACTATATCCATCAAATAACATTCAGATTCAAGTCTAGCCCACTTACAAACTTAAATTAGTTCCATTATTAATTTGGGTTGGGCCTCATTCTATCTTAGACTTGGTCAATGGTCTAGTTGATTGACTTAGATCTAATCAACCTTTCAATACGGTCAATTGGTCTAAGTTTTAGTCAACAGTCAACAAGCCTAAAATTTTCAGTCAATAATCAAACTAGTCCAAATGTTTAGTCAATGGGTCTATTAGGGCCATCTAAGGATTGGGGCTCCAGATTTCAGATTGGGTCCAACTCACATTCTAATTATTTTGGGCTTATTTTGGATCCAATTCTTAATTGGCTTTATAGTCTTTCTAGTCACAACCCATTTTGGTTCTAGGTTTAATAGGATTTGACTAACCTAAGGTTAGTCTATTTATTATTAGCATAGGTTATACAACAGTGAATGGTATATTACAACTCATAACATAAGAGCATTAAATAAGAGCTATAACTTTAGAGTATAGTATTTAATCAAAAACCCTCCCAAACTTCTATAGATTTTCAGTTTTCACCCTAACACCCACAACTTTACACATTATCCCCCAACTTTTATAAATTTCCAAATTTATCCTAAAACTTCCCTAATTTATATTTTAGCCCCCATATTTCCTTTAATTCCAAAATTCCCCCATAATTTTCCAAACCCTAATTTCCTACCATAATTAACCTAACCCTAATTTTTACACAGAATCAACCCTAGCCTCCACTACCTACCGCCATCAACCACCACAACATCTCCATAATTCCCTTCTGCAACCGCCACTAACCACACAACTTCACCATTATTTTCCAGATTCTTTAACATTGTAAATAAACCCTAAAAATTCAAACATAATTACAACACTAACCACTCCATTTCCAAACCCAAATCAGAAACAAGAACCAACCAATCGATTTTTTGCAACCCAACTTAACCAGATTAGAATTATAACCTTAAGAGGCTCCAAGAATGGATTCGTCTCCCAAACTTTCGGCTAGGTTCGAACAAGGCACATAACAGGCACCACCACCGATTTTCCTTTAGATTTCGGTTGAAACAAGATACACACAACACCAGTTCTTCTCCGATTTCGGTTCCAACTACTTAACAAAGAAGAGGAAATCAAGAGATAGTCAGGGTTGGTTTCCAAAATTCAATCGAGACCATGAAAAGAGAAATCATGAGCAAGAACCTCACCTCATATTTTTCGGATCAATAGAGGAACAACCACCTAGCTTGAATAAGGAAAGAAATTTCCCAGATTCGAACCTCAGGAAAGAAAACAACCAAGATGAGTTTGGTTTCGATTTTAATCCATGAAATCATAAGGAATCGCCAGAGCAAAAAAAACAGAAACTTACCCCTTTTTTTAACACAAGAAGTACTGGGGATAGAGATTTCTTGTTCACCAGAAAAGATGCCAAATAAGGTGCAAAGAATATGTTACTTGTTCACCGAGAAGATGGCAAGGAAAAGATAAGATTTTTTTGAGGATTTTTTGGGGAATGAAGAGGAAGAAGAGAAGGCAGCGAGCATATACGTACTCGGTAATTAGGGTTGCTTCTAGGGAGAATGAGAGAAAGAGGGAGTAGAGAACATAGAGAGAGAGAGTCAAGAGAGAATTAGAGAATTAGGTTTAGATTTTTTTTCCTAACAACTAAAGAGAATGAACATGAGGAGGCGCCGAGCATGTACCCCCCACGCCTATTAGGGTTTCAAACATAGAATAAGTTAGACATGTTATTTCCTAGGTAGTGGGCTCCGAATTTGGGCTCTATTTGGCTTCAAACTTTCGTCAAATTGGGCTCTATTAATACTGGACTGCCTAATTAACAACTCAATATAGCCCAGACCGAATCGCAGCTTAATACACTCCTTTAAATGTTCATAAGACTTCTAAAATTAATTTAGTAACTTAATTAAGCTTCCACACTTTGATATATCCATTCTATATCATAATTTCATGTAATACGTATATATTACATGTCATAATAACTTAATTATTAATTATTTCACTATAATTTAATTATTTCTTAATCTCCCTTTCTCTAAATTATTTATATAATTTAGTTAAACATATAATTTTTTAAATAAGTATGATTAAGAGTTTATATTTCCTTAATTCATATAAATATTTACATAAATTCCTTTCTCTATTTATAATTATATAACTATGTAGGTAACTAAATCTTAATTACCTTTTAATAATTAGGAATATTTTAGTCCTAATTACCTTTTAATAATTAGGGATATTTCGGATTGTTACACTTATAAATTATTTTGACTATATAAAATGTTGTATATAGTCTGATCACATTGGTGGTGATTTTAATTCATGTATAATGTGTTACATGTTGCATAAATCTTAAGAGTTGTTATCTCCTTATAACTATTCCCACTTTAGTCTAATTTAAAACATCCACATTCCTATATTTCCCTCCTTAATATGATAGATGATGAGAGGAGTGCGTAGGAACAAACGGAAGTGAAAACAGAGTTGTAACGAGGATTTTAGAGCAAAAACAGTATTTTGATACAAGTTGTTTGTTCAGTTCCGGTGGTTTTTCCAGAGTCTGGAACGGTCCGTTCCGGGGGCCGAACAGAACTGTCCAAATTGCTCTAGTTGTTCCTGACATCCAACTTGTGGTTTCGGGCGTTCGGAACTAGCTTTCTGGGGTAATATATACCCATTCCAGAGGTCAGAATCCTCCGTTTCAGCAATCTCTTCATGGAGTTGGTGGTTTTAACACTTAGTACACACCATGACACTCATTTTCTACCAGCAAGTTATATTTTTTTTGTTATATAAACATATTTAAAGGTTATGTTTACTCACTTAATTAGTTTTATAACCTTAGGGGTATTTCAACCCCGATTCCACGTAGCATGGGATTTTGTCAGAGATGGGTGAACCTAGTGGAAACATGTATATCGACAGTCACATTTAGTTCTTACAAATAGACAACCGGGGCAACACTTCTCTCTGGAAAGAGGACTGTGACAAGGGGATCCTTTTTCTCCATTCTTGTTCATCTCCGTAGTGCGGCTCTTTTGAAGATAATTAACGGTCTCCCCCTTCGAGGTCTTAACCATGACATAACATTCCTTGTATTTGCTGATGAATGTGTCATATTTGGGAAAGCCAACGCCATAAATGTCAGGCACATAATGCAAAATCATTGATGATTTTCAAGAAGCCTCCGGGCAAAGCATGAATCCTGTTAAGTTGGGCTTAATGTTCATGAAGAAGTTAAACATCAACATAAAGCAGAAGATATCTCGGATATTGGGTTCATGAGGTTGATGACCTGGGGTTGTACCTGGGCTTTCCAAGCACGATGGGTAGACACAAGAATTAGGTCTTCGCGTATTTCAGGGATAAAGTGAGCAAGAGGGTTCAAAGTTGGAATCACAATGTATCACATGTAGCTAGGGGCATCCTTATTAAGTCTGATTTTTAAGCTATTCCGTCCGAAATCATGGGTGTTATTCGTCTTCCGACTTCGCTTATTAAGGAAATCCAGGGTATCATTCATAACTTCTAGTGGTCGAGATCTTTGAGTAATAAAGGAATCTCATGGCGGAAATAGGATGTTATCTGTAATTCCTGGATGAGAGTGGGCTTGGTTTCCAGGATTTACGCTCCTTTAATAACACTATACTAGCACACCGGGCTTGGAGTTCTTAATCAACCTCATCTTCTATCCTCTCATGTCTTCTTATCCAAGTACCCTGCTGCTAGTATCATTGATGCTAATCTCACACCACGTCCAAGTCCAGTCTAGAAATCTATCTAGGGATCCTTAGACCATATCAGGCATGACGCTAGGAGAGTTATTGGAAATAGTTTTTCAACCCGTTTGACCGAGACATGGCTTCTTGACAAGATAGAAGGAAAACTATGGTATTGGAATATTCGTCATCCTGCTCGTCTCAATAAATGAGTCAACTATTTAATCAACAATGAAGATCAATCTTAGAATGTGGACAGGATCAAAAGCTGGTTCACTGAGAAAGACCGTAATTTAATCTTGCGTACCAGACTCCCGAACCCTCAAACCCCTGATGCTTGATGCTGGGGGAAAACAAAGAATGACCAATACAAGGTTAAGTCAACTTACTACATGGCAATAAAGACTAGTTCTGGAGATAACAATTCCATATCCTATGGTAATCTTATGGGCTCAGCTATGAAAAGTATAAGAAAGTGCGCCCTAACCCGAAGAGTTAGGCTCTTAGCATGGAATCCTTTCCAAGGAGTTATTCCATGCGGTGCCATTTTGTCCCATTGGTGCCAAACTAACCATCCTTGTCGTTTCATTTGTGGTAAGTACGAAAATCTCTTACATGTTTTCTTCAATGTCATTCAGTTAAAGAATGGTGGGGTGTCAAGGACTCAATCATTCGCAAGGTATCCAAAATGATGTCGGGTCACGACTAGATTACATTTTCATGTGCTTATGGCAACATCAATATGGTTATGAGGATCATTACCCTCTGTTGGAAGTTATGGTTTACAAGATGCCAACTAAGGCATGGAAGAGTGCAATATTTTGAGCAAGACATGAATCAGGCTTCATCGTTCCTGGAAATGGCTGGTGCTTCCTGCTCCACTAGACAAGTGTTTTAGGAAGAGATAGAGTCACAACTACTGAGCAGTGTCGTGTAAATATCTTTGTTGATGGGAGTGTTTCGAAAGCAGGTTCAGAAGTGGGAGCCATTTGCTTTGATGACGCCGGGAACATTTTGGCTGCTGGAACAACATGTGATAGCATTTCATGGTCACCTCAGGTAATTGAAGCTCAAGCCATTAAGTTCGGGTTGGAAGTTGCTATGCAACTAGGACTTCAGAGTTTCAACCTTTTCTCCGACTTCCTTGCTAATATCAACTTTCTTAAGGGAAAGGATTTAGTCCGTCCGGATGTGGGACAAATTTTGGAAGAATTTGGTGATCTTAATTTGTGCTAACTTTAGTATCTCGAAATGGTCCTAACCTTAGCAATTTAATTAGAACAGAGGTTTTGATGGGAGTGTGGCTTGATGATCTTCTTGTTTAAATCATGAACTCCATCATATAATATAAATGATTCACTTTTTTAGAAGGAATATATATATAGCTCACAATGTGAAATAATTTAGTAGCCTAGGAAGGTAGGAAGGAAGGGAAGAAACATAAGTATTCATACATTTTACAATAACATGAGTATAGGTGGGTATGTATGTGCTACAATGCTAGTGGACCGTCATCCTATAGCAATCACATATCTATAAATGTGCATATTGTGGGTAGCAAACTAAGTAGAAGATAATTTTTTAAAATGAAGAAAAAAAAAACCAAAGCAATATGATAAGAACAAAATAGGACAATAAGTTAATTGGATTTTGTCGTGCATATTTAATCATTCAATGCTCCTCTTCTTCCTCCTGGTGATCACCAGAAGCATCTTCCAGTGACATTCCCTTAGCCTCGGGCACCAGCAGTGTCATGAGCATTCCGATAAAGTTGACCACTCCGAGCACAATCAGCGAGTTCTTCTTTCCTATCCCAGCAGGGTATCCAGCGTCCCTCTTCGTGATATCTTTCTCCTGTGAGAGGTACAAGAATCCAAAGGACCCAATAATGGCTCCAGCCTTCCCTGCCGCAGCAGATATTCCATGGCAAGTGGTTCTGAGCCTGGCGGGGAATATTTCAGCAGGGACAACGAAGGTAGTTGCATTAGGGCCAAAATTTGCAAAGAAGAAAGTGAGCGAGTACATGATGATGAACCCGATTCTGTGGGAATGATCCATCCAGTAGTTATAAGGTAAAGCTATGGCGAACATGAAAACTGTCATGAAGAAGAATCCCATCATTTGAATCCAGAACCTCCCGATGATGTCGATGAAGGCGACGGTGAAAAAGTATCCTGGAACAGTACCACAAAGGGCAATAAGGGATTGTGCCCTAGCCACCTTGAACACTTCTCCAATGGCGCTCATCTCTTTTGCTTTCGGGAGCCATCCAACAGAGCTAAAGATATCCTTCTGGAAAAGATTCTGACTGTAGAAGGCGATATCTAAAAGGAACCATGTGCTGGTGGTTCCCAACAACCGGAGTCCATACATACTCAGAAACTCCTTCGAGAACAACCCAAATTGCTCCTTACGCTTCCTCGTTGACGTCTCGATATCTGTTGATCTCTTTGTCTGATCCTCTTCAATTTCCAATCCCAACACCTTCGACATATCCTCTCTCGCTTGCTTGGTGTTGTTTGCAACCAAGGCAGTGTACCTAGCTGTTTCAGGCATCCTCATGCGCCAATAATAAGTTAGTCCAGCAGGGACAGAGCCAAACATCAGAATTATACGCCAGATGTAGTCAGACTCTGGGGTCAATGACAAAACAGCGTTCTCCTCAAACGTTGGTGGTTTGTACTTCATATCGAAAGCGAACGAGACTACTAATGCGACGATCCCACTGACCAAGATCCCGATCCCCTGCATGGAGAACACGGCGGCGATGAATGACCCACGTGTCTTCTTATTCGCGTACTCGGACATGATGGTGGCAGAAAGTGGGTAATCCCCTCCAACACCAAACCCAAGCCAAAACCTAAAGAAGCATAGGGTGGTCAAAACTGCCTTAGCTGAGTGCCCGAGTGAGAGACCAGAAGCTACGGAAGCCATCACCATGAGGACAAGCGTGAAACCGTAGACAGATTTCCTCCCGAGCTTGTCTCCCAGCCAGCCGAAGAAGAGCTGTCCGGCAAGCGTTCCGCATAGGGCGACACCAGTGACTGCCGCGTTGACGTTGATGGGGAGACTTCCAGGCTTCCCAGAACCTGGTACGGTATAGTAAAGACGGCCAAGGAGCTTCGTGACGAGTGAAATACTGAACAGATCATAGGCGTCTGTGAAGAATCCCATACCCGCAATCACTATTGCTGTGAAGTGGTATACCTGGACCTTGGCTGTGTCAAGCGCACCAAGCACCTTCAGCGGAGCCATGGCTGGAGCTTTTCTTTTAGCGTGTAATTATCTCTTCAATCTGCTAAAGTTTCCTGTAAAGCTTAACAAGTGTACTATATTATATAAACGGTAATACTATTTTATACTACAGGTTTTTATGTTTAGAATCACTATGATTCTGAACATACATATATAGATAACCATATATTATTATTATTTTATCAGGAGATAACCATCTATTATTAATGCCTATACACGAAATTAGGTACTAGTTTCTTAGTGTAATAGTTTAAAGGGAAACTTGATGATGCTGGGACTCCCTAACACTATTAAATATTTCAATTCTGATAATCATGGACCTATGGACTATAATCTATTTTTTTCAATTTTAGTGGTGAGTGTTACCCGTATGTATATGGGCGATGAAGATTAATTCCTTGCAACAGAATGAACACATTTTAAATGATCGCAATTGCGTGACATTTGCAGGTACAATATTTCAAATGGAAGAAGAAGAAAGGAAATAGAAGTGTACATGGAACATTACTACTGAAGAGAATAATGAATACGAACCTGGACAATAGGAATACTGACTCCGCTTGCACCAGGCGGAGGAAGAAGCTAAGACTATTCTCTTCTTCTTTTGCTCTTCTTTTTAGTGTAGATGAAACTTATTGATTACAGCAGGATCTGCATGTGAGCTTATATATAGAAGCTTAAGTCTGAATTTAACATTATCTGGCGGGAATCCTTTCCGGCATCTTCTCTAGGATATGCTCTTTTAATTATATATCTTATGTATGTTTCTCAAGTCAACGTCTCTTCTACTTGGCACACTTTCTTTATCACCATCTGATCATCAAATGCGTCAATTGTTTTGTTAATATATGATCGATCGAGCATGTTCGCACTCTTTTTTCTTCTAATTGAATAGACTATCAAGATCTCCTATATATATGCAGTGTTTGTAATAATTTTGTATGCGCTGGTGTCAATTATATATGCATATTTCAGTTGAATCAATCCTTCTCGGATAGATTAATCCACTGGCTATGTTACTTATTATTTATAGGATTCATAATTTCTGAAGAAAAACAGAGCTTATTTCGATTTGCCTACGTTGCATAGGTTAAAGGTAATTATATCAAAGTTTGGAATTAATTTCCTTGTTTAGCAGTGTTTGATTATTACGAGACTTGATCTCATGCATGGTAGAAATATAGATCCATAACAATATAATCCATGTCTAGAATGCTCTGTACAACCCTGTTGTAATGATCAGATAACTCAATATAATCGAAGCGGCTCAGGTGACATCGCAAAAATCGATGTCCCGGTGACATCGCTAATTTAGGCCGTCAGATCACGTGCAAACGTCATCAAAAATCAGCAAAAATCATCCTACGCTCCGTAATCATGCAGACGTTTTCAGGGGTATAAGGGTAAAATCGTTCATATATTAAACTCAACGCTCACATGCTTCTCAATGCCCGCCCATACCCGCCCACGTCCAAGCCCATCCCATTGCTACCCGCCCACTCCACTGCCCGCCCGTCCACCCCCATCGACCCAACCACCCACCCCGCCGAAGGAACATTAATGGTGCCCCCAACTTTTGATTTTCACTTCTCAATCTTTTCCTCTTTTCACCGATTATCTACTCTCCGGTTACTGTCGTCTCTTTCTTTGCAACTTTTGATTTTCACTTCTCCATCTTTTCCTCTTTTCACCGATTTTCTACTCTCCGGTTACTGCCGTCTCTTTCTTTGCTCTAACCGTTGTTTCCCGAACCCGGTTACTTATGTCTCGTTGTGTTGTCTGTCATATTCAATGAAATTCCACCTAGTTGTCGTAGGTTGTCTCTCAGTTACCCTTTTAAATCTTCACTCGTCAGTCTGTGGCGGCCATTGCATTTTCGCATTCAGAGCAGGTATCATTTATCAGGTATGTACAACACTTTATTTCTTATTTCCTGATCTTGAATTTGCACTTTGTTTTTTCCCTTGACTGAACCATCTAGAACCTGTCGTAGCAGTTGAAAGAGTACTGTATGCTTCCCCGGCCCTTGAATTTGCAATTGTTACCCTCCTGTCTATTATGTTTTTTGGCAAATATGACTACTACATATCCTTATTGATTTCGCTGCTTGCTGAAATACGTTCAGCATTCGTTCTAGTGCGTTTCGCATTTAACACCAATATGTGGCCGTGGATCATTGACTATACATCCTAAGTGTTTGATTGTTTATCTATTGTTCATCTACTGGTATGTGATTTCAATTTTTGCTTTAAGGTTGTTGAAGACGTTTTGCAGATGACTGCCTCCTCAGTCAAAGTAGCGATGCAGAAAGACTTGGCGTTATCACAACTTACCAGCTCGAGTACCTCTGCAGAAGCATCTGTTCACTTGTTCCTATCTGCCAAGAAGCGCGACACTACTGAGTGGCTACGGAAAACTCGGATGGTTGGGAGCGTGCGCAAACGTGAGAACGTGAAGCACAAACTGCCCCACAACTCCGATACTTGCGGAAACAAATCAAGGAACCGTTACATAGAGACCTTACCGAAGATTTAGGAAATAGTTAAACAAGTATATAAACATACGATTGAAATTAGTTCAGGTGTGCATTCTAGAATATTCAGAGAGAGAAACACCGCTTTGAGAGAGAAAGTATTCTTGAGAGATCTTAGTGAGATAGTGTCAATCAGCTTAGGTATTTATTACCTAGAGAGCACACATAGAACACTCCCCTTTACTCCTTGTGACGCATTGATCAAAGCCGAGAGTAGAGCGAGTGTTGGATGAGACAGAGTACCTCTGTCGAATCCCAAGATAGGAAGCTAGGTTGTAATTCACATTGAATTTCAATACAAGCAAAGTCCTATCTTGTCAATTTAACACAAAAGCTTCCGCGTTACTATTTTCTACATACAATTATTCTTCAAGCAGAGTTGGTCTGAGACTAACACCTCAGACCTACTCGGTCAGCACCCCGATCCCATCAAGTGGTATCAGAGTCTGTGTTGGCTGACAAATCTCTCAAAATGGCGGAAATTTCAAATACCAACAACAACAACAACAGAATGCAAGTGGAGAACCCAAAGCTAACTTCCATAAACTACAACATGTGGAAAAACGAGATGGAGTCACACCTCTAGTCACTAAATCAACAACTCTGGACGGTAGTGACGAAAGGTAATTTCCCAGTACCTGAAGGGAAAGATCCAAGCTCCTATACTACTGAGGAGCGCAGATGTGTTGAGCTAAACACCCAAGCCGTACCAGTCATCTACACTAGTCTCTCTCCACCTGAAAGAAGAAGAGTGTATCACATCAAGGTAGCGAAAGACATCTGGGATCAACTTCGAGCTGTTCATGAAGGAAATACTGAGCTTCGAAAGTCAAAAATACAAGAACTGAAGATGGACTACGAAAACTTCATGGGAAAGCCTGGAGAATCCCTCAGCGACATGCTTACACGATTCACTGAACTCACTGCTACTATGGAAGAGCTGCAGATTGAAGAGTCAAATGAAAATATCAACAACAAATTTCTGGATAGTCAGGCGAGGAATGGACCGAGAGTGTTATCTCTACGAAGGCGTCCAAAAGTCTAGAAAAATGGACTTTGACTGACTTGGGATCCTATCTTCAGTCCATCAACAAATACAAGATGAATATCAAAAATAGAGGTAATGCTTCTCACTCAAACCATACTGTCTCTTATTCCAACGTGAATCAAGCTTTGCAGGTAAAGACTACACCCAGCCAGACATCAGCTCACCAGAACGAGTCATTCCACTATGAGACTACCTCTCCAAATCAGGATTTAATCCAGCAGCTTCGGGACACTCTGATTGACGGCATAATAGAGGAAGGATCAGCAAACACCTTTGAAGATATGGCCATGCTGGTCAATAACTTTAAGAGATTCATGCGAGATCGATCAGAAAGGAACAGTCCAAACAGGTTCAGCCAAAATCAAAACCGACAATATCAATCCTACAACCGAAATCAGCAAGGCAGTACTGGAACTGGAGACCGAGTATGCTTCAAATGCCTGAAGCCGGGGCACTACGCCAACAACTGTCCACTCAAGAAAAAAGATGATCGTGAGAAATCATCACTGATAGCAAATTCTGCATGGGGAGACTCTGACTCAGAAGAACCTGAGATGGGAACGTCAAGCTTAATCTGCCTTATGGCTCACAAAAGTCAGGTAAGCAAGAGTCCCTCCTAGAGGTAACTGAATATTTCTCAGACTCATGTGCTATTCCCTCTTTAGATTTATCTACTTACTACATAAACCCAAATCATCCTGAATTTGAATTAACTGAAGAACAAGAAAGAATAGCCTCTCTTTATGAAGAAATTCATGTGCTAAAGGGTCATGTCAACAACGATCGTCTTAAATTGCAAAAATCTGAAGAAAAGGCCGAAAAACTTGAAAGTGAATTAAGAGATGCTCACAGTCTCATCAGCTCCTTAAAAACCCAAGTTTCTTCCTTACAGAAAAATCGTTCCATAATTCCACAAAAATTCTTCAAACCAATTACCTTTGTTTGTGAGGTTGCTGCCATGCAAAAACCAAAATTCTTTGCAAACAAACTCCGTGAGTCAAAAGAAAGACAAGTTCAACTCGAGAAAGAGGTTGATTCCCTGAATATCACTCTTAAAAAGACTCAGATGGAATCACTCTCATCATCGAATCCGCCTCACTGGCTGAAAAACAAAGGTAAAGTTAATCTGCCGAAAATGGCCTCAAAACCCAATGATCTTCAAAGAAGGAAATTCCAAAAAGAAAAATTTGAAAACAAATTTTGTTGGCAAAAGAAGTATGTTTATCTACCTTTTTTACTAATTTGTGGTTACTGTGGCTACGACGGACAAATTCACTCATCGTGTCATAAGCTTGGCAGAGATTTATCTTTCAATATGCAACGTTTACATACTCTGTCTAAAGCACGACATCTTCATAGATCTTTTTCAAAGAGGGAACCCAAGTTCGCCTGGGTTCCCAAGTCTAACCTCTGATTGTCTTGTAGGGAGAGGTCGTGGACAATGACTCTTGGTTTCTAGATAGTGAATGCTCACGACATATGACAGGAGACCCTGACAAGTTCACGACTCTCTCTCAATATCATGGGGGAAAGGTCACTTTCGGCGACAATGCTCATGGTGAAATCATTGGTATTGGAACCGTCAGTAATCCCTCTCTCTTTAAGATAGAAAATGTTAATTTAGTAGATGGACATGGACACAGCCTTCTAAGTATCTCTCAAATATGTGATCTCTCTAATGTTGTTCTTTTCTCGGCCTCTAACTGCAAAATCTTTGATGAGCAAACATGTCTTCTAAAAGCCACTGGTATAAGGGTGAACAATCTTTACAAGTTATCTCTTGAAAACCCTAACCTAGAAGACACTCTTTGTCTTAGTGTACAGGACAAGAATATCTCCTTATGGCACTGTCGTTTAGGTCATGCACACGGCAAACTCCTAAACAAAATCAAAAACAGAAATCTTGTAGTAGGACTTCCTCAGACAAACTTCTTCCAGACCGACACCCTGTGTCCTGCGTGCATACAAGGGAAACATTCGAGAGCAAGTTTTCCAGGTAAAACAGAAATGTCTACATCATCTCCGCTGGACATGCTGCACATGGATCTATGTGGACCAATGCGTGTTCAAAGCAAGAGTGGTAAGAAGCACGCTCTAGTCATCGTCGATGACTATTCACGCTGGACATGGGTACTCTTTCTTAAGAACAAGTCAGAAACATTTTCTGAATTCGAAACTCTGTTCAAAATGATTACTAACAAACTGTCCACTAATGTCAAGACAATTTGTTCTGACAACGGTACAGAATTTTGCAATTTCCAGTTTTCAGAATTTTGCAAAACAATGGGAATCATGCATCAAACATCAGCTGCTCATACTCCACAACAAAATGGGGTTGTAGAACGAAAGAATCGCACCTTGGTAGATATGGCAAGAACAATGCTCATTGACAGTAACCTCCCAGCGTCATACTGGGCAGAAGCTATCAACACTGCAACATACATCCTAAATCGAGCATCAATTCATCCCTTCATCGGCAAAACTCCATATGAAATTATCAAAGGCCGTCCTCCTTGAGTAACTCATCTACGGCGCTTTGGATGCAAGTGTTTCATACACAACAATGGAAAAGATAATCTCGGCAAGTTTGCTTCTAAAAGTGATGAAGGAATCTTCCTTGGATACTCATCACATAGTCGAGCTTATAGAGTACTCAATAAACGTACATCAAGTCTTGAAGAAAGTCCTCATATTAGTTTTGAAGAGCTCTCTAACTCAAGCGACTGCGAACACAACCCAAATGAACCACATGAAGATGCCTTAGATACTACCTTCATTGAAATACCAGTAGCTACCATCCCTACACCACAAACACCTCTTGCAACAGACTCATCCTCCGACAGCGATGATGACCCTGATGACTCATTCAAGGATGCCTCACCTACTCCCACACACGAACCTAAGAATGTCCAACAAGCTCTACAGGATCATGACTGGATACTCGCCATGCAAGAAGAACTACATTCTCTGCAAAGACACTCTGTCTGGCGACTTGTTCCCTGTCCAACCAACCATAAACCAATTGGTACCAAATGGGTGTTTCGCAACAAGTTAGATGATCAAGGGAATATCTCTCGCAACAAAGCTAGACTGGTAGTTCAGGGATATGCTCAAGCTGAAGGAATTGATTACGATGAAACTTATGCTCCAGTAGCTCGAATTGAGGCAATTCGAATACTCGTGGCCTACGCAGCTCATCGAGGTATGAAGCTCTACCAAATGGATGTAAAAACTGCATTTCTACATGGATACATCGACCGAGATGTTTATGTTGCTCAACCACCGGGTTTCGAAGATCCACATCATCCGGAGTATGTCTACAAGTTAGATAAAGCGTTATATGGCCTGAAGCAGGCACCACGGGCATGGTATGAGCGTCTTTCATCTTACTTACTGTCCCATGGATTCATTCGAGGTAAAGTTGACAAAACTCTTTTTACTCTCACCAAAGGTGAAGACATACTCATTGTGCAAATCTACGTGGACGATATAATTTATGGATCCACTATTCCTGAATTATGTTCATTCTTTTCTGATCTCATGAGTAAAGAGTTTGAAATGAGTGCTCTTGGAGAATTAAAATTCTTTTTAGGTCTTCAAATCATTCAACAAGAAAACGGGATTCAAATTCATCAACAGAAATACATTCACGAGCTATTACTCAAATACGAGATGCATGATTCGAAAGGCACACCCACTCCAATGTCAGCAACAGAGAAACTACATCTGGATGAAAAAGGAATTGCCGTTGATGCTACAATATACAGAGGTATGATAGGTTCTCTCCTTTATCTAACAGCAAGTAGGCCTGACATTCTCTATGCTGTATGTCTCTGTGCAAGATTTCAGGCAAACCCAAAAGAATCACACCTACAAAGCGTAAAGCGAATCTTTCGCTATTTGAAAAGCACCCAGGACATGTACCTCTGGTACCCAAGTACTCCTGTTTTCACTCTAATGGGTTATAGTGATTCTGATTTTGCAAGCTCCTTATTAGACAGAAAAAGCACGTCTGGTACTACACAATTTTTGGGACTTTGTCTTGTTGCCTGGAGTTCAAAGAAGCAAAACACGGTAGCCTTGTCATTCGCCGAGGCCGAATATGTCTCCGCAGCTGCTTGCTGTGCACAAATACTCTGGATACAACAACAATTACAGGATTATCTCATTCCTCCTACTTGTACTACAATTTTTTGTGACAATAATAGTGCTATTGATTTATCTAAAAAGCCTGTTCATCATTCCATGACAAAGCACAATGAAATTCGTCACCATTTCTTAAGGGATTGCGTTGAAAAAGGGCAGATACAACTAGAATATGTTCCTACTTCAGATCAACTTGCAGACATATTCACTAAACCATTGCAACGAGGTCCTTTTGAAGCTCTACGTTCACAACTAGGTATGACCCGTATGACTTAGCTGAGGTTGTATCTCCTTCTCTTGTTTTTTCAATATCTGAGTGAAATGCATGAATACGTCTGATGACCTAGTCTGTCTGTCAAAGAAACAAAACACCGGCGTAAAAACAAGAGACTTTGTTTTCTGAAAAACCTCCCGTGAAATTTTCGCCCAATAATCCGCAACAACCCAGCTAAACCAATCAGCCCACACCTACCCTGACACACCACGTATGTCTATATTCTGACGTCAATATCTTTCACTCCCCACGTCCAATCCTTCCCATCCCACTTTCTTTGCCTCTCTTCGCCTTCTCCACCGTATTCCCACTACAATCAACTCCGATTGCCATGGCTTCAAACCCTAACCCTAAACACAACACCATGTTTTCCGACGCCGACCTACCTAACAATCCTCAGCTTCTCCAAGCCCTAATCAACAAACTCACCATCCTCCAAGCCAAACAAACCCCTACTTCTACCTCCGACTCAACCGCCGTAGCCCCTGCCATGTCCATCGACACCTAACCCAACACCACCACTTTACCTACCGTGTCAACTGAACCCACCATCATTGTCCACACTACGACATCCACCCGATCAGAAAACACCCCATCTCCAACCAAACAATCGACACCACCCACCACCCCGATCATACCCACCCCCGACACCATAACCAAATCTCCGACCAAACTCCAGTTTGGATCCCTTCCACCCACTGATGAAGAAACACAGAACCCACAACCCAACTCCCCCGCTAAAGAACCCACTGAGGTACATGACCTCGAAGTCCAACCAGCTGCCCCTGAAAATTCACCCCCTCCAAAGAAAACCCGCCGTGCCAAATCCAATGTCCCCCGCCCTCCAGCTACAAGAACACTTAGATCTCGGGCTAAGAATCCTCAGTCATCTTCAAAACCTAGTTCTGAAGCTCCTGTTCCTGCACCATCCCCTGTAGTCATGACACCTCCAACTGAAGAAAAGCCGCGCAGCACCACCAACTCTTCAATCCAGGCGGACTCCGACACGGCAACAACTTCCACTAGAAAGCGACTCCGTCCTCGCTCCGAGTCTGTCCCACCATCTTCTGCTCAACGACTAGGTCTGATCGATACTCACTCTGCCGTCTACTCCCTACCAGCCGACGACTCTGCTGAGTCCCGAAACCTGGTAAAAGGAAAGCTACTCGACCTGGACTGGCTCCACTCGATGGAGTTCGACATGTTCGAGGAGATGTTTCACTTTCAAAACTAGATTCATCTCTTCCACGGTATTCAGACCTACCATGAAGCAGAGGCCTATCAGTTCTACCAGAATTGCGTCATCCGCAAGGGGAAAATAATGACAAAGGTACATGACAAAGCTATCCTTCTAGATTCAAACTCCATTGCAACCCATCTAGCAATTCCAACTAGCGGACTAGAATTCTATGATAGGGCTGGCTTTCCCGATCTAGGATTTATAAGTGCAAAAGAGGTTTATGACTTCTTTCTACCGAACAGCAGAGTTGGTCACTCTTTGGACCAACCAGCTCTGTCAAATACCCACCAAATGCTTCATACCTTGGTGACCAAAAACTTAGTCCCTAGAAAGGAAGGAAACCAGTTTGTCCGCCCGCTAGATCTTGCTATCATATACTGTCTGCTCCACCATCAAAAGATAAACCTCCCAAAACTAATCCTCAACCATATAGCCTCAACCATCTCCTCACCCCGACACTCCCTGGGGTACATATTCTGGCTCCCGAAAATCCTCACCCACTGTGATGTTGTCCTTGATCCCTCTAAAGCTAGTCGCATCACAGACACTGACATCCTTGGTCAGATCCTGTACAACAAAACCCCATCTTTCCAGATCAAATCGGTTTCCAAAATAAACCCTCCCTCTAAAAGGCTAGCCCCACCAAAAACCGCATCACCTCCTGACACAGCCTCTCTGTTTGAAAGGGTAGCAGCGATCGAGAACAACCTCGCCACTCTATCCAAGAAGATTGACATGCTCATCGACGTTCTCAATAAAAACCACAAACAGACGATGAACATCTTTGCAGGAGGAGTCCAGAAGCTGACGGAGGAGTTCTGGGAAACCTTTGCTGAAACTCTGGAAGCAGCTAAGCAAATGGATGGCGCTGGGACTTCGGGGGAAGAAGGAGCACGGGATGAGGACACAGGAATGGATGGAGGAGATGACTAACCCCTTTTAACTATTAGGAAGAATTGACTTTTGAATACTCTTGACTTGCGTTGGTGATTTGTTTTAATGACTTGGGCGGATTATGTTTTTGGATATTTTTTGTGCTTTCCCTGATGTTGGCAAACGGGGGAAATGGTGTATCCCGCGGCTGGTGTCTGCAGGTAACTATGTGTGGATGTTGAGTGCCTCTGAAGGCCTCATTTGTCTTGGATTGGTTGTTATTTCTACTACGTAGTATTTGAAGTAGTTTCGTACTATGGTTTTTATCTGCTCTTATTAACTGCATTACCTTAACGTGGAATATGTGTTTAAGGGGGAAACTGCAAGTTGTTCTCCCGAGATAGTTGCTCTACCTTGTTGTCTATTCTTTTTGCAGGAACATTCATTACAAAACCACAAGTCTACGTTGGATACACTGAGTTTGCCATCATCAGCAAAAAGGGGGAATTTGTTGAAGACGTTTTGCAGATGATTGCCTCCTTAGTCAAAGTAGCGATGCAGAAAGACTTGGCGTTATCACAACTTACCAGCTCGAGTACCTCTGCAGAAGCATCTGTTCACTTGTTCCTATCTGCCAAGAAGCGCGACACTACTGAGTGGCTGTGGAAAACTCGGATGGTTGGGAGCGTGCGCAAACGTGAGAACGTGAAGCACAAACAGCCCAACACCTCCGATACTTACGGAAACAAATCAAGGAACGGTTACATAGAGACCTTACCAAAGATTTAGGATATAGTTAAACAAGTATATAAACATATGATTGAAATTAGTTCAGGTGTGCATTCTAGAATATTCAGAGAGAGAAACACCACTTTGAGAGAGAAAGTATTCTTGAGAGATCTTAGTGAGATAGTGTCAATCAGCTTAGGTATTTGTTACCTAGAGCACACATAGAACACTCCCCATTACTCCTTGTGACGCATTGATCAAAGCCGAGAGTAGAGCGAGTGTTGGATGAGATAGAGTACCTCTGTCGAATCCCAAGATAGGAAGCTAGGTTGTAATTCACATTGAATTTCAATACAAGCAAAGTCATATCTTGTCAATTTAACACAAAAGCTTCCGCGTTACTATTTTCTACATACAATTATTCTTCAAGTAGAGTTGGTCTGAGACTAACCCCTCAGACCTACTCGGTCAGCACCCTGATCCCATCAAAGGTTGATGCGTTGTAGTGTATAATCAAACCATTCAGGTTCACTTAATTAAATGGGTCGTAGTTTTACATCCAAAGCTGCCGGGGATAGTGAGGAGGAGCCGACTAAGGCAGTGCATCATGGCCCTGTACAGGAGGAAGTTAGTTTGCACCGTAAAAGAAAACTTGAGGGTGCTAATGTCCCTGCTTACAACTTCCAGAACAGATGCTCACCAAAGAAGTTTGTTGATATGTTAGACGATGCATTCCGTGGATCAATACCTTCCGCTGTGAGGGAAATTCTACGTCAGATTGGTTTTATTGGGTTGACGAAGGTCAATCTAACATGATTGGACCGGGGATTTATGAAGAGTATTCTACCTCTATATGATAAGAAATCAAGATCGTTCCGTTTCGGTGACGAAAAGGTGCTGACCGTGGGACCTGATGATGTGAAAAGTGTGTATGGTTTACCCTCTGGTAGTATGCCAATAAGGTTGGTTGGTAGTACTAGTAGATCCAAACAACTTGCTAAAGAGCTAGGTCTGCATGTCACCAGCGCTTTATTTGCCAAAGGCAGGGATTCGGTATATAATATGGGTCGTGAACGGGATCCTGAAAACATTGCTAGCATGTTTGTGCTTTATGCCTTGGGCGTTCTTCTGTGCCCTGTGTCTGCTAGTCAGGTTAACATTTGAAACGGTATAATTTGTCCCTCACATCTCACAAACGAATAGAACACCGAGGATTATAGTGGTTCAGCCAATAATTCGACCTACATCCACTTCTAGACAATTTCTTTATTCCTTTCCTTATGGTTACAATGCAAGAGAGCTATTCTAGAGTTTTCTCTCTCTTCTAATGTTGTGCCCCCCTCAAATGAGCTTCTTTATCTCTATTTATAGACTTTTTCTAGGGTTCCTAGGCTTGCCAACCTGTAATATCTTACCAGGCTGTCACTATAAATGTCTTATCCTGATTTCTACATCTTCTGTCCCTAGCTATCCGACCGGGCACAGGCGCCCGGTCACTATCTACTTCTTTTTCTTAGTTACTTGACTGGCCGGAGACGACCGGTCACTATCTTGGCTTACTTTGCAGTTTCGGGGACCGGTCGTTCCCTTACACTTGCTCCATACTTTGTGACCAGTCGTGGCCGACCGGTCGCTACACACTCTTTCTTTATTCCCTCTTCTTGGTGTGGACTTTCGGTGCTACCTCAGCCTCTTCACACCTTTTGGTACTTGACCATGTTTTCCCCTCTTCAGTGCCCGGTCACTGAAAGCCCGGTCACAGAGCGTGAGGTGCGGGATGCAGCGCCCGGTTATGAGATCTAGCTTCCAAAGCAAGGGTCGGGCAGGGCCCGGATCTGGTGCCTGGCGCCCAAACTGGAGCCTGAACAGGGTCTTGAAGAAGCCTGGGGTATGAGTCGGGGCCTGGGGTCTGGGCCACCTTGGTTCTTCTGTCTCGTTATATTTTTACCCTCTTCATTAGTCCCACAAGTTCTACTTTTTGGCACTTAAAAAAGTGGAACTTATAAAAAAGGAGATAAAAAATTGCATGCCTTCTACCTTTCCCTTCTCCTATCTCCTAGTCCCACAAGTTCTTTTTCTTTAGCTTTTACAAAGGAAAATGAACTTACAAAAAGTTGGAACAATTCGGTACAATCAAAAGTCCCACAAGTGCCTTTTCTGCTGAATCTGACAAATTGGAAATTCCGGGGCATAAATCTTCGAGATAATGTATCTTGATGGATGAATCCCTCAATATCTTGATGGATGAATCCCCTGATGTTCTGATATACAATATGTAAGAATGCCAGAAGTCCGGAAGTCCATAATAAGATCTTCATGCAGAAGACCAACCATTCCCTTTTTGAAGGGTAAGATAATATAATGATCCAATCCTTGCTCATACTAGCCAGAGGATGATAATTTCCTCAAAGGGAGAAGAGATAATATATTTTCCCATCTTTGCTTATGTTATCCAAAGAATGGTACTTCCTTTTAATATATATTTCCCAACTTTGCTTGTGGTAGCCAAAGGATGGTACTTATGATCATACCCTTCTAAAGTGTTTCTTTTAGAAGGTATTGGATCGAGGTACGGTGTGGCGTCCCACACCTAATAATTCACCCATTACAGGCGACCAGAGCTCCTGATGGATCCAAAGATGGGGTTTTTTGGTGGCTCTATGGCCGGGTTTCATTTCAACCCACGGTGGCTCTATGGCCGGGTTTCATTTCAACCCAAGGTGGCTCTATGGCCGGGTTTCATTTCAACCCAAGGTGTTACTTTTTGGCCGGGTTTCATTTCAACCCAAGGTGTTACTTTTTTGGCCGGGTTTCATTTCAACCCAAGGTGTTACTTTTTTCCAGAGGGCCTATGAAAGCGCCATGGACCAGAGGGCCTGTGAAAGCGCCATGGATTTTCGTCTCTGATGAGACGACCAGAGGGCCTGTGAAAGCGCCATGGATTTTGATAATACCTTTGAATTTTTGCTGACACAGTTGTTTGTAAATTTCTTGGCGACTTTGCCGGGCATAAGTCTCAACCCAAGGTAGCTCTATGGCCTTCTTTTTCATACTTTCCTTAATACCTCAGGGGGTGATCAGTTCCCTGATAAAAGTACCTGTGGTTTCCTCAAAAGTTCATTAGTACTTTCGAGCGGGTAGCAATAAATGAGGATATCAAATAAACTTGCAATTATGAGCATACTATAATCATATTCCAGCTAGAAAAAACTGTTCTGCAATGATTGATTTGTGATTTTTGATAGATTCTAGCATGTGAGGAGATGTACAAAAAGCTATTTTAATAGTAGTGATATGATCCTATTTAGAGGACGCACAAGTATGACGGTAGTACCAGCGACAAAACAAGCTTACATGAGAACACCATTGATGGCTTAAAAGGCTGCTGCAAACTAGTAGTAGAAAAGAGACAAATAATCATTTCGCACCATTCCATCTTCACAAATTCAGAGACAGCGGTGATCTGAGTCATTTACTAGCTCACAATCAAATATAGACCAAACTTAAATTGAACAGTCTTGCAATAGATCGTGATGAGGGCAGTTGTTATGTAAAAGACTGTTAAAATCTTATCATGCAGTATCTGTACCTTCTTAGTGTAAAGAAATGACACTGGACCCCTTTTGGGTCAGCAAACAACGGCAAAGGGATTGCTGTACAACAGTTCCTAAGGTGTACCATTTACTTTGTAACAGAGCTCAACAAGACATAGAAAAGCCAACAAAGAGCATAAATGAACACGCTTTACAGACTTGTAAACAAAACTGCAATACTTAGATGTTTAATAGCAACAAAATAATTGCCTAGTTTTGCCTATTATATGAAGACTTTCCCAGTGATGTATTGGGTTTTGTCGGATTGAGCAGAAAGGAGCAAAGATTCATCATCGGACATTACCTTAAGATTTTAACTAGCGCATGATGTTTTATAACTGAAGTTTTATAAGCAATCTGTTCAAAGAATTTGATGAATACAAGTGTATCTGCTTATATTGTGTATACAATTCAGCATGAACAATGTTAAAGAACGCAAACCGCCTTATAATTTTGTCGCTATTCAAAACTGTCAAACATAGCATGGTATGACAACTGATATTTTGAAGCGATTACAGAGCATAGAAAGTATGACATCAATGTTTTCTATTCTAGCTAATCTTTTGGCTAAGGAAGGAATTGCAACAATTTTAATAGTTCATGTGCTTCAGCTGCTAAAACATACAGCAAGAGAGAAAAAATGAGTTAGATCTGTTTCAGATTGTTCTTGTTTATCTTCATTAGTAGCAGCGTAAATTATTGGTAGAATCAGAGCATAAAGCAAGGGTAAAACTATCGATGAGTAATTTAAGCCAGCATAATTATACCATCAATTCAGAAGAAAAGGCAACTTACGAACCTCTAGCTCATCCTCTTCTGACTCTTTACTTTTCATGATTGTCATGAGCTTGATTTAGGTTTAGAACCGTACCTTGAATCCTTGAGTAGAAAGGATTTGTTATTGAAATCAAGCTTGCATTTCGGGCTCCTCTCTTGTGGTGCCTCTGTTCTCGTCTTTGCGGTATTGCCTTTGTTATCCTGCAACTCTTTGAACTGTCCTCCCAGCCTTCTTTGGTATCTTGCATTTCTCTTAATCTCTGATTTGTATAGAGCAAGCATTCCAAAACTGTCCATAGTTTCAGGTTGTAGTCCCTTGCTTTGGACTTTCTTAGATGGTAGATTCTTTCTAAGCCAAAATTGTTAGAAACTAAGTTGCTTGACCAAAGGTCAAGGCATAGCATGGTAAAGGAAACTAGCAAAAATAGAAAAATGAAAACCAGAGTTGTAAAACCGAATTTCAAAGGACTCACGAGATATTGCAAACTGATCACTAATGCATTTTTAAGCAGTCTCAAAAAAGATTAAACTGGTAGTGAGGAAGAAGCAGAAGCAAGCCCATTACTCTTATCGTTATGTTGAGCTGTATTTTTTACCATGTAAGTCCCTCAACGCCGGTGGTATAGCATATTAAAAAACAGGACAAAATAGACTCAAAACATGAGGCAGGTTGTGTTATTGCACAGTAATTGTATAAGAAGGGCGCCCGAACGGGATGCTTAACCACATCAAACTTATTCGAAAGAAGCATATTGCACTAGCCAATCAGGCTCTGTCAAAAGGTTCAAAGTGAAGACCTGCTGAAATAGTTTAATAAAGCAGCAACAACATATTTAGGGAAGAAGAAATAACAAAAACTTAATCGTATAGGAACTGGGTATAATTCAGGTGATGATCAGCAAAGGCAGCAAGAGTGTACCATAGTTCAACCAATTTGCACATCAGCCTCTTACGAAAGATTAAAGCTGAACCAATTTGCACATCAGCCTCTTACGAAAGATTAAAGCTGAACCAATTTGCATTATCATTGCTGACAAGCTTTTAAATATAGACTAGGATTTAAAAAACTGCAAACAGTGATGTAAATAATAACAATAAAACAAGATCAGGATGTACCATATTTATCAACCTGTTCCGTATATAACTAAGGTACAATTCAGCGAGAAACAGAGTAGTTAACAGCGGCAATCAAAATAGGTATAAAGGAGCAGATCAAAAACTGCTGCACAACTAAACAGTAAAAAACTGAAGCAATAGGTCCACACATTTTTGTGCGTATAAACTAGATTAACAACAAAGTAGGTTGACCTACACACCTCGTGCAACCAGAACAATTCTTTAATAACATTACCCACAATTAATAGTTGGCTTTAGTAACTATGCTATGCATTTTACCATCCCATATTATTAGCAGCATAAACAGATGGGAAAATACTATCTAAAGTAACTAAGAACTTTATAAGCCAAGCTTTAAACGGGTCACACTTTGCTCATTTCAAGGTTGATAGACAGGAAAAGGTACTAGATAGCATCACTAACACATAGGTTTAGTCACGTTCATACAGTGGTGTAACTACTGGGAGTAGGCTTTCATAGTAGTTTATATAAGCTGTACAGCCATGAGATCGGTCACCATTTCAGTAGAAAATGTTTCTTTTGAAAAAAGTGCAACAACAGGTAATAATTCTTTTTGATGATAGTTCAGAGAAAACACACTTTAATGACCAAGGTAATAGTTCAAAATTCAGGTCACTATCGACCATAAATAACGGATCAATTCATTTTGGTTGACTATTCAGATTATACTTTCTTTAAACAGCTGAATGTGTTGGCAAAATAGAAGTTCAAAAACTGTTGTAATAGGCATGACTAGTAGAATAATTAGAACCAATAACACTAGGGAGACCATACTAGCAATTCTTACTTTAAAGAAGAAATCTGAAGCAAAGCTTTTGTTATTGCCAAGAAAATATGTTATGTTAGCAAAGAGCTGTAGTAAAATGACATATTTCGTGATTGACCCAACCACATAATACACAGCTCAAGACAGGAGTAAAGCATCCAAAGAAATTTTCAGGTCATGAGTGCCATATCAACATAAAGACTGGGTTTGGATTCAATTTTTTTATGGTGGAGTCCGTAAACAATGCTGATCACAAAATTGGAAAACTGTGTCAGGAGATGTATACAGAAAAAACTGAGTTAAATAGCATATGACTTAACAGACCTTCGATCATGCTCTTATTAGTATATTATTTTAATCATTCTAACGTCTCAGCTTGTTCACCAAATACCTCTGGTTAGAAATGCATAGTTATTCCAGGTTAAAATAGATAAAAAACTTCAGTTAAAACAGATAAGTATTAGCATTTGAAGTAGTAGTGTAGGTCTTTCTCTGCACATATGAGAGACAAAAAACATAGTTTTGAACCGAGGGTTTTTTCTTTTGAAGCAAGAAACAGAAGCAATGAACATCCTCTTGAAAGAAATTTCAATCTTGGAACTAAAAAGGCTTTATTATCCTAAGCTTCACAGATTATGCAGTTTATAGGAATTGACATTTTGAGCATAAACAATTTGCATTATTGCTTATTAAACCATCCAAAGGTTCTTCATACCTTTGCAGTAAAGGAAGTGTTAAAACAATTTACTAATCCAAAGTGTAAACAGCGGTACAATATAACAAGGTCATATCGGCCTTATAGCCCATAGCAGAATCATTACCTTGCTCTTTTAAGAGGGAAGGTATTGAGAGAAGAAAAGATCATTTTCTCAGCTCAAATCAGAATGTATTAAAACAAACATAACCAGTTTTTGCTGCTAAGTATATATATATATATGTCTGGTACACTTGGCGAAAGCAAAAAATAAAGCAAGCATGTGCCCTAGTAGGAGCATTTGCTGCCATCAAATTATTAAATATGAGCATGTTTTAACTGCTACTCGAAATAATAACAGATCTTATTTATTACAGAGAACCAGCTTAACAACCAAAACAGAAGTAAAACGAAGTCTATGCAATATGTAGCTTGCTTTTTCTAGTCTTCGCTGCTGGTTACACTAAATAAAAAACCAAGGTTTGGCTATCAAAAATAAGCATACTATTGGTAACTATGAGAGTTCAGTAGAAAACATTTCTTCATAAATTAGTGGTAAATTTTCGTAACTGAACATGCTATTTTAATCGTAGCAGATAGACTTATGTTTGAGGACAAATAGTTGAAGCAATACTCAATAGCAGCAGTAATTAAAAATAGGAATAAGGAGACATAAGTAATCCTGAACATGCCTGACTAAACCTCTAAACACAGAAGTAGGAAAAGTGTTTTAAGGGATATCAGCAGCTTTTCGATTTCAGCAAAATCAGGAAATGATTTGAACATCTAATAAAAAATAAGCTGCCATGAGGAGTGTCAATGCGAACTTTTCTTTAAGATGCAGAAAATGAATGATTTAAGTAGTAAAAACTGAAACAAGGTTTACTGAATTCCTCTGTTACTCAATGCCAACAGTAGGTTAACTATTATGGCATACAGTTCTGGACAGTAAGAGATTTCACCAAGTGCAAGCCTTTTTAGCCAAAAGGTTAATCAAAGCTCAAAACAGATCATCACTAGAGAATTCTTAAGCCCGGAATAATGCAAAATAGGAGGGCCGTATCCCAGTTGGTTTTATTTGAACTTATCAAAATAATACGATGCAATAGACGGGAATACGTTTTTGTTCTGTATATAGCAGAATTTTGACCGAACTAAATTCGTACTATAGATTAAGATAATGATCAATGCTTAACATATTATCCAGACTTTGTTAAAGCAGAAATGGTGTTATAGCACCAGAGGTAAAACGAAGTCAAACTCAATGGTTATTAACAGAGTAGAAATATCCCGTTTAGACAGAAGTAGGCGATAACTAAAACTGAACATAATGTTTATGATCATAATTTTTTTGACGTTAACTCTTAAGGGAAATCAGAATTCTGGAATGTTAAGGTCGTTGATTTTAGAAGAAGAGGCGACTTTCAAACCTTTAATTTATCATCTCTTGTATTTTTCCCTTTTCAGGATTTTTTGAGGTGAAGAAGTTTAGAATCGTACCTTGTTTCTTTGAGAAGATAGAAGATTAGAGGCTTGTATTGATGATTATAGTATGTCGGGCTTCCCTGGAGATGTCTGGAATTGAGATAACTGCTGCTCGAGCTCGGTGTGACAGATCTTTCCTGCGCCCGCTCTTGTCTTAGGCGGTTGAGAGGGGAAACATCAATCCTGACGCTCGACTCCTTGAATGTCTCTGGTCGAAGCCTTACGACTTTGATCTACGCTCGACTATGATTTTCCGAATTTGTTTCATCGCTGCTATCAACCTTAACCTCCTTGTAACAGAGCATGAACCTATCACAAAAATTCTGGAGTCCTTTGCATCTCACTTGGTGTTCAAACAGTACGGACGAGTCGTATTCTTCCTTTGGCAATGCTATCTTTGTTAAATATAAACTTCCTTTCCTATCGATCGATTGTTGATATCGACTGCAAATTCATTGCCCGGTTGCTCCAAGGTTACCGCCTGGTCACTCCGATCTAATCTCCTGGTTGCTTTGAGCTCATCACCCGGTCGCTCTGGGTCACCGCCCGGTCGCCTTCATCTCTCGGTCGCTTGTAGAAGAAATGTTGTCCGGTCGTGCCGCCCTGTCAATGTGCACAACGCCTGGTCATAGCCTGCTGCTCTTTGAGGTCACCTGAAGTTGGAGCTATCGTTCCACCCGGTCGGAGATAGCCACCACTCCCGGTCAAGAGGAACGCCTGGAGATGCCGCCCGGTCGTGAGCTACGCCTGGTCAAGAGAAACACCTTGTAATTCTGCCCGGTCGTGAACAACGCCCGGTCAAGAGAACTGCCCGGTCGTTCCTGAGCCCTGCTTGCTTCAAGGCTTCCCAGTCGCTCGAAGGCCACCTCCCGGATTCAGATTTGATATCTGTAGAAATTTATCGAAAGAGCTTAAGAATGCGATGACATAAATACAAATCGGGGAGTAAGTAGGTAGATATTCAATCTTGATTGATTGAATTTTCGACACGATTTATGATTGAGGATGAAATTTCCCGTTGCCCAGGCTTCGGTCCGGATTTGGCGAAGCGATTGGTAATTTGCGGCCTCGACCTTCTCATCCTTTGTTGGCTCAATTTTGACATGTTTTTGGAGTTGAAATCCCTTGCTATTGATCTACGTGTTCACTCTTTGTTCTTGTCCTTTCGTCGCTATTGTTATTGTCGAGCTTTGAACACGTAGATCTTGTTTCTTCACGATCTACAACCTTGATAACGAAGCCCCGACTTCTTCTAAATCGCTTCACAATTTGTAACTCTGATTACGAAGCTCTGGTTTCTCTTTGAATTGAGATTTTCTAATCCAATTCTTCAGCGAGGATGGCGATCTGAAGTTTAGCCTTCAATGGACTAAACGATCCTTAACCTTGATGATCTGTTGTTGCTCCTTCGGTCAAGCCATTGGTACGTCATTAGATGATTTGGTTAAGTGTAATCCATCATACGTGATAAATTCTACGGATCTCTATTTTTCATCGATCTTCGTCGAATCCCTAGATCCGAAGTTCTTGAGATGAACGCGATATCAGATCTGGTCGGTCTGAAGATTACGATTAACAACCTCAATGAACTTTTTCTGAATTGTGTATGAAATTGAAGACTAATCTACGCGTGGTTGAATCGTGGTTGCTGATTTCCAGCAGTTCGTTTCCCACAGACGGCGCCAAATGAAATGGTATAATTTGTCCCTCACATCTCACAAACGAATAGAACACCGAGGATTATAGTGGTTCAGCCAATAATTCGACCTACATCCACTTCTAGACAATTTCTTTATTCCTTTCCTTATGGTTACAATGCAAGAGAGCTATTCTAGAGTTTTCTCTCTCTTCTAATGTTGTGCCCCCCTCAAATGAGCTTCTTTATCTCTATTTATAGACTTTTTCTAGGGTTCCTAGGCTTGCCAACCTGTCATATCTTACCAGGCTGTCACTATAAATGTCTTATCCTGATTTCTACATCTTCTGTCCCTAGCTATCCGACCGGGCACAGGCGCCCGATCACTATCTACTTCTTTTTCTTAGTTACTTGACTGGCCGGAGACGACCGGTCACTATCTTGGCTTACTTTGCAGTTTCGGCGACCGGTCACAGGCAACCGGTCGTTCCCTTACACTTGCTCCATACTTTGCGACCAGTTGTGGCCGACCGGTCGCTACACACTCTTTCTTTATTCCCTCTTCTTGGTGTGGACTTTCGGTGCTACCTCAGCCTCTTCACACCTTTTGGTACTTGACCATGTTTTCCCCCTTGAAAATACATAATTGGTCCCTCTAATCTCACAAACGTACAGAACACCAAGAATTATAGTGGTTCGGCCAAAAATCCGGCCTACATCCACTTCTAGACAATATCTTTATTCCTTCTTTGGTATTACAACTTTAGAGAGCTTTCTAGTGTTTTCTCTCTCTTCTAATATTGTGTCCCCTTTACAAATGAGCCTCTCATCTCTATTTATAGACCTTCGAGGGTGAGATCTATCTCTTAATCCTTGTACATGTGGCATTTACTTTATGGAACTACTCTCCTAGCTTTGGCGCTTCTTTCCTTATAAAGCCTTCCGGTCCCAAAGTGTAGAGTGCGGGATCCGGTCGTGGAGTATGGGGCCGGAATATGGGTTCCAGTTATAGAGTGCGGAGCCGGAATGATGTTTGGTGCCCAAACTGGAGCCTGATCAAGGTCCTGAAGGGGGCCCGGGGTCTGGACCGGGATCTGTGTCCTGGACCGCTTTGACCCTCTTGTCTTCGTCATATTCTCGTCCTTGTCATCAGTCCCACAAGTTCTACTTTTTGCTACTTAAAAAAGTGGAACTTTACAAAAAGAAAAATTGAAATTTACATCCTTTCTTCATTCTTTCTATTTCTTCCCTCCTCCTATCTTCTAGTCCCACAAGTTCTTTTTCTTTTAGCTTTTACAAAGAAAAATGAACTTACAAAAAGAAAGTTGGTACAGTGCAATCAAAGTCCCACAAGTGTCTTCCTTCTGACATAAATCTCTGAAATGACATATCTTGATAGATGAATCCCATGACATCTCGATGGATGAATCTCCTGTGGTCTTCATAAAGAAGACCAATGGTTCCTTTAATAAGAACCATTCCCTTTTTGAAAGGGCTAAATATATTAATGATAAAGTATTTGCTTATACTAGCCAAAGGATGATAATTCCCTTAAAGGGAGAATAAAGATAACATATTTTCCCAACTTTGCTTATGCTAGCCAAAGGATGGTACTTGTGATTCAAGTATGGTGCGGCGTCCCACACCTAACAATGCACCCATTACAAGCGACCAGAGCTCCCGATGGGTCCAGAGATGGGTTTTTTTTTGTTGGCTCGTTGGCCGGGTTTCATTTCAACCCAAAGTGTTACTTTTCAAGGCACAAGTGCCTGCGGCTCGCTGGCCGGTGCTTTCTTTTACTTTCAAGGCTAGTCTGTGGCTCGTTGGCCGGTGCTTTCTTTTACTTTCAAGGCATATAGTCTGCGGCTCGTTGGCCGGTGCCTTCTTTTACTTTCAAGGCTAGCCTGCGGCTCGTTGGCCGGTGCTTTCTTTTACTTTCAAGGCATATAGCCTGCGGCTCGTTGGCCGGTGCTTTCTTTGAATACTTCAGGGGGTGATCAGCCCCCTGGTAAAAAGTACCTGCACTTTCTTTAGAGACCTTGTTAGCTCTCTTGAGGCAGAGTAGGACATGTTGCACATGATAAATATTTTAAGATATCAAATCAGTTTGTAATTGAGCATAAATCAAGGTCAAGCTCAATAGACTCATGCAATAATAGACAAGTCTGGTAATCATATTTAGAATCATGCATTTAGTTAACGCTGAATGAAGCATTCTATAACAAAAATACTCAAGGTGGTTTTATGAGTTTCAAACATTCTCATCATGCCCGTTTGCCAGCTGAAAACATAGGCAATAGATTGGCGTAAACACTGTCTGTGCAGCAGCTCAATATTCGTGACATAGTGCCCGGGAAGAGCAAGATAAGTGGGTGAGTTATGAACACTATTTCCAAGAAGCATGACAAGAGTAGGCAAGGCATTTTGTTTCCATAAGTTGGATTTTAACAGCAATATCATGATGCAGTAAAACAGAATGGTGTATGAGAGTTTTAAGAGTTTGGTTACTTTCAAGCAGGTCTTGTCATGTTTTAAGAGGTGGCACAAAGTCAAGAAAAACTGAAGCAGATATGAACCGCCTGCCAGCTCATAATAGGTCTCAACTAGAGGTGTTTCAGAGTGTAGATATATGGCAATACACCCTCTTTTAAACCAGCAAACAGCGGCAAAAGGATTGCTGTACAACAGTTCCTAAAGTGTAAAATAACAAAGTTTGAATGGTGCTAAAATAACAAAGTTTGAAAGGTGCTTGAAGCAGCAGCCTATCAGATGGAGTAAGACAGTAGCAGCAGGGAGCTATAATCAATTAAAGGCCCTTTTATTTACTGATCGAACAACACAAACCAAGAGTAAAAGAGCTTGCCATTCATGACATCTCAGGTTTAGACATCAGTATATAACCAGGTAAGCAGAATAGTAATGAGATTGCGTGAAAAAACTGTTAAAACGGTTTTAGTAATGCACCAATACTTACGTTCAGTAACAAATGAAGTATTATCTCATAAACAGAGGGATGTTTTGAAATTGTCCAGATTATAGCAGTACCCAAAAACACAGAGTAGAATCTAGTAAACTACCAGCTATCAATCCTCAATTTTTTAAAGCATGATGTAAAAGGGAAGCGGATAACAACAAGTAAATAGAAACTTATGCAAATTTCAGATAAAAGAGGCTTAAGACAAACAAACTCTGAGCAGAAAGCTAACAAACAACTTGTGACAGTAAGTGTGATTACGTGGATGCAATTATGCAAAACTTTTCCAGCCAGAACAATCTTTTAATAAGTGGGGTACTAAAAACATGATTAGTGTAATGTAAGGGGGCAAGAAACTATATTTTAAACTGAGGTACGCTATTGCTCTATAACTTGTGATGAACCAAATTTTGACAGCGCACAACTTATGCTTATATTCAGATTGTGAACAACTAACAGCAGATAAATGCTACTGTAAGAAGTGGTGAGCAAAATAGCAAGCAGCTTTTAGCAGCAACAATACTTAGATCAAAAGCCAAAGCCTGATAAAGTAGCAGCAATTTGGTGTTTTGAAGAAAGCAATGATTATCATTTCTGTCACAACCTCTGATTGAGCAAGGCAGGTTGTAAAATTTGTAACTAATCATAGCCAAAGAAGATACCATGATGAGCAGTGAAAATAATAAGAGGCTCAATTGTTTATCAATGAGGGCTGGATATAAAATGTAACTCTTTTAATGGTTTTGCAGTAACAGCACATACATACAAGGTATGAGAGTTATTTTGTAGTACTTAAAGACTGCTAAGTAATGGTATTTGTTGACCAGAGAATGTGACTGTACAAAATTGTAACTTGACCATTTCTGATATAACAAGGACACAATCAGACACAGAAAACTTCAAACAGATCACGTAATATGTATCTTGCCTCCTCTTATTTTTGCTGCTAGTTTTCTATTATGCAAAAAGGGTGGTCATGATTAGAAAACCAAGGTAACGATATATTCTGTTTGTTCAGAAACATGATAAAAACATTCTAAACTTTGCTGAACTAGTCATAATAGCAGCAGTAAGTAGTTACATAAAAGGAGCAAAGACTGAGCAGGAATCATCATATCTGTCTGCCCTTAGATAGAAGGAAAGGCAGTTAGTAGATTTATAACTTACCTTTTTCAATTCTACATTTACCTGAGCTTCTGCGGGCTTGAGTTTGTATCCAAGTCTGATCCCCATTTTTAAACGCTTACTTTTGGACGCTTTTCATGAGCTACCAATCTTCAGCCCACAAGATTATTGCTCGGGTGGTAATGACCTTCCGGCTTTGGAATTTGAACACTGGCCCTTTGAATTGAGTACTTTCCCGTCATGCTTAATACCGGCCTTTTGAAGCAGTCTGAGCTCGAGTTTGAATATGCAGAGAAGTGCTTTTATATTGTGAATCAGCCTTTATGTTCTTTCTTGAAGGGCTCCAGAACAGCTTTTACTGAACCTTAATACAGCTGCATCTTTAGAATGTAAAAGCATAGAGGTGTTGCTGGAAGAGATAGCCAATTTACAGCATATGCGACACTAACATTAATCGAAGGAAAATATGCTTTTACTAAACAGGACTGTTCGTGAGGAATTTCAACAGATTTCAGATTTGTGTCTCAGGGTATCAAAGAGATAGGCAAAACAGCAACAATTCAACTTCTTGTCAAATATTAGGAGCATTCCAGGAGAGAAAAAACAGTAGCTAGATCGGGCTGGATCTTGGGGGTCTAAGCAAGTAGTCAAGACATTATCTAGACAAATTATAAAACAAGGGGCAAAATTGATTTTTTAGAAGAAGATCATTATAGCAGTAGTAAGGCAAAGAGAAACGATTGAGTTAGAACCAAACTGAAAATTCTGAAACAGCATACTTGGAACAAAGTTAAGCAGGAATCTTTGGCCTTAGACGAAGTACACTCCTCATAGATAATCAGAAATAAAGGGGAATCTAGATACCCTTTAGCTGTCGATAGTTAAGCAGGTGACAGTAAATACACTCAAACAGAAAACATATTAGTGGTCAAACAGAGGATAAAACATTTGTCTTAGTTTCTCCAAACCATCAGTGTAACTGAGCAAAACATTTGATCTTGGCTATTAAAAAGCTTTTGGATGTGCAATTCAGAAAAGAATTCTGGCAAAGCTACCATTTAAAGTTAGAAACATGACCGAGAATAGGAAAACTGAATTAGAATCTGTCTCAGATTGAGAATGTACTGCACCCATCAATATTTCAAGGATTGGTTAAAATCTGGTTTAAAACAGAGACATACCCTGAAGATTTTGAACCAGAAACAAATTAAAAGGCTTTGATATCTTTTCTCCAAAATATCACAGCTTGCTACCAAGCATTTTTGGTTTTGCATTACTGAAAGCATAGGCAAGAATTCAGAATTTGACGCTGATATTGGTCTTTATTCACATCTCTTTAAAACTGGACGTATCAGTAATTTTGGAATTACCGATTCTAAGAAGAGACAATCATGCCTAACACATCACAAGGTTAAGTTTAAACTTCTTGTTGATGAAGAAACAAACAGTGGTTCAACAGATGTGAGGAATTGTTATTCATTTGGCAAAAGCTACTTCCAAAGGGAAGTACAAAGTAGACAGTTCTATAAGGCATATCATTTGTTACAAACTAAACCAGTTGGTAGGGAGCAGTCAAATGTTTTAATAGTCATGAACAGATGCCAACCTTCTTTAGTAGTCCAGCTAGTATAGGTAGCTATCATGTCATAACAGATATAAAGCAAAGTAAAAGATTTCACTGGAGAAGTTAGTTGAATGATGCCGCAGTAGTATTTTCTGAAGATGTTCTGTAAAAAACTGATAGATTTAGCCCGGAAAATAGGAAATTGCTTTGGAATAAACCCCTCATGACTCAACAGGGGTTCAAACTAATGCTATAATGAAGCACAGATTTACAGAACAAGGTTTCCAAAATAGGTGTTACAAGGCTAAACAACATAATACTGGGTCAATAAGTGCCAACCTGCAGCGGCCATGCGCAACCAACACTTGTTTGAATCTCTAAATTAGCAGCAAAGGAGAAATTTTATTGTACCTCTGAAATCTGAAAGCGCAAGACTTTGATGAGAGATAATCATGCTTGACCAATCGCAGATATTAAGCTCTCTATTTAAGGATTAATGAACTTATCCTAGCAATCAGTCTCGGAATCAAGCAAGGATAGCGTTAATCCTTGGCCGGAAGGTTTACTGAAACAGGCAACATTATTAATAGAAGTGATTTGAACAATATAATGGTAATAACGTTTAGATGTAGAAGAGCAAACAAAACATCAATGAAATAGTAGCAGTGCAGAGTAGTGAATCAAATGTCATGTATGTAAGGAAGTGAAACTGCTCATCTCGTGTAACCAAGATGTAACTTGCCAAAGCTGCTATAAAATAGTGGTTCCAGCCTTGTGATTTTATCACAAGAGAGATCATAATATAACGGAAGCAATTAAGAGCTACTCCCAGTTTGTATTTTTACCACAAATCAACTTTAGATAGATCAGATTCCGCCAATGCTTTTGTCTTATAAACAGAGGCATACACTGACTAAAAGTTCCCATCAGTCCTTAGAAACTGCTAATAATATACAGAGATAAAAGCAGCAACAATACCCAACTTCTCCGTTCTAGGATATAATTAATCAATCTCTATCGATTATAATAATACGTGTCATACAAGAACTGCATCATAACAACATGTAACAGAGTTTTAAACAGCTTCGTATCAGTTTATAAGTGTGAAAGTGTGCTGCAACATGAATTTAAACATCAGTAAATTTTGACAGGAAACAGGAACAAGAAAAGGTCACAGACCAACCTAGCTTAACCATTCTTTTTAGACTGTAACAGGAGTGACAAGGCTTAGAGAGCCAATCAGAATCAAACCAAGTGATGATACTGTATCATTTTTACTACGACATGAGAACAAATTCTGATCATTTGTCAACTTAATCAGTCTTTATCAATGAGTCAAAAGCAAAGTATTCTAAAGGAGTTTATGCAATCATCAAGATATGTAGGAGTGAGTACCAACTTGTATGGCTAAATTCTTGTAATTTCAACCAGAAACAGATTAGACTTTTGAAAAGTAAACTGCTGTAATCTAAAAGCTTCGAAACAGTGCATAGATAAGACCTGGAAATAGCCAGGATTCTGGCCAATCTGACCATAGATACCCTCGTGACAGCAAAGAAATCTTTTAATTAGACCACGCATATGGATAAATATTTCACAAGGTACCGCAACAAAGGTATTGTAACGAATTGTGTATTTATGAAGAAGTATCTGCCACTTTAAACTTTGATGGCATTTGAATAATAATCGTGGGAGTATGATAACTGAAGCGATGGAGTGGGTTTCTTTATGTGCACAGACATAGATTATTTGCAGTAGTGAAACATATCAATCAATTAGTGATAGCAAAGAAAGAGAAAACATTTTCAGACCAAGAAATTGACCACAGTCAGGGGGCCTATCTCAAGGCGGTCCTTATAACTTCTTTCTGTATATTCTTTTTTAATGTTGATTATATGGAGCATCAAAACAGGCTCATATAGCAGGAGTAATGAAACTATCAAGTATTGACTTATTGGTGCCCAATAAGTATATAATAACGATGTTTGAAGCGAAGCATTTGATTGCAGTAATCTAAGCGAAGAAATGAATATTATTTAACCATCAGGTAGCTAGCAATTTGTACTGAAGAAGCAGCGAAAACTGTAGCGTATATAGCTTTGTATTGCTTTGGCTTTACCGCCAAGTCCTTAAAAAAAAGATGTAAAGAGATACTCATGCCTGGCGTAAAAAGATTTGATTAGTCCCACAAGGGGGCACAAAACAGCGGTGAAAACTGGAGCAAATGAATGCAAAACAACTCAGAACAAAATCGTGGCACAACTGATTAACAAAGTGGCATAAATGTGTCTAAAGCATCAAATATAGATGAAGTAGAAGCATCATTTTGTAGTGGTCTAGTTTAAGCTAAATACTAGTTAAAATTCAAAATTGATTATACAAAATCAGAAACAGGATTGCATATCTCGGGGGGTAAAAAACTTGCTGGGTTAATTTTAACAAAGTAGTATCAATAAGCTCAAACTTTGGGAAACATAAGCAAAACAAGTGAACTATCTTTACTCAGTAGTATCATGCATTAGTAGCTTAAAGCCAGAGAATGCATTTGAAGTAAGAACTTCACCTTCTGTATTGACTCTCATTATTTTATTACAGAAACCTCATTACACACTAATGTTTTCCAGAAGATTAAAATTCAGATCAAGACAGGCACCTAGCTAGAGTGGTACAGCATATTTACTATATATGTCATACTGAGGCTTATATCAATAAGCAAAACTGAAGCGATAATAGGGTGACAATCATGGTCATAAGTGTTCCTGTGACAGTCCTGTCGATAATAGCGAAGAAATCATGAACAAAACAAAACCAAATCCCAATGTCCATAACAGCTCACAGATCAGTTTGTCAAAGCTAGGCATAATCAGGTTTACAGTCAGAGTATTTAAATCAGAGAGTCTTGTATTTTTGTTAGCAGTAATTCCAAAAGCGAAACTCAGACATAACTTCAGCTTTAACTGAGCAGAAAGTATTTATACCTGATCTTGATTAAGCAGGGAATCAAAGATAGACGGATAACAATCTCTTGTTTAACAGGATTTGCAAAAACTAAAACGGCTAATGCATACTAAACAGTAGCAAGTATTTTGGTTAAGGAGAAAGGAAGCTTGTAAGGAAGCTTGTATGATCTTCACAAAATATTTTCTGCCTTTATACTGAGATTGAAATCAGCAGGAAGCTTGCAGACAATAATTCTAAAGATTAAAGACAACTCATATTGGTTATACGGATCATTTAACCGCATCTGAAAGTGCAAGTTTTTAGAGAAGGCAATCAGGTTTGCAAAGTCATGGATATTTTAGTATTTTAAGATTGATGAACTTATCTTTAGCTTCAGACGTTCCTTCTGTTGGCTTTGTCGTCGTTGTCGTCTGATCATGATTTCTTCTTCAAGGGATTCGTATCTTGGAGAACTTACGTTTGGGCCTGAATTTGAGATCTCAGGTTGGTCTTGACGGAAGACGTCGTTGGTTTTGAATCGAGGATAGCTTTGTACTTTTAGGAAGTCGGAATGTCTTCCGGTCACGCTCTTGTCATGGACTGAGATGCGGCCAGGGAAATTCGGTGCGGCCAAAGAAGTTTGATAAGGCAAGGGAAATTTGGTGCGGCCAAAGAAATTCGATGCGGCAAGGGAAATTTGGTGCGGCCAAAGAAGTTCGATGCGGCAAGGGAAATTTGGTGCGGCCAAAGAAGTTCGATGCGGCAAGGGAAATTAGGTGCGGCCAAAAAAGTTCGATGCGGCAAGGGAAATTTGGTGCGGCCAAAAAAGTTCGATGCGGCAAGGGAAATTTGGTGCGGCACTGAATGCCCGGTCATAGAGCGTGAGGTGCGGGATGCAGCGCCCAGTTATGAGATCTAGCTTCCAAAGCAAGGGTCGGGCCGGGCCCGGATCTGGTGCCTGGCGCCCAAACTGGAGCCTGAACAGGGTCTTGAAGGAGCCTGGGGTATGAGTCGGGGCCTGGGGTCTGGGCCACCTTGGTTCTTCTGTCTCGTTATATTTTTACCCTCTTCAACATTAATTACGTAGAGTTCATGTATGACCTTGATCACATCACAAACTACGACTGGTGTAAGCACGTGTCCGATGTGTTACACAGTTGTCTGGAAAAATTCGTCGACAAATATGTCGGTTCCAATGATGCAAGCCCTTTGATCAGAGGGGATATCCACTTTCTGTTCGTAAGTTACAGTCATTCAAAATAAGTTATTAATTATTTTTATACCTGCTCTTATACCGTTGTATTACCCCTAGATTCATTTTCTAGACTGCCTTATGGTTGAAGATGAAATCTCATGTAATATTGTCCCTTCCTACGGCCGGTGGACGAAAGAAGCAGTAGTAGAGAAGTTACGAGGTTTGAAAACAACTGCTGAGATATGCAGCTGTCGTGTCATATACCCTTCCACTAGTCGTGGCCATCCATTTTCACTGAAGCCTAAAACTGGCGGCACCACCGAAACTCAGTATACCAGTCAGAGCTTTTTGACAATGAAATGCTTGCTATGACTGCATCAGAGGTGAAAAAAATTCTGCCATTGGCTGTTGTACGTGTTTTAGTGGATACCCTTATATTTAATATTGGTCATACGCAGGCAGCTGCAGCACATCATGAATGTATGGCCCAAATCACCGTATTGACCCGAAGGGCGATGATACTGAATAACCACATACTCAAGCTCAATCGTGCAAGTGATGATGTTAGCGCTGAGGGAGAGGCTGTTCCTGCGGCAGCTACTGGATCACCAGGTGTAGGTAAGAGGAAGGCATGTGATAACGGGAGCACCATGCAGAAACATAAAATCACCAAGAGGACTAAGACAGGGCAAGTATTATTTTATGACCCTTCTATAATTAATGTTGACAAACTATGTACTCCATCTAGTCATCGCATAGGCTAGAATGAAAATGTAGACGTTTTATATTGTTTTTGGCAACGTGGGTGCTGGTGTTTGACTATTAGTAAATACCGTCGTCGGGTTATAATCAGCGTGCCACGTCTACCACCGAGAGAGTTGTTGTTCAACGAGTATATGATGATGACAGCGGAAACACTGTCTATGGGTCTTTTCTGAGGATACGTGCTGATATTGATCTGGTAATATTTTTTGTGTTGTCAAGAGTCAATCGAGGGTGTTTAGATGTTTCCAGGTCTGATCATCTAGCATGCGGTTTAAAATTGCAGAACGTAGTGGTGGAGACGGATGCTAGAGGTAAGGCAGAAACAATATGCCAAGAGAAGGAGCATGATGATATATTGCAGGTAGTGAATGCTGCGGATTGCATGGAGGATGGAGATGTTGAAACGTGTGGGCATGAGCAAGTTGGCCAGAAAGGGGAGGAGGCGGATGGGAGAGGGAAGGCGGAATGTGTGGCAGAGGAGGTGGATCGCAAAGGCAAGGAAGAAGACATACCCCCGACGAAGGGTACAGAAGATGTGACAATGCATGAGGGTGTGGACGTGGATCTGGTTGCGGGGGAGGACTTAGCGGAGGAGGTGAATGGCATCAGCGAGGCAGAAGGTATACCCCTAATGGTGGACGGCCATGTTGGTCATGAAGCCAAAGTGGCCGATGGTATAGCGGGCTTAGAAGATATGACAACGCATGAGGGCGTGGATGTGGGTCTGGTACATCACGAGGAGGCAGTGGAGGAGGCGGATGGCAAAGGGAAGGCAGAAGATATACCAATAATGGTGGGGGCGATGTCGGTCAGGAACCCAAAGGTGCGGATGGCATAGAGGGTATGGTTGATGTAAGAATGAATGGCAGTGTCAATGGCTATAAGGTAGCGATGGAGGCGGATGGTGTAGGGAAGGCAGACGAACCACGCCAAGAGGAAGACGAGCGTGTTGTCGATATAAATGAACCGACCGGACGTCCGAAGGATCAGCAGTCGGAGACTTTGGTGTCATGGTATACCCTAGATGTGACAACCAGAGGTAAACTAACCAATCTGACTAACGGTTCTCCAGGAAAAAATGAAAAGGGTGACACTCCCTGTCCGATGCTGCCTACACAAGTGAAAAAAGGATGCCATGTCCGTTCACCGTATGTCTCTACCACCACTAAGCGTACAGCGATGAAGTTGAGTGAGCTGCAGTATAAAATTGTCCAGTACGTGAGGGGAGCTGTCACTGATGACCCGGCGTAAGCTCCCACACTCAAAATAACGTCAAGTTCTATTAGCATTGTTCGATTAATATCTTACTGATGAATTGTTATACAATCATGTTTCGCAGGAATATGTGTGTATTTCGGGATGGTATCACTGAACTGTCATAGGCTGACATCTTGACGTTGAATGATGACTCTTGGGTAAACTCAAACGTTGTCAGCACCTTTGTGTACTATGTCAACCGTATTGTGTCTTCGAACAATTTAATCGAGTGCCTATTCTTGCCTGTGTACATGGTAAGCCACGATCTATGTACTACAGCTCATCCGCAGATTACTGTGGTGTTCCATAATGCTGGATTATCATTTAACCATTGTCTTCGTTCCAGTCATAGGCCTCTATCCAAAAAGACTCATCGTGTGATGATAAACATTTTTTAAAAACAATTTGACAGCTTCACCAGATGTATTGGAATTGGCAGCGTCAACTGAAATACCCCAAACTTAGATATGGTGTTTAAGTGATAAGCTAAGATATAAGGAGGCTAAATAATGCCTTAGAAACATAAGGAAACAATTTAAATCAAAGGAAACACCATAAGAGCGGTTTAAGCAAAAACATGCTCTAAGCTTGGAGAGACTTGGGTGAGCAACCAAATATCATTCTAAGACCTTAGTAATATCCTAATGGTCATTTTAAGTCAATTACCAAAGAAAACCAAGATCAAAAACAAGTTAAAACACAAATTGTGCTTTAAGGACTCTTAAAGCACATTTTTGAAAAATTGTCTTAGAAAGGGGTTTTAAGTGGCTAAATGCCCTTGATTACTCCTTAATTAACTTGTGTACTAGTTAGCATCACATTAGGAAGTCTAAATCAATGGGAAATCAAAAATTTCCCAATTATGTGCACTAGTTTGTGAATAGTAATCAAATAGTGCCTAGTTTAATCTTTAGTCAATTAAGTTTAGTTAGTTGGTCAAACAAGACCATGACTAGCTTAATTAAAGGGGGTGGCCGGTTTTTAAGGTGATGATTCACCACATGATCAAATAACAAAAGAAAAGAAGAGAAAAAGTAAGTAAGGTTACTATTTGCTTTTAAAAGAAAACTTACCTTTTAAGCCATCTCTCTCTCCTCCTTTCTTCATTCTTCATCTTCTCCACCGATTTCTCTTGCTCTCTTTCTTTTCTTTCACGTAAGAACCAACCTCCATGCTAACTCCATCTTCCTTTGCCCACATCTTGCTCATTTAAGCTCTAAAATCAAAACCAAGCACATATATCTCTTAGTTAGCTCAAGCTCATTCTTTCTATCCTTTCAAATCTCTAAGAGCTTCATTTCGGTGCCAAGTGAAACCTCCATTGAAGGGGGAAAAACAAGCTTGGAGACTACATTAGCTTCTCCATTCTCTTAAGGTAAGGAAAATGTAAAGAAAACTAGGTTTCCATCACTTTCTTCATTACCGAAAATTCTACTCATGGGGCTTCATTGTTATGCCTTGTTCTAGCTTGTTTCCTATTCTCCAAGGGCTAGAGGAGGTCCTTCTTGCTACATAGCCAAGCCTATTCTAAGACTCCAAGGTAAAACAATCAATTTAATAACTTAAAGCACATTTTTAACCTTGGGTTTATTCCTTAAGGTTACTGCATGGTATAGTACTCATTGGAATCAATGAATATTGATTATAACATTGGCAAGGAGAGATTGGTTGGTGACCGAGATTGTCAAGGAAAAAGGCTAAGGAGGAAATTTTGTGAAGCTTGTAAAAGAGCAAGGTAAATGTCTTACCTTAAGGTGTTTTAATGCATTAAGGGATGGGGTTTGAATAGGTGATAAGCTTAGCTTAGAGTTTACATTAGGAAAAGGCAATAAAACCTAGGAAAAATAATGATGATATTTGAGAACTTGTGACAAAGGAGCAAATGAGAAAGGAGATAGTTTCAGAACGACAAAATGAATTATAAGAACATTTATATTGCAATGGGTGCCTTGTTGTGTGTATTTGCAGGTCAAAGGCTATATATATTGAGGAAATTCAGTGTTTAAGATTTATGCATTTAAGGGCCTAAGAGCCAAGCAATTTAAGTTTATGCACTATGTTGTGATGTAGTGTAGTTTTGGTGTATGATGTGTGTTAAGATGGTGTAATGAGAATTTAGGTGTTCATGGTTGTTTGATGGTGAAAAACTAAATGTTTTGGTGTACAATATACTAGAGAACCCATGTCAAAATTTGGTGAAGAACCTAAGTGTTTAAGATGTGTTAAGGAGATTTCATGACTAAGGAAGCACTAGGAAACTTTAGGAGTTGTTTTGATAAAAAAAAAGAGTGAGTTTAAGGTGTTCTTGAGAATTAGAATGACTTAGGCATCATCATGGAGGATTTAGGAATCAAATGAATGTCTTGGGATATACTTGTGTATTTAGGACTTAGGCAAATATTGGTAAACAAGTAGGAAGGAAATAATGTGTTGGAAGAAGGAGGCATAAACTTGTGAAGGAACTTTAAGTAGTTGCATAAAGGAATTTTAGATGGTGAAAGATGCTTTGGAGATGATGTTATAGCGGTGAGGAAACATTTTGGCATAGTGGTTATAATAGGTATGAACCACCACTTAGGAGCCTAGTGAAAAACATTACAAGTGTAGGCATTATTATAAGGAAAATGCATAATGACTAAGGTGGATATTGGTGAGTGATTTAATGAGTTTAATGGAAGGCTAAAGGTGAGTTTGAAGTGCCCAAATGAGGTTAGAACATACTAGGGTATATAGGGTGAAGTTTGGAGTCAAATGGGAATTTAGAAACAAAGGTCTGGAGCCGACCGACCTTAGGGACCGGACCTGCAAGGTCGGTCAAGCCCAGTTTACACTACCGGAAAGAGTTTCTGGAATGGACTGACCTTGGGGACCGGACTTGCAAGGTCGGTCGGGCTTGTATTTTGTGTACGAATTGAGTCTCTGGAATGGACCGACCTTGGGACCGGACTTGCAAGGTCGGTCATGCCTAAAACTTTGTACGAGAATTGGTCTCTGGAATCGACCGAACTTGGGACCGACCTTGACAAGGTCGGTCGGGCCTAAATTTTCAACGGGGAAAACTCTCGGGAATGGACCGACCTTGGGGACCGGACTTGCAAGGTCGGTCGGGGTAAAATTTTCAAACGGTAATATTTGCTGGAATGGACCGACCTTGGGTAAGGTCGGTCGAGCCAAAAACAAAAAAAAGAGAAAACTTTAAGATCAAAAGATGTTAATTGGTGTTAGGGTACCCCATTAAGAGGGTAATGATGAAGAGGAACCTAAGGACCTAAGGAATTAAGTTAGGGAAAATTACATCGCCCACCCATGACGTTTGACGAAATTACATAGCCCACCCACGAGGTTTCAAAAATTACTTTGCCCACCCATGTGATTTCCACAATTTTACATCCATCAACTTTTTTAATATTTGATCAACTTAAAAGATGGTATAATATTGTTCAAAATTGATGAAACTTTACATGGACGATGCTAAGGTGTTATATTTTTGTTCAATGCCAAATCCAAAGTTTTTAAGGTCATATATGACCTGTGGGACCCAATGAAACATGAGACACGTTCATCGGGTCCCACGGATCATATGTGAGCTTAAAAAACGTTGGATTTCACGTTTTACCAAAATATAACACTTTATTATCGTCCATGTAAAGTTTCATCAAATTTGGATATCATTTAACCATCTTTTAAGTTGATCAAGTATTAGAAAAGTTGCTGCATGTAAAATTGTGGAAACCACATGGGTGGGCAAAGTAATTTTTGAAACCTCGTGGGTGGGCTGTGTAATTTCACTAAACGTCATGGGTGGGCAATGTAATTTTCCCATTAAGTTAAGTTAAGTATAAACCTTAATGTTTAAAATTAAGTTTATAAGGTTAAGTGGTAAGGACTTAAGAGGGTATTGAATGGGAATCTTTAGGGACTAAGTGAGTTAAGTAAGGTGCAAATAACTAATGGCCTAAAAATGAATGAATGTTTTAGGTTTGTGAATTGGGACCCCGGAGAAGGTTAAACAATCGACAGTCGACGGTGAATAGTACAATCTTTCTTGTGACCTGCTTGCTAACGAGGTGTCCCTCGGCTTGTGTGCTATCTGTTTTATTTTCTATGACTAAGACAAGATAAAGCATGCAACCGGTTATACTTGTTCTCGTTGTGAATGTGTTTTCTTTACACTAACCCACGAGACTTGAGATTGTTTCTAACTAAGTTTAGTACTTATTGAGTTAAGGAGAGGAGTTAAATATTGGTATCTGTTGGTTAATACCCGTTAAGGTTTAACTAACACATGGTCTGTAAGATTTTCACTAACTGGAACTTAAGGGGGGAGTGAGGAACTCGGGACTGACTCCGGTCATGCATGCTAAGGGAAGGGGGTCGGTATCTGAATCAGATCCGTCCTCCGCTTAAGGACTTGTCTTCGGACTTGTTGCCTAGGGTCGGTTGCCGGCTCAGCTACACTGGACTCCTGTCCAAGGTAGGTGGCGTTAAGATGGTGCGGTAGGATCACCTAAATCCTAAGTTTAAGATAAGATACAACCATTTTCATTCTAGAAACGGTTTGTATACTGAGGTTAAGATAATGTTAAGACTGAGGTAAGTTAAGGTGAGCTGAGGATAAGTGGAATCAGGTCTGGAGGAGGTTATTACTAACCCACTTGATAAGGGAACGCTTGAGTCGTTCATTTGTGTGTGAACTATGTATGTTCATCTGTGGATGGTTGTTTATTGCACTTCATATTGTGATTGTGTATCTAATCAATTTCCATGCTATCGACAATTAGTCGTCGTAGCCCCGTTAGCTTGGGGGCCATGAGAGGGTCGTACCAGCATTCATGCTGACCCCCCTTTGGGGGTTGTTTTTACACTTGCAGGTAAGCGGCCCATGAAGTCACATCACGAGAGTAGGAGCGGTTAGACTTCGGATGGGTTATTTATTTTTGAGCATGGGTTGCGCATGTGCGCCCGTCTGTTTATATTTAAACTGATGGAAGTTTATGTTGTCACTTGAGATACTCAAAACTCGGTTGGTGGGCATTTTGGACGGTATGTATATTTTGGATAAGTGTTGTAAATTAGTAAAGTTCGGTATGTTCTTTTGATCAGACCGTGGCAAGGTCCCGGTGTTAGTTTATTCCTCTGCGATCATTGTGATTAAGTTGTAAAGTTTTGCGATAACCACGATTGGCTTTGGACGGGGTGTTACAAAAAGTGGTATCAGAGCATAGTTACGCTCTGATCAAGAAACACCGGACATAAGTGACCACCGAGTTAGGATATAAGTTAAGACATAAGTATTGGGTTAAGGGTGTGAGAAATTAGAGTGAGTAGAGTCAGATGACCACTATTAAGTGTGAATCGTCTTTACCGTCTACGGGCGTTATAAATCCTTGAACCGAAACCGTTATGGATACAAATCTAATGTGAGTTGTACTTATTTAGATGTCAGGAACGAGACTGAGATACCGGGAGGGCAGACGATCGCAGAGATCGTAGCTGCCGCTTTAGGGCACATGAGCTATCAGCCTGGTGTGGGAGCACCACCTCCACCGCCACATCCCCGGGAACCAAACTGGGTGAAGAGTCTAGCTGACCTTCGACCCGCACACTTCAAGGGGGAGACTGATCCCGCCAAGCTTGAGGCGTACATCTCTGAGCTGGAGACCGCCTTCGAGACCCTTGATGTCCTTGCTGGGATCAAGGTACGTCTGGCCCCGTTCTACCTGAAAGGGGCAGCAGGCGATTGGTGGAAGCTGATGAGGGCCGAGCATGTGGCCAATCCAGAGTTCGGCTAGGAGCAGTACACCGCATTGCTACGAGCTAAGTACTATCCCGCCTATGTCCAGACAAAGAAGCGCCTACAGTTGGATGCGCTTAAGCAGACCGACAAGATGACGGTGGACGAGTATTACTCAGAGTTCACCTCCTTGCTCCGTCTTCTTCCAGGTCTTGGATATTCAGACTAGATACTGGTGGACCGCTTCTATGGCGGGCTTAGCCATCGACTCCGCTACGGCATGGGGCCGACGAGCTATACTACCTTGCAGGTAATAAGAACGACTAAGATATGACTATGTGCGTAAGATTTAGATTGTGAGAAATAAGAGAAACTGATACTTTGGAAAGCAGGTGTGCTATCATGTCGCTACTAAGGTTGAGATAACCGTCCAGCTGAGGGACGAGGACAATGCTAAGAGAAAGAATGCCGGGAAGAGCACCGAGCACCAAGGGCAAGGAGGGTACAAGAAACAGAAGTACCAGCCTCAAGCCCAGAAAAGTCAGAACCAAAAAAGGAAGGAGGAAAAGGAGAAGGCTCCAGAAGAGCCACTGAAGTTGACATATGCATACGCAGCTAAGCCCCTGCGCTCAAGGGCGCCAAAGGGTAAAGAAGTTAATATTGAGTGAGTTAAGAGACAATTAGCAACCATTTAAGATATGAGTACTAATAATGTGAATGATCAGGATCTGAGACTGATAAGGGAGCCGGTGGTGGCTACCAGCGACGCTACATCTCTCAGTGGTGTCACAAGGACCACCCCGGGCTCGATTGTAAGGGGAACAAGGTAGAGTGCAACTACTATGGGGTGTATGGGCACCGAGCATACGAGTGTTTCCAGAACCCCGCTAGCAGAGACTTTAGGCCCGAGATGAAGGGCAAGGGCAAGACCAATCAGGGAGCTGGATCTGACGGTCAGAGAAGGGTGTAGCAAGCTGCAAATAAGAACCCACGGGTAGCCCAGAAGTGGGACCCACACTACACATGGTGGACCAGGACGATGAGCCTGAACCCTCATCGAGACCAAGTACTGCTAAAACCGTTAAGTGATATAATTACCTGCTTACCGCATTATCATGCATGTTTGGTGAATAACTGAGTTAAGTGGGAATAAGATAAGATTAGAACTTAAGTGAGATATAACCTATTACCACCTTAGGAAACTTCGACATTTGTTATCCAATACCTTCAAGACCTAACCTGGAGGACACCGACATCGAAACCCGAGACTTTTCAACTTAACAATGTCAGGTTATCCGCCCAGGTATGATTTTATTAAGGGGATACCTGACACCAGAAGCACAAATAGCCATCATCAGGAGATGCAGTCAACTAGGAGTGGGACCGGGAGGTTTTTATACACCGAAGTACCCAGGAGGAGCAAGGATGAAATTAAATATGATGAGCTTAGGCAAGGATTGGAATCCGTATGCCAAGGTCTACCAGACCATGAGGATACAAGATGGAGTCTCACCACTGGGAATACCCGAAGAGTTCCATCCAGTTATTACACAAGTCGTGGAGATCGCTCAGCAGTTGGAAGCTGACCCGATTCCAGACATACAAGCGGACATCTGCATCGTAAACTTCTATGAGAAAGATGGGCGACTTGGACTACATCATGACAAGGACGAGACAACAGAGTGTCTCGAACGAGGGATACCCGTAGTGTCATGGTCCATTGGAGATGACGCTGAATTTTTGTACGGCGAGCAGAAGCGTGCGGACCGTACTAATAAGTTAATACTTAAGTCAGGGGATGTATTCGTTATGGGAGGAGAATCAAGGATGTTGTACCATGGGATTAAGAGAATCAAGCTGAATACAACACCGTCAGCAGTAATCAATGCGTCCCATATGAGACCAGGACGGTTAAACCTAACCTTTAGACAATATTAGCCATGTAACGTATTAAGTATGAAGTAAAGATTGAGATGTAAGGAAGAAGCACATGTTGTAAACAGGATGGTTATGAATAAAATAACAGTGTTGTTCATATTAATTGTTACGACTCTTGTTATACCATCATTACTCATGAAGCTTGTGAATACAATTAGGTTATGGACTCGGTACGGATGGTGTGTTAAGCATACTTACAGAGGCACAGGCCGACGCCAGCGGCACTATCCTCACCGGCACCTTTCCGATTAATGGAATTGAGGCACCAGTTCTCTTCGACTCAGGGGCCTCGCATACCATTATCTCGACATCGTTTGCGAGAAGGTTGGGGCTAGACGCCGATGAGCTACCCGACTTCACGGTTACGCTCCCGACTAAAGAGAAGGTTTGTTGCACTCGCTACTACCGAGGAGCCATTGTCAGAATCAAGGGGGAAGATTTTCCAGTCAGTTGTATTGAGTTTAAGGAGTTGAGATTTGATGTGATTTTCGGGATGAATTGGTTGGAGCGGCACAAGGGTCGTATCCTCTGCGCCGAGCATAGACTGCTGCTCAAGAGTCCGTCTGGGGTAACAATATCATACCGCCAGAGGCCCAGAGAGCCTTCGACTAAGATCATCACCGTTATGGCAATGTATAAGGAGTTGAGGAGGAAGGAAGAAGTATATCTCTGCTATGTCTAGGACATAGAGAGGGACCCTGAGTTCGACCCCGACTTACCGGTAGTGTCGGAGTTCCCCGATCTATTTCCACGGGAATTGCCCGGCATGCCACCCACTCGGGAGGTAGAGTTCACCATTGAGCTGCTACCAGGAACCGGACTGATAGCCAAGGCACCATACCGCATGGCTCCGACAGAAATGAATGAGATGAAAGAGCAGTTAAAAGACTTGCTAGATAAGGGATTCATCAGACCGAGTGTATCACCTTGGGGAGCTCCCGTTCTCTTCGTGAAGAAGAAGGACGGTAGTCTCTGCCTTTGCATCGACTATAGAGAGTTGAATGCAGTAATTGTGAAGAACAAGTACCCACTACCCCGCATTGACGATCTGTTCGATCAGTTGAAGGGGGCATCTGTGTTTTCCAAGATTGATCTCAGATCGGGGTATCATCAGATAGCCATTAAGGAGGGGGATATTGAGAAGACGGCATTCCGGACACGATACGGCCACTATGAGTTCACAGTGATGCCGTTCGGTTTGTCGAACGCACCGACGAAATTTATGGATCTGATGAACCGCTTGTTCCGGGAACAGCTGGACAAGTCAGTTGTGGTATTCATCGACGACATATTAATATATTCAGAGTCAAGGGCTGAACATGAGGAACATTTTAGGAGGGTGTTAGAGATATTGAGGGAGAACCAGTTATATGCTAAATTCTCAAAATGCGAGTTTTGGCTTGACCAAGTCTCATTCTTGGGTCATATTATCTCAGATGCTGGGATCTTAGTGGATCCAGCAAAGATTGATGCCGTACGTACTTGGCCAAGACCGAAGGCTGTTACCGACATCCGGAGCTTCCTCGGTCTAGCAGGTTACTACCGGAGGTTTGTTAAGGATTTCAGCAAGGTCGCGAAGCCGATGACCAGTCTGATGAAGAAAGATGCACCGTTCGTGTGGACGGCTGATTGTGAGAGTTCGTTTCAGAGTTTGAAGGACTCATTGACCACTGCACCGGTTCTGACTATTCCAGACGGTACGGAGGGCTTTGAGGTTTACTGTGATGCATCCGGCAGAGGGCTGGGTTGCGTGCTCATGCAACATGGCAAGGTGGTGGCATATGCCTCACGCCAGTTGAAGAATCATGAGGAGAACTACCCCACACATGATTTAGAGCTGGGAGCTGTAGTCTTCGCTTTGAAGATATGGCGCCACTACTTATACGGGGTTAGTGTGACGATCTACACCGACCACAAGAGCTTGAAATATATATTCACTCAGAAGGAGTTGAATCTCAGACAGAGGAGATGGTTAGAATTTCTGAAGGACTATGACATTGACCTCTAATACAAAGAGGGAAAGGCCACTGTTGTAGCGGATGCCCTGAGTCGTCGAGCACACTCACTCCATTCGCTAGTTTCTTTCTCCAGCTTGGTTGATGAGGTGCGAGAGGCTCAGAGGACAGATGAGTACATGAGGGAGGTCAGACATAATTTGACAGATGGCACCTCTGAGAGTCAGAAATATTACTTCAGACTTCACGACGATGATCTGATCAGACTTAAGGGCCGGTTATGCATACCACGGGGCAACACGGATCTGAAAGACCGTATACTTAGAGAATAGCACTGTTCTTCAGTTTCCATCCATCCGGGAGCCTCTAAGATGTATAAAGACATGAAGAGGTACTTCTGGTGGTCGGGGATGAAGACAGATGTTACCGAGTTCGTCTTGAGGTGTCTCACATGCCAGAAGGTGCAATTCGAGCACCGACGACCAGGCGGAATGGTACAGTCGATGCCAGTTCCGGAGTGGAAGTTTCATGATATCTCCATGGACTTCGTAGTTGGACTTCCACCTGCAAGGGGAGGTCTCAACATGATATGGGTGGTGGTGGATCGCCTTACCAAAGTAGCCCGATTCATACCGATGAAGGATACTTGGAAGGTGACCAAATTAGCTGAGTTATTTGAGAAGGAAATTATGAGACATCACGGGATTCCGAAGACCATAGTGTCAGATAGAGATACCAGATTCCTTTCGAGGTACTGGAGAGTTACCAGAGAAGCGTTGGGTACAGAACTGAAGCTGAGTACCGCGTTCCATCCTCAGACAGATGGTCAGACTGAGCGTACGATTCAGACACTCGAGGACATGCTGAGAGCATGTGCCTTAGACTTCCAGGGCAGTTGGATCGACAAGTTGCATCTGATCGAGTTTTCATACAACAAAAGCTATCATGCTTCGATCAAGATGGCACCTTTTCAAGCGTTGTACGGTAGACCGTGCCGTACACCGCTCTGCTGGGATGAGTCGAGTGATACGGTCATTATAGGACCAGAATACTTAGAACAAGTTTAGGCTGAAGTTCAGCAAATCAGAGAGAACATGAAAGCTGCTCAGGATAGGCAGAAGTCGTATGCTGATGTTCGACGACGAGACCTAGAGTTCGCAGTTGGCGACTAGGTATTTCTGCGAGTTTCACCGATGAAGGGTGTATTCAGATTTGGGCAGAAGGGCAAATTGAGCCCGAATTTATTGGTCCTTACGAGATTACGGAGCGGGTGGGCCCAGTTGCTTACAGGTTGAATTTACCTGCTGAACTGGGTAAAGTGCATGATGTTTTTCATGTTTCACAGCTAAAGAAATACATGCACCACCCCTCCCATGTGTTAGAACCTGAGAGGTTAACATTAGAACCGAATATGAGATCAGTGGAGGTTCCTCAAAGAATCTTGGATAGTAAGACTAGGGAAACTCGCCATAAGTCAGTGCGACTGGTGAATGTTCTCTGGTCTAACCAAGATGTTGAAGAGGCCACGTGGGAATTAGAGGATAAGATGAGATTGAAGTACCCTTCTTTGTTTACCGACTAGATCGTATGTATAGGGTATGGGGCGTACCCCTTTTTAAGGGGGGTAGAGCTTCCTCGCTTTTGAGTTAGTAAACGAACATGTTTGTCATTTTGTTTGGTTGGTGTAAGATGTGGTTTGTGTAAGTTGTGTAAGTTATTACACCTTGGTGGTAAGTTTGAGATATGAATAATACTTATGTATTGTATTTGTGGTAGACCTTTGAGTCTTGAGATGTGTGAATGAGAATATAAGATGTGGTGTTAAGATTGAGAAATTGAGTACCGTGAATGATTAAGTACACGTGTGAACTTTGGGGACAAAGTTTTTTTAAAGGGGTAGATTGAAATACCCCAAACTTAGATATAGTGTTTAAGTGATAATCTAAGATATAAGGAGGCTAAATAATGCCTTAGAAACTTAAGGAAACAATTTAAATCAAAGGAAACACCATAAGAGCGGTTTAAGCAAAAACGTGCTCTAAGCTTGGAGAGACTTGGGTGAGCACCCAAATATCATTATAAGACCTTAGTAATATCCTAATGGTCATTTTAAGTCAATTACCAATGAAAACCAAGCTCAAAAACAAGTTAAAACATAAATTGTGCTTTAAGGACTCTTAAAGCACATTTTTGAAAAATTGTATTAGAAAGGGGTTTTAAGTGGCTAAATGCACATGATTACTCCTTAATTAACTTTTGTACTAATTAGTATCACATTAGGAAGTCTAAATCAATGGGAAATCAAAGTTTTCACAATTATGTGCACTAGTTTGTGAATAGTAATCAAATAGTGCCTAGTTTAGTCTTTAGTCAATTAAGTTTAGTTAGTTGGTCAAACATGACCATGACTAGCTTAATTAAAGGGGGTGGCCGGTTTTTAAGGTGATGATTCACCACATGATCAAATAACAAAAGAAAAGAAGAGAAAAAGTAAGTAAGGTTACTATTTGCTTTTAAAAGAAAACTTACCTTTTAAGCCATCTCTCTCTCCTCCTTTCTTCATTCTTCATCTTCTCCACCGATTTCTCTTGCTCTCTTTCTTCTCTTTCATGTAAGAAGCAACCTTCATGCTAGCTCCATCTTCCTTTGCCCACATCTTGCTCATTTAAGCTCCAAAATCAAAACCAAGCACATATATCTCTTAGTTAGCTCAAGCTCTTTCGTTCTATCCTTTCAAATCTCTAAGAGCTTCATTTCGGTGCCAAGTGAAACCTCCATTGAAGGGGTAAAAACAAGCTTGGAGACTCCATTAGCTTCTCCATTCTCTTAAGGTAAGGAAAATGTAAAGAAAACTAGGTTTCCATCACTTTCATCATTACCGAAAATTCTACTAATGGGGCTTCATTGTTATGCCTTGTTCTAGCTTGTTCCTATTCTTCAAGGGATAGAGGAGGTCCTTCTTGCTACATAGCCAAGCCTATTCTAAGACTCCAAGGTAAAACAATCAATTTAATACCTTAAACACTACTAGAAAATAGCCTATTTGCTACGGAATTAGCGACGGAAATAGCGACGGCGTAGCGACGGACGGTTTTAGCGACGGAATGGCGACGAATTAGCGACGGAACAATGGCGGGGAGAGTGGCGCGCAAATTTCCCCAAATTAGCGACGGAATTAGTGACGGAAAAGTCCGTCGCTAATTACTTCTGAAAACCACACGCTCCCACTAATTTAAACGACGCCGTTTCACTTATATTTTAGCGACGGATTTGCGACGGACTGAGTCCGTCGCTAATTCGCTTAGATAATCAGACGCGATCTTTCTCTTCTTCTTCCCTGCGCGCCGCATCTTTCTCCTCCTCTCCTCTCCCTCCTCTCCTCTCCTCTCCTGCGCGCACCAGACTTCCATTCCGGCCAGATTCAGGCTCCGTCGCCGCCATTAGCTAGTTTTCCGGCCACCGAAACGTCCCAGACAACCTCTGCATACTCCTGCAACTTCACTGCGGCAAATTTGGTTAGTTTCAGCCAATTCTAGGGTTACAAAAATTGTGTTAAAAATTTGTAAATTTGTGGGTTATTGTTTGTTAATTGGTGCTATGAACTGGTGGTTATTGGTGTGTTGTTGGTTTGTGAGTATTATAGTTGCTAATTTTGCATTTTTGTTTAATTTTTCACTAATTTTAGTGTTACATATATATATAACCGAAAATGGCATGGGTATATCAAAATTCAGTGTTGTGTGCTTGCAAAATTGTGTTGTTAGAACTAATTAATGATTATATAGTTTGTATTAGTTAATTTCAGTTGTCAATTCTTACTTTTGGATAGTTTTACAAATTTTAGTTCCAAATGGCATGGGTATATCAAAAATTGTTCGTATACAAATTTGTTGATGTTGTTTGGGTAATTATGAATGTTAGTTGTAGATTTTTTTTATTGTAGTAGACCTAGGGTTATAATATTGTGAAACCGAAAATTGATTTGGGGAAATAACATATTGAGAATGTTTCGAACTGAAATTTATAAGTTAAGTGACAGTTCGTGATTTTAACTTGATTTTATATTAGAATATATACATAATTTAACTGTATATTTTTTAATATATATTGTTTCTTATTAAATAATTCAGTTGATAATTTAATTGTATAATTAAGTTGATAAAATCAATTAAGTTAATATTATTTTAAACTTGATTTTATATTAGGATATATTATTTCTTATTTAATATATATAGTACGTACTAGGTAAAAATAAAGTATAATATGATATTTGTTTGAACTTAAAAATCCATTGCTTGTTAGTTACTTTTGTGTGTGTGTTTTGTTAGTTACTTAATTTGCGTCGATGAATCAAATGGTTGGACCTGTTGTATGTTGTTGTAGATATTGTGTGGACAATCTGTTGGGTTTTGTTGATAACTGTTGGTATTTGTGAATCGTCCTTGTGGGATGCTTAGAAATAAGCGGAAAAGTAAAAAAATAGGGGACACTATGTCGATTTTTTTAAAAATTTTATTAGTTTGAACTAAAGTAGTGTTGATAATCACCGTATTTTATATTTCGGTTGGTCTCCTCCCTCAGGCGTAGTCGCATGGCACAGCACCCACCACCACCGCCGCACACACCGGACACCACCACCATCCATCTTCTTCTTCTTCTTCTTCTTCTTCTTCTTCTCTTCTTCTTCTTCTTCTTCTTTTCTTCTTCTTCTTTTTGTCTTTCTCTAGTCCAGTTCGTTCTTCGATTGATAAATGTGAATCGTCATCAACCCGATAGGTATGAGACCTCGTCATCACCTCCCGACTTCTCAGCTTTGGTAACTGGTGGTGCTTCTGGATTAGTATAGGTATGAGACCCGATAGGGTGTGGATGTATGTTGAGAGAACCTTTGAGAGGGGTAGAATCTCTACCCAATGGCTGAGGAAGATGGAAGAGTTTGTCTCATTCGCACTACAACACCCTGAATGTATGGAAAACGGTAAAATTAAGTGTCCTTGCGACATGAAAAGGTGCAGAAACAGACAGTACCTCGAGCCTGCTGTCGTTAAGCTCCATTTAGCTAAGAAAGGTTTTATGTATGGTTACTTTGATTGGATATTTCATGGGGAAGATAACACACCTATACAAGTTAATCTCACTACGAGTACCACAACGCCACGTGAGGTACAAAATGTTGAAATGATGGAGCAAATGATTGCTCATGCTGTTGGTGATGTTCTAGAAGAATTAGGGGATACATCTACTTTAATGCCGGAGGTTGAGGAGGAACTAGAGGATGCTCCCAATCCAGAAGCTAAGAAATTCTTTGAGTTAATGGAATCTTCTAGAAGAAAGTTATTCAATGGCACTCATAGCGTGTTATCTATCACAGCTGAATTGATGTCTATTAAGAATGACTACCAAGCACCCCAGGGATTGATTGATCGAGTCTGCAAAACTTACCACATCTTTGTCCTGAGAACAATGACATTCCAAACAACTTTTATGAAGCAAATAAAATCATGCGTGGTCTAGGTTTACCCTATGAAGAAATTGATTGTTGTTCGGATCATTGTATGATTTTTTGGGGAGAAGATAAAAATCTTGAAGTTTGTAAGTTTTGTGCTTGCCCTAGATACAAGCCCGTCAAAGAGGGTGCAAAGAGGAGGAAAAGTAAAGTACCGTACAAGAAGATGCAGTATTTTCCCCTCATTCCAAGGCTGAAGAGGCTATACGCTTCTCCTGCAACGGCTACAGATATGAGATGGCACGCTGAGCACAAGATGGAAGATGACAATATGTGTCATCCATCTGACTCAAAAGCTTGGAAGCACTTTGACGAAATTCATACTGATTTTGCTTTGGATTCTAGAAATGTCAGACTTGGGTTATGCACTGATGGTTTTCAACCATTTACAGCCTCTGGAAGACAATACTCTTGCTGGCCAGTTGTTCTTACACCTTACAATTTACCGCCTGGGATGTGTATGAAAGATGAGTTCTTCTTTCTTACAATTCTTGTTCCTGGGCCTAAAAATCCTAAAGGAAAAATTGATGTGTTTTTGCAGCCTCTCATAGCTGAGTTACAGGAGTTGTGGGCAGGAGTCACAACATATGATGTGTCTAAGAAGAAAAATTTTGAAATGCGAGCGGCGTTGATTTGGACTATAAATGACTTTCCAGCATACACAATGTTTTCAGGTTGGAGAACTGCTGGTCGACTGGCGTGCCCTCATTGTGATACAGATAGTGATGCATTCACACTACGTTGTAGCAAGAAGCAGTCTTGGTACGACAACTCCAGAAAATTTCTTCCTGCAGATCACAAGTTTCGTGCTGATAAAAAATCATTTCGGAAAGGGCACAAAGAGACCAAATTTGCCCCACCTTTTAAAACTGGTGATCAAATACTGACAGAGCTGAACCGATTAGGCTTAACAAAGGTCACTGAAGTTGGTTCGGCTGAAATAAATGCTCAAATTGCTAAAACAAGTGGATGGAGCAAAAAAAGCATTTTTTGGGATCTACCATATTGGAAAGATTTGTTGATCAGACTCATGCATATTCACACAGTTCTCAATGTGAAGGACAAGACAAAGGACACATTTAAATCACGCCTACAGTTGAATGATTATTGTCACCGTCCAGAGTTGGCACCAGATATATCTTTAAACACGTTTCCAAAGGCAAAATATGTCATGGACAGGGACAGTATTCGGATCTTGTGTGAATGGGTAAAAAATATAAAGCTCCCTGACGGATTTGCATCCAACATTGGGAGGTGTGTTGACATGGCCAATAGGAAAATGTTTGGGATGAAAAGTCATGACTGTCATGTTTTCTTGCAAAGGTTGATGCCCATAGCTTTTCGACATCTACTTGATCAAAAGGTGTGGGAGCCAATTACTGAGTTATGTCTTTTTTTCAAGGAGTTGACATGCACGTCAATTTCAGAATCTAATATGCAAAGGTTGAATGGTCAAATTCCGGAAATCTTGTGCAAATTGGAAAAAATATTTCCACCGAGCTTTTTTGACTCAATGGAACATCTCCCCATCCATCTTGCATTTGAAGCGAGTTTATGTGGTCCAGTGCAGTACAGATGGATGTATCCGTTTGAGAGGTAAATTATAGGTCAACTGAACAAAGATATTTTATATTGTTATATAGTGTTTTCAATGTAGTTGATGTAATTGGTCGATACATAAACTACGATACAGGTACTTGGGCAAATTAAAAAAGTTCATCAGAAATAACAACAAGGTTGAGGGGTCGATTCGTAACGGATACCTTTTGGAAGAGATCACTAAATTTACAAAGTTTTATTTCGTTGATGACGGACCAGCATACCCTTACAAGCTTGGTAGAAATGAGGTGATTGTGGAAGACGTTGACGAAGACCCAGAAAGATTGTCTGTTTTCAAAACGTTGGGGAAACCAATTGGCAAAGGAACTAGAAGATTGTTGACAGGCCATGAGTTAGATGCTGCTCAGTCATATGTTCTTCTGAATTGTGCAGAAATGGAGCCTTACTTTGAGTAAGAAACTTATATCGAATATATTCATTGGTTTACATAATATTCATAATTGTGTTGACTCTTGCACTTGTATATGTCGTAGAATGTACGAGAGTCAGCTACGGCAAGCAGAACCAACACTGAATGCGCAGACTATAAACCTTAAGATGGAAAAGGATTTTCCACTTTGGTTTCATTCACATGTGAGGGTTTAAGTACATTATTGACTACATCATTATATACATGATTATGCACATTGACACTAACTTGTTATGTTACAGTCAAATGTTGTTTCCACACCGAACAAATTTGTTTGTAGTTTGGCACAAGGTCCATTGAACATGGCAGTTTCCTACTCGGGTTTCTATGTAAATGGATACAAATTTCATACAGAATCTTATTCACAAGAACGAACAACATATAACTGTGGTGTTTGCATTTCTGGGACAAACTATGCTGATTCGGAGTATGATTATTATGGGGTGCTGAAGGAGATTATTGAACTAGAGTATCCCGCTTTGCCGGTCAAGAAAGTTGTAGTGTTTAATTGTCACTGGTTTGATCCGGAAAAGAGAGGAGTACAAATACATCCTCGATATAAACTGGTTGACATTAATCATACAAGGAAGTTTAACAAGTACGAGCCATTTGTGCTAGCTAATCAAGCTGTTCAGGTGTATTATTGCTCATACCCGAAGAAGAGAGATAAGAAAGACTGGTGGGTTGTGTCAAAGGTGAAAGCGCGAAGTGGTTTGGACATGCCAGACTCTTCAACAAATGAGGAACAGGTTCAGCCACTGCAAGAGGAAACCGTTGATCATATGGTGTTATCACCTGTAGTCGATGACGATGAAACTTTAGTTTTAGTGGACATACCAGATGACAACATTGATGAATAAATTAACACTAGACAACAACTACGATGTATGAGAACATATAATTATTGACTTGTCCATTTTTTATAATATTATTTGATTACATCTTATAAATCTATACGCTTGTTTTTGGTTGTTCACAGTGATGACAGGTGGTAGAGGTTACTTTAAATCCGGGTGGTCGTTCTCGAGAATGCTTGGTAGGGGTAGTTCATCATCTGCAGCGAGAGATTCTCAGCAAGCTGCAGATGATGCAGGATCGGGCGAGGGTCTCATTCTGGTGCTCCACGACTTGCTCGTTCTCGCACTGTCTCAGGACGAGCACCGATGGGGACCCCGTACTTTGACACTCATCCGCATGCTCATCAGGGCTCCACTTTAGTCCCTGCTTCTCAGGATGTTCAGCACTACACTCCACCTGCCCACACACCGGCTGAGACACCTACCGATACTGCTTCACCTTCACCAGCGGACACACCGCGTAGCTCAAGCTCGTCACAAGTGCTGGGGTTGTTGATCGTCGCACCTTCATCACCATCGACGGCAGGTAAGTACACTTATGTGATTATACAACTTGATATTGTTTTAATAAAGCTTGTTTACCAACCATTGTTAATTACTTGTCATTTGTCTTTGAAACTACAGGGATTTGGAGCCTAGTAATGTAGTCAATCGTGAATACTCCCCTGTTTCGAGACAAGATGGTTTGCCCATGGCTATAACTGGGAGTCACTGGGTCCGGATGGTCATCGTTTTTATTTTGAGGAGTTTAAGGTATGTAACCATTCATATTTTACCAATGTGTGTATGATGTGTTGTTTGTTTTTGCACTTAAACCACTTTGTTAATATATATACAGAAGCGCTTTCGATGGGATCCTCGATTTGAGACACGGGTGTATGAGATTTTTTGTGATAAAGGTAGACAGAGATATTCTGACACACTATACAAGATGAAGACAGGGAGAACTAAGAGGAAAGTCAGAGATGATATATGGGACGAGTGGCAGAGACAGTGGCAGACCGAAGATTACAAAGCAAAAAGCCAAATCAACTCCAGAAACAGAAGGAGTGAGCACACACCTGGTGGCGGTATCTCCACCCATGCTTGCGGATCACGCACAATGAAGGGGCATAAGAAGGTCTTGGTAAGTTTTTTTGATAGTGTTGTTTTACATTTACCTAAAGATATGCTTAGGAAATATGAATATGGGTGTGACTACGGGTATGATTATGGATGTCAATGTGTTTGTGGACTATGAACTGTGAACTATTATTGTTTTCTGTCTGTTTAATATGTGGGCAAAATGTATAAAAACAGGGGAGGTTATGTCAAATTTTGCGTAGAATTTGTATTTTATATCTTAATAAGCATTTTTTTAGACTGAAAAAACAGGTGTGGAGCCTGATGCTTACACACTGTTTATTCACACACATTCGACCAAGGATGAGCATGGTAATAGTGTGCCAGTATGTGCGAAGGCGGAGGACATTGCTGTAAGTGTTTTTATACATCTATTCTGCATAAATGTTTGTAATACATTTTAATTTTATTGAATAATGAATAACTTCATTTATCTTTGTTTTGCCATTACATAGTATGAATATGAGCATCTTGTTGAGGCGTCAACTCAAGAGGCAGTGAACCCAGATGATCCATCAGCCCAAGGGACACCCACTGACCCCAACCAATTATTCTACAAGGCTGTCAAAGGGAAATCACGAAAGCAGAGGGTCTACGGTGTGGGCGAGTTAGCACCTGTCTATTTCCCTGATTCATTTCACACCTCTGGCAACAGCTCAAGTGGTACCGGCTACGATCAGAGTATGATTGAGTCGATGCAGTCAAACATTGAGCGAAATGTGCTTGACAAGATCCGCGAGACTCAGAGGGAGAGCATCCGGCAGGAGCTACGTCAGGAGGAGATGCAGGCTATGATACGAGAGCAGATCTCTCAGATGTTTCCCTCTCAGACTCCTAGTCTGCCAGGATGGGGTCCGTGGGGAGGTGCAGGTGGTGGTGGCTGGTGGTGGTTCTGGTGGTGGTGGCTCAGGTGGTGGCTCCGGTGATCAGTTGGGGTATCGTGCTGGGGATGGTCATGGGTGGGAGTACGGACGTTAGATAGATTGTTATGGTTTGAGTGACATTGCAACATTAAGTTTTATTTTCAGTTGTTTGAAATGCTAATTGTACGAATTTAACAATTATTTTGAATTTGGTTAGTACAAAAAATAGTTTATTTTCAATTATTTTGAACAGGTGAAATTTATTGCTTAATATGTAGGTGAATAAAAATGTTGCAGTTGATTATTGTTGCAGGTGAAATTATTGTAGGTGAGAACAAATTAAAAAGAATATTCTGTTTGGAAAAAACCAGTTAGCGACGGATTAGCGACGGAATCCGTCGCAAAACCCGTGAAAGCACAAACCCTAATTCCGTCGCTAATTTCCGTCGCTAATTAGCGACAGAATTATCCTTCGCCAATCCGTCGCTAATTAGCGATGGATTAAACAATTCATCGCAACACCTGATTAGCGACGACGGTTTTTGCGACGGATTTGTTCCGTCGCAAAAACCGTTTTTTCTAGTAGTGAAAGCACATTTTTAACCTAGGGTTTATTCCTTAAGGTTAGTGCATGGTTTAGTACTCATTGGAATCATTGAATATTGATTAGAACATTGGCAAGGAGAGTTTGGTTGGTGACCAAGATTGTCAAGGAAAAAGGCTAAGGAGGAAAGTTTGTGAATCTTGTAAAAGAGCAAGGTAAATGTCTTAAGGTGTTTTAATGCATTAAGGGATGGGGTTTGAATAGGTGATAAGCTTAGCTTAGAGTTTACATTAGGAAAGGGCAATAAAACCTAGGAAAAACAATGATGATATTTGAGAACTTGTGACTAAGGAGCAAATGAGAAAGGAGATAGCTTAAGAATGACAAGGTGAATTATAAGAACATTTATATTGCAATGGGAGCCTTGTTGTGTGTATTTGCAGGTCAAAGGATATATATATTGAGGAAATTCAGTGTTTAAGATTTATGCATTTAAGGGCCTAAGAGCCAAGTCATTTAAGGGCCTAAGTGCCAAGCAATTTAAGTTTATGCACTATGTTGTGATGTAATGTAGTTTTGGTGTATGATGTATGTTAAGATGGTGTAATGAGAATTTAGGTGTTCATGGTTGTTTGATGGTGAAAAACTAAATGTTTTGGTGTAACAATATACTAGAGAACCCATGTCAAAATTTGGTGAAGAACCTAAGTGTTTAAGATGTGTTTAGAAGATTTCATGACTAAGGAAGCACTAGGAAACTTTAGGAGTTGTTTTGATAAAAAAGAGTGAGTTTAAGGTGTTCTTGAGAATTAGAATGACTTAGGCATCATCATGGAGGATTTAGGAATCAAATGAATGTCTTGGGATATACTTGTGTATTTAGGACTTAGGCAAATATTGGTAAACAAGTAGGAAGGAAATAATGTGTTGGAAGAAGGAGGCATAAACTTGTGAAGGAACTTTAAGTAGTTGCATAAAGGAATTTTAGATGGTGAAAGATGCTTGGGAGATGATGTTATAGTGGCGAGGAAACATTTTGGCATAGTGGTTATAATAGGTATGAACCACCACTTAGGAGCCTAGTGAAAAACATTACAAGTGTAGGCATTATTATAAGGAAAATGCATAATGACTAAGGTGGATATTGGTGAGTGATTTAATGAGTTTAATGGAAGGCTAAAGGTGAGTTTGAAGTGCCCAAATGAGGTTAGAACATACTAGGGTATATGGGGTGAAGTTTGAAGTCAAATGGGAATTTAGAAACAAAGGTCTGGAGTCGACCGACCTTAGGGACCAGACCTGCAAGGTCGGTCGAGCCCAGTTTACACTACCGGAAAGAGTTTCTGGAATGGACCGATCTTGGGGACCGGACTTGCAAGGTCGGTCGGGCTTGTATTTTGTGTACGAATTGAGTCTCTGGAATGGACCGACCTTGGGACCAGACTTGCAAGGTCGGTCATGCCTAAAACTTTGTACGAGAATTGGTATCTGGAATCAACCGAACTTGGGACCGACCTTGACAAGGTCGGTCGGGCCTAAATTTTCAACGGGGAAAACTCTCGGGAATGGACCGACCTTGGGGACCGGACTTGCAAGGTCAGTCGGGGTAAAATTTTCAAACGGTAAAATTTACTGGAATGGACCGACCTTGGGTAAGGTCGGTCAGTAAGGTCGGTCGAGCCAAAAACAAAAAAAAAGAGCAAACTTTAAGATCAAAAGATGTTAATTGGTGTTAGGGTACCCCATTAAGAGGATAATGATGATTAGGAACCTAAGGACCTAAGGAATTAAGTTAAGTTAAGTATAAACCTTAATGTTTAAAATTAAGTTTATAAGGTTAAGTGGTAAGGACTTAAGTAAGGTGCAAATAACTAATGGCCTAAAAATGAATGAATGTTTTAGGTTTGTGAATTGGGACCCCGGAGAACGTTAAACAAACGACAGTCGATGGTGAACGGTACAGTCTTTCTTGTGACCTGCTTGCTAACGAGGTGTCCCTCGGCTTGTGTGCTATCTGTTTTATTTTCTATGATTAAGACAAGATAAAGCATGCAACCGGTTGTACTTGTTCTCGTTGAGAATGTGTTTTCTGTACACTAACCCACGAGACTTGAGATTGTTACTAACTAAGTTTAGTACTTATTGAGTTAAGGAGAGGAGTTAAATATTGGTATCTGTTGGTTAATACCCGTTAAGGTTTAACTAACACATGGTCTGTAAGTTTTTCACTAACTGGAACTTAAGGGGGGAGTGAGGAACCCGGGACTGACTCTGGTCATGCATGCTAAGGGAAGGGGGTCGGTATCTGAATCAGATCCGTCCTCCGCTTAAGGACTTGTCTTCGGACTTGTTGCCTAGGGTCGGTTGCCGACTCAGCTACACTGAACTCCCGTCCAAGGTAGGTGGCGTTAAGATGGTGCGGTAGGATCACCTAAATACTAAGTTTAAGATAAGATACAACCATTTCCATTCTAGAAACGGTTTGTATACTGAGGTTAAGATAAGGTTAAGACTGAGGTAAGTTTAGGTGAGCTGAGGATAAGTGGAATCAGGTCTGTAGGAGGTTATTACTAACCCACTTGATAAGGGAACGCTTGAGTCGTTCATTTGTGTGTGAACTATGTATGTTCATTTGTGGATGGTTGTTTATTGCACTTCATATTGTGATTGTGTATCTAATCAATTTCCATGCTATCGACAATTAGTCATCGTAGCCCCGTTAGCTTGGGAGCCACGAGAGGGTCGTACCAGCATTCGTGCTGACCCCCCTTTGGGGGCTGTTTTTACACTTGCAGGTAAGTGGCCCATGAAGTCACGCTACGAGAGTAGGAGCGGTTAGACTTAGGATGGGTTATTTATTTTTGAGCACGGGTTGCGCATGTGCGCCCGTCTGTTTATATTTAAACTGATGGAAGTTTATGTTGTCACTTGAGATACTCAAAACTCGGTTGGTGGGCATTTTGGATGGTATGTATATTTTGGATAAGTGTTGTAAATTAGTAAAGTTCGGTATGTTCTTTTGATCAGACCGTGGCAAGGTCCCGGTGTTAGTTTATTCCGCTGCGATCATTGTGATTAAGTTGTTAAGTTTTGCGATAACCACGATTGGCTTTGGACGGGGTGTTACATCAACGCAATAAGAAAGTGTAAATATGTAAGTTAAAGGCCTTCAGACCCCTTCAGTCTTTATGTGTGATCCTGAAGTGGGCGATTGACTACTGCATGCCTTTCGTGCTGCAATATTTTTCAACGTACAGTTTGTATTTCTGGCGCTGTACGATGCGCACTATGTACTTGTTGTTGTGAACATGGTTCATAGACGTCACCAGTGGTTGGACACCTTAGGCAACGCACAAAGACGATTCAACAACGTCAAGAGACATGGCATGGTCTTGGTAATAGTGTCTGCCGATTATGTATTAGTTACTATTATCACGTGTGTACTCCCTGAACTTATATCTTTACTCATACCCTGAAGGCTTCCATTATCTCACGTACATTACAGATTAAGAATGTATTGTGCTGGCTCATACATCATCAAATAGTCGATAGTTCGGTGACGGAGTGGAAGTGGGATATAACCACGTTGTTCGAACAGAGCGATGGTGTGAGCTGCGGTGTCCACTGCATGAGGCTCATGGAGAAATACCTATCCTTGTTTACCAAACGTATGGTACCTGACATATCACATTGGTCTGGTTGGACACGTAAGGATGCTCTTTCTTATCATCAAGAAAGAATCGCTGCTGTTCTGCTGTTACAACTTCAGAACTTGTTGAAGGATCACATAGTTGAAGCATCGTCGACAGCGACCGAGGCAGAAGATCAAAAGGCGAATAATTCGAAGAGAAGGAATAGACGTTCGAATAGGGTAACGGGCAAGTAGGGCGGAGGTTTTTTAGTTTCGCGCATGAGTCTCGGATACATTTGTATGTAAGTAGAGAGTGTTGTAGTTGTTAGCATTATGTATTACTACGCATATATGATTTGTACCGATTGAACACATCTCTGTCTCTCTGTCGTATGTGTCTTGCTTAGTCTGCTTGTTTTAGACATAAGTCACATTTTTTCTCACAATGACCATTGTCCAATGCGTTTAACGAGAAGTCAGGGTGCGCTGATGAATAATCGACATATGTCTAAAACCATAGTAGTCTTGAGTTTCGTGTATATTAGTCGTTCAGGCCCTTCAGGGTCCTGCTGAGTCCCGGAAACCATAAATCTGTGCTTACCTGCATATTGACTTGCAATGACTGGATGATGTGCATTTCATTTACTCTGAACCGATTGTTTACATGCGCAGCGTGACCAATATTTAATATGGTTAAACAAAAGCAGTATTAATCAGCTTTGAGTACATATTGACTACCATGATTAATAAAAGCAACTATAATAATACTCACATTTTCACAAATTCTTGTAGTAAGTAGCAATAGTAGAATGTTGGCCATGCAGACAGCACTTGTCCACCTAATTACTACGTCCGGAACGTCATGCAATAGAATACTATTTGTTCTTTTGATTTGGTTGCTGACAAACAAACCCCTCTGTTGAAAACAACACACATCGAGGTAATTCTGGGTTATGTACTATGACGCCCCTCGTTTACGTGTTTATTGTCGTACAATTATATGAACATAGTATAAAGTATTTTGGTACGGAGTAGGTTGGTAATACGCAGTGACCGCCATTTGATTGTATATAGCAAAGTCGATTCATCAAACGGCGGTTACAAACCTACCCTAGATATGTGCACGTAACAGAGTGCTTCGAAAATGTAGATAATGTTGGTTTGTGTACTACTACTACTACCGCTCCTGAATGCGTTCTGCTGTGTGTTACAGTTGGTCCCAGTAAGTCATTTTTTAAAGTCAAGCAAAAAACACTCAGGCGCGGGAGACTTTTTTTTTGAGAAATGGTAGGCGCGGGAGACTTTAAAAACGCTTACAACGTGCAATCGTACTTTATATTCATTTTATAAAAGACGTTTCTCTACAACTGTTATTTATACACTAAAACGACGTTTCCCTATAGTCATCAAATTCGCGTCCGAGATAATGATTCTTTATAAAGCCTCCCATAACGGAGAAATAAATCGTATTTTATATCTCCCACTCTCTGTTTCCACAGCATCACTGGGTTAGCGTGAGAAGTCACATTTAATGAAGTTGTTATAATGTGTCAATGTAGGATTCCGGACCTAATTCACATGGACGATTTTAAATGAAATATATATTCAAAAAAACACATAAGTAGAAGATTAATGTCCATGAAACATTGGTTTAGAAAGTTAATAACGATTAGTTTGAAACATTGGTCCTGGATTCAAAACCTACCCCACTTATCAATAAAAAAACCTCCAACGATATCAGAATGAGGGAGGTGATTGAGGCGACGATGGAGTTAATTAGTTTAACATTTCTTGCCTTCTTCCATTGAAGGAGCACTACTACATAATTGTTATATGCCCACACTTTTAAATTCAAATTTTATACACAAATAAAATGAAATACCCCAAAATTCAAAATAGTGATTAATTAGGTTAATTAATATTTTAGAGGCTTAATTACACCTAAATAATCATGAGGGAACAAATCTCGAAGAAAATGGATCCTTAAAACGGATTAAAAACACAAACGAACCTTAAAGCGCGTTTTTCGAGGAAACTGGGAAAACACGACTTTAAGCGGGTTAAATTGACCCGTAATAATTTTGGTCAACCAAATAGTCATTAATAAACATTAATGAAGGTCTAGAACCAATAAAATTAATTAAACAAGGAAATTCCGGAAAACGGGTTCCGGTTAGTAAAACTGTAAAAAAATAAAAGTTGTGGGGTAAAAGCATAAATAAGCTAAGTTAGTGTGTCCACTTTGCAAATAATAATTAAAACACACTTGTGTGTGTGTGGAGCCGTCCAGCATGCCCACCCCTCTATTTTATTTCTCCTAATTAGCTAAAGGACAAGAAAAGAAAAGGAAATAAGTACAAAAGTGAAAAGTAGAATCTCTCTCTCCTAAACTCCCCACTCTCTCACGTTTTATTTTTTCCCTTACTGCTTCCTTCTTATTCCTTTGCCCAACAATGGAGATTTCTCACCCCTTCTCCAGCTCTTCATTTCCTCTCCATATTTGAGGGTCCAAATCAACTCCAAATTCACTAAAAATTACACCACTGCACTCCTCTCTTCTTGAGCTTTCTTTTCCTCCCTTTAAAAATCGAAAAGCTCACAACTCATCACCATGGCTGTAGAACATTTTGGAGCTTGAAGACCTCCATTGCAACCCCCTTCATCTCCTCTTGGTTCTAAGGTAAAAATAGCCTTCAAAGTTCACTTTTTTCTAGCTCTTTAAGGCAAAACGAAAATCTGAAACTAGCCTTGTTCTTCTCCCTCTTTTAGCCGGTTTTGGTGTCTCATTTTGGAGCTGGAAACCTCCTCTCTTTGCTGTTCAAAAGTCTCTCTAAGAGCTTAAGGTAATACCCTCTTGCAAACCCTAAATTTGTATTAAATATAAGTTAGTTATGGAATGATTTTTATAAGTGGTATGGTGTGGGGTGATTGGCTGTAGCTTGCCGATTTTGGTGAGGTGAGAACAAGAGTGGGAATTCAGTAAAACAAAGAAGAAGGAAGAAGAAAAGATAAGGAAGGGAAAGAAAAGCTAGAAAACGCAAGGTAAAGACACATACCTTGAGCTAGTGTTGATTATGTGTTTGTAAAAGTTTTTAATGTTTAAAAAGAAGGAATTGGAATGGTTTGGATAATGGGTTATGTTGTAGTATAATGAGGAAGAGTTTTAGGCTGCTTTGGAATTGCTTGGTTAGTGTTTAAGGACTTGGAAACCAAGGAAAAACAATGGTGGTGGTGCAGGAAAAATACTTGTGAAATCATTGAACTTATGTGCTGTTAGAATCCCTTGAGGGATTTGGTTAGTTTTGATGATTAGAACTGAAAAATTATGTTGTGGGAATGTCTAGAAATGTAGGGAAACCATGCGAATTTTCTGTAGCAAGTAGAGAACTTAGTTGTTTAAATTGGGCAAAAACAGTTTTTGAAGACTAGTTGTGTTTTAGGATTTAACTTGAGTAGTTAATGACTTAGGAAATTAAGTAAGGATGAGTGTGTAGGTGGGTAGGTTGTAGAACAGGAATAATGCAAAGATGTAAGGATGGAATGACAGTAGGAGTGAAACTAGGAGTTAAGAAACAACAAGAAACAAAAACTGCACTTAGTGTTCTAGGAAATCTAAGTGAAATTGTGTATTTTACAATGATTAAATCAGGTGACTTAGTAAATGATTTAGGAGAGGATTAAGTTGCTAAAATGATGTTAAAACATGTGGAATGATTAGGAAAAGATTGGGGTGAAATTGGAGTTCAAAATGAGAAGAAAAACACTTTGAAAAATAGGTTCTGCTGTGGACCGCCCCTGGGGGGAGGTCCAGTGAAATTTTACAGCATGCATATGTTTCTGTCTCGGACCGCCCCTAGGGACCGCCCCACAGGGGAGGTCCAGTGCAGAGAAGGAAAAAAAAATTGGTTTCTGTCTCGGACCGCCCCTAGGGACCGCCCCACAGGGGAGGTCCAGTGCAGCGAAGAAAAAAAAATTGGTTTCTGTCTCGGACCGCCACTAGGGACCGCCCCAGGGGAGGTCCAGTGCAGAGAAGAAAAAAAAATAAAAAAATATGGGATTAAGCAGTAACCATGGGGAGTATAATGGTGGTAAGGAGAAAATAATATACACACAAGAACCTAAGAAACACTAGGTTAAGAAGTGATAGGAAGTAAGTGAATTGTGTGATTAAGAATGAGTCGAGAAGAGTTAACAATTGTAAGTCGGGACAACCTTAATATAGGAACGAGCTAGGTTAGCTATAGATAATTAACCGCATGACTCCGTGATATGTTATAGGACCCGAATAGTCAAACCGAAGGGGATCAAAAGTCCAAGATCGACAGTGCACGGTATGATTTCTTCATGCCCTGTGTCCTAACGGGGTTACCCCGGCTTGTTTGTTTGTGTGCTTATTTGCCACCACCTAAACAAGATAAATGCATGTAACCGGTTTACCGCACTTTCATATAAACGTTGTAATTGCTATGCTTGAGTTGTTTGGCGAGTGAGCTTGGAGCTATGTTGGCTTGTGAAGTGCTTGGTTCATTATTGTGAAAGCTTGACTGTTTGTTGTGGCTTCTCACTAACTCCCTTACCAACTAACATTCTAACTTTGAGAATTTGAATTGGGAGTATTTAAAGAGTCCGATATAGTTTCGGCCACGCGTGAGGATGAGGTAACAAGAGAGATTGTTAACCGATTCCTCGCTATAATCCTTTCCATGGTCCAAACCCCTTAAACGGGTAGCAACCTGGTTAGGTGGGCCAACTTTGAGCCCGGTGGTGGGATAGCCTTATCCCTACCCGGAGGCCATACCGGCTTAACTTGAGATTTGATAAGAGATGGATAACTTGGTTTGGAAAGACTTGGATTGTTGGGTTGTGGTACTTGAGTATTGAGATAATGACATCCGATTAACCCGGATGGTAATTGGGCTAACCTATGGTGAAGCTTGTTGAGATTGGACATGGTTTGTTGATGGTAAGTTTGTGCTTTATCCGACATACCTTGTTGTGTGTGCTATGCATGATTATGTTTTCCATTACTTAGCATGTTGCAATTATTTGAATGAACCGCATGTTGGCGACCAATTAGTTGGCGTACCCCCGCTAGTACACGGGGTATGCGGAAGTCATATGCAGCTTTGATGAGCCCCTTGGGGCACCATTTTTAATTGCAGGAACTCGAGACGGGTGAAGGGTCGGGAATGACTAAGATACTTTTTACTAGCTTAGCTATTTTGATTGGTGTACCGAGTAGTACACGATTAGAATTTATAGCCGGTGTACCATGTGGTACACATTTTTGGGATTTTGAAAACTGTAAACTTGGAGTCGGGGCTGGTTGTAAACTGTTAATATTTTTGTAGACTTGAAAGGTTGTAATTGTGAGATAAACACTTAGACTCGGTAATCACTTTTGGATATTGTTTTGGTGAGCAAGGATGTATGTATTGTTGGAATCTGTTTAAGGATTGTTGGAGGTTATTATTGTCAACTCGGTATTTCTTGCTATCTGACCGTATGCTTGTTTGATGAGGCCTAGTGAATGCTTTCCTTGCTATCTGACTCTATGGGGGTACCGCGTGTTTCACCCGCTACTTAGTTTGATTGCCCCGCTGCGTTTAGATTAGTGACCGGATTGATTAGGCGATAATTAGGAAGATTAGCGGTAGGGGTGTTACAAAAAGTAGTATCAGAGCGAAGTGTCGCTCTGATAGCCGAGTATTACCGAGTGTAGTGATCACCGAGTTAGGATTATCAACCGTTTTACAACGGAGAACTAGGAGCCTAACCTTGAATGACCGTAATCATTACGGATACCCCTTAACGCCTGAAAGGACGATACAACTGCTTAAATTCAAGACCAATTGGTCACAGTACCTAATGTGAAATGCTAATTGTTCAGATGTAAGGACGAGGTCGAGGCCGACCCCGTGGCGATGCTCCTAATGAGCCGGGCGCGCAAACGATAGCTGAAATCGTTGCCGCCACTGTAGCACAGATGCTACCTCAGGTCATAACAGTTGTACAACAAACCCAACAAAACCAGCAACAACAACAGCAGCCCGACCCACCGCAGCCCCGAGAGGTAAATTGGGCTAAGGCTGTCACAGATCTCCGTCCTCCTTGCTTTAGAGGCGAGAGCGACCCGGCGAAGCTAGAGGCCTACATTACTGAGATGGAGACGGCATTCAAGACTCTCGAGGCTCCTGCTAGAGTTCGAGTGAGGATAGCCGCATATTACCTCAAGGATGCCGTCATGGATTGGTGGAAACTTGTGAAAGCTGAGCACACCGCTGATCCGACCTTTGATTGAGAAGCCTACACCTCCCTCCTTAGGGCAAAATACTACCCCGAACACGTTAAGACCAAGAAGCGCTTGGAGCTTGACACCTTGAAGATAACGGATAAGATGACTGTAGATGAGTACTACACCAAATTCACCTCCATACTCTGTTTACTACCCGACTTGGGGTACACCGGCCAGGTGTTGGTCGACCGCTTCTATGGCGGTCTGAGTCATCGCCTCCGGTACGACATGGGATACACCCGCTTCACCTCTCTCTAGGTAAACCTTAAATTAAAACCATTATGTCATTGTTCATACGAGTTAGTAACCTATTATGTGAATACATACTCTAACGCCCGAGAACCTCAGGAGTGTTACCATGCCGCCTCAAGAGTTGAAATCACCATCCAGCTAACGGACGAAGAGAACGCGCTCAAGCGCAAGACTAACCCAAAGAATGCTAGCTCAGAGGAGCAGCATCAGAACAAGGGCTGGAAGCCAAAGAAGGGGAAGTACACCCAACCACCTCACAAGAGTGCCCCCGGAGACAACAATACCCAAGCTGAGAAGAGCAAGATAATTGAGCAGTTGCGGTTAGCCTACCCTGCAGCAGCGGCTGTTAAACCATTGAGATCCCAGCCGTTTAAGGGTAAGATAGTGGATAAAACTTGTACTTGTATGAATTGATATTGCCACCCCGAATATCTCTAACCCTCGAACCTCAGGTTCTAGTTCCGACTTCGGTAAGACCCACACTAGAAGCCGGTACTACCACTGCAGAACATGCTGAGGGAACCACCCCGGTGTCGACTGCCAGGGGAAAGAGGTGAGATGCTTTGAGTGCGGCCAAATGGGCCACCGTCAGTTTGAGTGCCCAAACAAGCCCAAACACAAAGGCAACCACCAAGGAAACTACCAAGGCTTTAAGTAGAGAGAAGGCAAGGAGGTTGCATCTGGCGATGCACCAGCCCAGCAGACCTCGCAGGGACAGGGGTCCCGAGGTCCCCAGAAGGCGGCGCACCCCAGAGGCAGCCGGCCTTGCATATCATTGATCATGATGGGACCGGTATGAAGTCCGGCTTAGGTACTTTTGTTAACCTTTGATCCTTGAGAGCATGCCTAAATATTTGAATTGTTTGTTGAGTGAATACATGTATGATATGGAAATTTTTGCATGAATTGAGCATGAACCGAACTAGTTTAACAACTAGAACTCACGTTAGATAAAATTTACCACCATAGAAACCTTTAATATCTGTTAGCCAATTTCTTCAAACCCACTCCCCGAAGAAACTGGCCTCACCACTCACCACATCACCAACGAGCAGTGTTAGGTTATCCGACCAAGTATGATCTTAATAAAAGGATACCTGACACCCGAAGCGCAAATATCCATCATCCGATGATGCAATGAACTAGGAGCGGGTCCAGGAGGATTTTACACACCCGAATTCCCCGGTGGAGCAAAGATGAAGCTGAAGATGATGTGCTTGGGAAAGGACTGGAACCCTTATACCAAGACATACCAAGAGACACGAGCAGAAGACGGAGAAACACCGCCAACAATACCCAATGAATTTCAAGCGGTTAACGCACATGTTGTAGAGATCGCGCAGCAGCTAGAGGTTGATCCAATTCCAACACATGGAGCGGACCTTAGCATTATTAACTTCTTCGAAGAAGGCGGACAACTTGGTTTACACCAAGAAAAGGATGAGACAACGAAATCTCTCAAATTGGGAGTGCCTGTAGTGTCTTAGTACATTGGTGACGATGCCGAATTCTTATTTAGCGAGTAGAAACGTGTGGACCTCGCAGAGAAACTAATACTCAGGTCAGGAGATGTCTTAGTTATGGGAGGTAAGTCGAGAATGTTGTATCACGGTATCAAGAAGATAAAGGTGAATATGGCACCATCGATAGTGGTCAATGCCACACACTTGAAACCCGGACGCCTGAACCTTACCTTTAGAAAGTATTAAGCTTGTAACATCATGTAATATGATAGCAATGTGTATTAGAGACACACAATGTATGATGGTTGTTTATCATTAAAGCGGTGTTGGTTGTCAAAATTTTCCCACTTGCGTTATACCATCAACTCATAAAGCTTATGAATCAATAGGTTGTGGACTCGGTATGGAAGGTTCCCTGAGCATCCTCACTGAGACACAGGCCGGTAAAAGCGGCACAATTATCACGGGTACCTTTCCGGTGAATGGCATTGATGCCACCATATTATTCGACACTGGCGCCTCACATACCTTCGTTTCACCATCGTTCACGAAGAGACTAGGGCTCGATGCTGATGAGTTGCCAGATTTTATGGACACTCTTCCGTCGAAAGAGCGAGTTCAGTGTACGAAATACTACCGAGCTGCCACTGTCCAAATTAAGGGTGAGGCATTTCCCATTTCCTTCATCGAGTTCAGTGGTTTGGGATTCGACCTTTTTGTTGGGATGAACTGGTTGGAGCGGCATAAGGGGCTAATCCTGTACGCCGAGCACAGATTGCTGCTCAGGAGCCCATCTAGGTTACAGTATCATACCGCCAGAGGCCGAGAGAGCCTTCGACCAAGGTAATCTCCGCCATGTCCATGTACCGAGAGCTCATAAAGGGGCACGAGGTATTTCTTTTTTATGTGCAAGACCTTCAGCGAGATCCAGAGTTCAAGCCCGACATACCAGTAGTGTCGGAGTTCCCGGATGTGTTTTCGAAGGAACTTCCCGGCATGCCACCTCAGAGGATAGTTGAGTTTGAGATAGAGCTTGTACCAAGCACGGGTCCGATTGCTAGGGCGCCGTACCATTTAGCACCGGCAGAGATGGCCGAATTGAAAGTACAGTTGAAGGATCTACTTGACAAGGGGTTTATACGCCCGAGCGTGTCACCCTGGGGAGCGCCGGTTCTTTTCGTGAAGAAGGACTGTAGTCTCCGCCTTTGTATTGATTACCGCGAGCTTAATGCGGTCACTGTGAAGAACAAATACCCTTTACCATGCATCAACGACCTCTTTGATCAGTTGAAAGGGGCGTCAGTCTTCTCCAAGATCGACCTCCGATTAGGGTATCACCAGATTGCCATCAGAGATTCCGACATTGAGAAGACAGCTTTCCGTATGAGATATGGCCACTTTGAGTTTACAGTGATGCCATTCGGACTGTCGAATGCGCCAGCTAAGTTTATGGATTTGATGAATTGGTTGGTCAGTGATCAGTTAGACACATTAGTGGTGGTCTTCATCGATGACATTCTCATTTACTCGAAGTCGAGAGACGAGCATGAGAGCCATTTGAGGCGTGTACTTGAGATAGTGCGGGAGAACCACTTAGTCTCCAAATGCGAGTTCTGGCTTGACCAGGTCTCCTTCCTTGGTCACATGATCTCAAGCGCTGGTATCTCTGTTGACCTGGCTAAGATTGAAGCAGTCCGTTCATGGCCTAGACCTAAGAATGTTACCGACATTTGGACCTTTCTTGGTCTAGCCGGTTATTACCGGAGGTTTGTTAGAGACTTTTCAAAAGTTGCGAAGCCCATGACGGCACTGATGAAGAAAGATGCACCGTTTGTCTAGACAGACGAGTGCGAGATAGCCTTCCAGAGCCTAAAGGATTCATTGACCTCAGCGCCCATTCTCACTCTTCCAGAAGGCACAGAGGGATTTGAAGTTTACTGTTATGCATCAGGCAAGGGCATAGGATGCGTACTCATGCAGCATGGCAAGGTAGTAGCATACGCCTCCCGCCAGCTAAAAAAGCATGAGGAGAATTACCCGACGCATGATTTAGAGTTAGGAGCCATAGTCTTCGCCTTGAAGATATGGCGACACTATCTCTATGGGGTAAGCATCACCATCTACTCTGACCATAAAAGTTTGCAATACGTGTTCACCCAAAAAGAAATGAATCTGAGACAGAGAAGGTGGATGGAGTTCTTATCAGATTACGACATCAACCTTCAGTACAAAGAGGGGAAGGCGAATGTTGTAGCCGACGCCCTGAGTCGCCGAGCACACTCACTCCATTCGCTGCTCGCGTCTTCCAGATTGGTTGATGAGGTGCGAGAGGCTCAGTTGTGCGACCCCTATATGAAAGAGATCAGGTAGAAAATTTCAGAGGGCACATTTGAGAAGCGGAAGTACGACTTCAAGCTACATGAAGACGGTCTGATCTGACTGAATGGCAGATTATGCATCCCCCGAAGCAATGCTGAGCTGAGGGATCGCATTCTGCGAGAGTCACACTGTTCCACACTGCATGTCCATCCGGGAGCCTCTAAAATGTACAAGGACATGGAGAGGTACTTCTGGTGGTCAGGGATGAAGTCTGATGTGACTGAATATGTCTTGAGGTACCTCACATGCCAGAAGGTAAAATTCAAGCACCGTAGACCGGGAGGAATGGTACAATCTATGCCTATTCCAGAGTGGAAATTCCATGACATCTCCATGGATTTTGTTGTTGGACTCCCACCTGCTAGGGGAGGACACAACATGATTTGGGTCATCGTTGATCGCCTCACCAAGGTTGCCCGATTCATACCGATGAGGGGCACCTAGAAGGTGGTGAAGCTCGCTGAGCTATTTGACCGGGAGATTATCCGACACCACGGAGTCCCGAAGACCATTGTATCTGACCGCGACACCAGATTTCTTTCGAGATACTGGAGAGCTACACGGGAAGCGTTGGGTACCGAGTTGAAGCTTAGTACCGCCTTCCATCCACAGACCGATGGTCAGACAGAAAGGACTATCCAGACACTTGAGGACATGCTTTGGGCATGTGCCTTAGACTTCCAGGGGAGCTGGATTGATAAGCTACATCTTATCGAGTTTTCTTATAATAACAGTTATCATGCTTCGATTAAGATGTCGCCTTTCCAAGCTTTATACGGTAGACCTTGTCGTACCCCATTGTGTTGGGATGAGTCGAGCGAAGCGGTCATCATAGGACCGGAATACTTAGAGCAAGTGCAAGCTGAAGTTCAGCAGATTCGAGCGAATATGAAAGCAGCCCAGGATAGACAGAAGTCTTATGCTGATGTGAGACGACGCGACCTTGAGTTCGCCGTGGGCGACCAAGTATTCCTGCGCGTTTCGCCTATGAAGGGTGTCTTTCGATTTGGCCAATAGGGCAAGCTGAGCCCAAAATTTGTGGGGCCGTATGAGATTACTAAGAGAGTTGGATCCGTGGCATACAGATTAGCCTTACCCGAGGAGTTGGGACGGGTTCACGATGTGTTTCACGTTTCTCAACTCAAGAAATATATATCTGACCCTTCTCATGTGTTAGAGCCCGAACACTTATCCCTAGAGCCGACGATGAGATATGTCGAGACTCCACTGCGAATCCTTGATACGAAGACTAGAGACACTCGAAATAAATCAGTGCGAATGGTCAAAGTCTTGTGGGCGAATGCTAACAAGAAAATTGTAGGAAAACTATATACATAAAAAGAATAAAATACTAAACTAAACCTACAACTCTACTATGGGTAGCAAATAAAACCCGTTCAGAGAATAGTGTAAGTATATTACGACCGAGAGTATCGAACCCAAGGGACTTATAGAAAACTAGTCCTAATCCGGGCAAAATCCTATTCTAAGACAAGGGGGGAAGAGTAAATGTGATTTTAAACTAAGAAAACTTAATAAACTAATTTTGATTTTGGAAGATTATTAGTGTAAGGGAAACGTAAGACCAATAATCAAGGGTGGAAAGTCTCAAAGAGGATTTAGTCTCGCAAAATGCATATGTCGGGTGACATGCCGGACCTCCGAACCCGACATATTCATGGCCTTGAATGTGCCGGACAACTTCCATCCGGCACCACATCCGGCATCGTACATTTCGTAAATAACACTTCCAGATTCGGTTCTGACAAAAGGAACTCAATACTCATACTTGCATCGTGCATAGCTAATGCCGCGAATACAACCAAAATAATGGGAAATAAGAGATTAACCCTAAACCTTAGGTCTTGATGCCCCTCTTTCGGAACAACAAACTTAAAGATTACCAAAATCCTAATCTATCCTATTCTTGCTTGGGAAAGCCTTAAATAGGACTTAGAGGTAAGAGAATAAATAGCTACTTCATTCTACTTTGCATGAAGATTAGAACTCGGGTTAAGAAACTTGAAAATTCCATAAATGATCATAAGAGTTTTACAAGGACATCTTCCCTAACCAAAAATCTAACAAGGATTCTGCATCACCATCCACACAACTACAAGAAAAGAATACAAAGGGGGAGAAAGGGATGTTAATAGCCTTAACCCGTCAAGGTCTTCCTCTTCTCTTGCGTGGATGGATCTGTAGTTGTTCCTTGGACACCAACAATGGAGTGGGGCAGAAATAGAGTGTGAATGGAGTGTATTTGGTATGTTGAAGTGTGCCAAATGATGTAGACTCACGGCCTATTTATAGGGCTTCAAAATGTCGTTTGCCGGGCGTCGTGCCGGATCACCAGTAGCCGGCACACGTGATAAATGTGCCCAACTGTTAACGGTCAAAACCGCCAATTCCGCGCAAAACAGTACATATGCCGTGTAGAAGATACCCGACATCACACCCGGCACTAGCTAAATCTCCAACGGTCAATAATTTCCATCGTCTGGTCAACCGCGGCGACTCTTCACTTATGCCGGATGGGAACTACCCGGCATCGTATCCGGCAAAGCTCCTTTTCCGATCTATGCTCATGCCGTGCAGGATTAATCCGGCATTAAGTCCGGCATCACTTGAACTTTTGCCTAGAAAATCATTCCTTGCACAGAAAACTCACAAAAACATAAGTCTGTACAAATAATATACTTTAACATATAATAAGCATAATTAACACATATATAACTCTATTTAGACGAATATAATACTAAATCTAATGCACAAAATATGATAAGTCTGCGGTTTATCAAGGCCCTACACTTACCTTTTGCTAGTCCTCGAGCAAAATAAGATTAGAAAGGAGTAATTACTTATGCACAAAATAGATAAACTTTAGAATGACAATTAGATAAGTATTTCTAACTGCCTGACTCTAATCCACAAGTATCACTTAATCTACCTTATCTATCCAGATATACTAATGGGTATAAAATAAAGAATTTTCAAAACCGATCAAAAACTCTTGGGTTATTTTGCATAAGGGATTTGTAATCTCTCCTTTTTCCAGTTTCCATCATTCAGCTCTGTTTTTCAAGAGTTTCTGAATGTGGCCAAGACACTCATCGATGGTTTTATATTCATCCCTATTTTGTAAGGGTTTCTGAATCAACCATGAATTTTTTCTACATTGAAGAACGTGGAATTTAGGAGAAAAATAAAAGGAAAAACTCTCGTTTCTTGCTTTTTATTCTGAGGCATTTTTTTTGCAACCTCAAGGAATATAATGCTTTTCCTTTGGAAGAAGATTTTTTTCTTTCTTTTTTCTTCTTCTTCTTTTTTTTTGCACAAAACCCTTTTTAAGATTTTCACCCAAAAGATTTTTCACAATTTAAAAAAAAAGAAAATAATACCCAAAAGTACATGAAAGAAAGAATTAGGAGAAAGATCATGTACTCATGTTAAATAAAAAGAATCAAAAAGTAAAAAACGGGAATCTACAAGCCATTAGAAAGCTTACCTCTTGAGAGAACAAGCTTTTAGTCATTCCTACTCTTATCTCAACCAAAAACATGCAAAAAGTTTAGTAAAACATCGATAAAACTCACAACTTATGCATATTAAAAACTTATTTTTAAGGGTGGTCCCTGCCTTACACTTGGCAGGAACACTGTCCCCAGTGTTCAAAAGAAACAAAAAAAAAAGATTTTTTTAAGAAACTTGAAATAACTATAATGAAAGCAAAAAAACAATAACATAAAATGAAAAGAGAAAAATTATATTATACGAAGGGCTCCCCTGTTTGATAGTGAAGGCGTGAGGAGAAACCGCCCTACACTTAGCCTTTTAGACTATTTGGCATCATTTGAGATCCTGGGCAAGATAGTGACCGAATTCGCATGCTCCCGTGGATTGGTTTGCGTTTGGGACGGGAGCTGACCTTGTTGTCGCGGTTGCGTCAGAAGTTGTTGTAACTGCAACTGCAACGATTTGTGCTCCTTGCGAATGGTCGAGATCTCATTGTGAGTGTCTTGGGTCTTGTTCATCAGGGCTGACATCATGTCACGAAGTTCAGCCATTTTAGCCTCTGATGATGATGCAGGATGGGATGGTCTGTATTACCTTGGACCTCCCTGGTAGCTGGCTTGACTCTGGAAGTGCTGAGGGGGTTGATTCCCCTGTTGCCATGGCTGCCGATACCCCTGGTTACTCACATAATTGACTTCCTCAACATTTTAAAAGTCTGGCATATCAGGGCTCGGAGCGTGTGGTCGTGCACTAACCACGTTCGCCTATTGAGGAAGTTTGTTTATTGCTATTTGCTCCACCACCTTCTATAGAGCGCTAACCTTCGTGGACGTTTGAGTGTTGCTCTCCAACAGCTGCTCATGACTTTGCATAAGTTTGTCAAATTTAGCATCGCCCTCTCCCACTTGGTATAAACCAGCGGTACTACCCCTGGTTCCACCGGGGGCACAATCCCTAATCTCTTCGCAAAGAGATTCAACCCCACTAAGGAATTGATCTCCAGGCTTCTTTAATATATCTGCACCAAGGGAGGATAAGATCATCGTCTTGCATTGATTGATCAATCCTTTGTAAAACAACTGAGATAATTGTTCTTTGGCGAGGCCGTGGTGTGGACATGTGCGCAGCAACCCTTTGAATCTGTCCCAAGTCTCACAGATGTTCTCCGAGCTAGGTTGTCTAAAGTTGTAAATGTCGGAGATCATCTCCAGGGTGCGACTAGGGGGCATGAATTTGTCATAAAACTTGGTTGCCATGTCCTCCCATGTGGTGATGGTACAAGGGTTTAGACTGTGGTACCACTTGCTGGCGTTCCCCGTAAGGCTATAGGGAAAGAGGGAAAGTCTGGCATATTGGAGGACATTGTTTGTGGAGGTTAGAGTGTTTGTGTGTTGTAGAAATTTGGTGATGTGGAGCAAAGCATCGTCCGGGTTTGTACCGTCGAACATACCCAACTCCTTGATGCATCTGATTTGATGATATGGCTTGAGTTTTTGCCATTCATCATATTCATTTTGTGCGAGGAGTGGGAGGTCGATTGCTGGCTTTTGGCCTTGGTTAGAAGGGCTGTTTATATTTCGGACGGTAGATGCTGCCATTGGTGTAGGAGGTAGGTGTTGTTGGTTTCTTCGTTGATGAATGGAGCGAAGAAGAGTCCTCTCGATTTCTGGGTCAGAATTTGCTAAATCTTCAGGAGAATTCGTGGACCGTAGAAGCATTCACTTTGATAACTTCAGGAGGAGCAAGAGAAAACGTTATAATACTTCGTAATAATAAAATAAATAATATAATGACATATTAAAATTACGAAAATACAAGAAGAAATGAAGTTTTGGTTATGCCGGACACGGTGCCGGGTGTACGGCACCCGGCATTGGACTTCCTCCAATACTGCCGGGTTAAGAGTACCCGGCGTCGCGTCCAGTCTTCTGCGAATCTCAAAAAAAATAAAAATAAAGAATCAACAATTAGGAAGTATTAGAAGAGAGAACTAAGTGAATGGTGTAAGAAAAGAATAGAATACTATGAGAAATTTAACATTTTACGAAAATAATTTAAAACTGAAAATAATTTGAAGATGCCGGACAGGTTACTGGGTTAGTTGTATCCGGCAGTGGACTTCCTCCACTAATGCCGGGTTGAAGTTACCCGGCATACCACCCGGCGCGTTCAAACTCGAAAAGAAAAATAAATGGGAAAGGGAAAGGGAAGTTAACATAAAAGAGCAATGAAAAAGAATATTTATAGACAAATCAAAGATTCGAAAAAGGACAATGCGAAGTAAAAGTTGAAGTTTGATTATGCCGAGTCGTACGCCGGGTAAACTCTATCCGGCGTAAGACTTCCTCCAAGATGCCGGATGTAGAACACCCGGCAGTGTACCCGGCACATTCAACCGAAAATAAAATGAACAAATTAAATTAAAGGATTAAAGAATCAAAGAATAAAGAATAAAGAATAGGGCGTTTTACCGAATTTAGGACTTGGACTAATTCCAAGTCCCCGGCAACGGCGCCAATTTGCTAACAACAAAATTGTAGGAAAACAATATACATAAAAAGAATAAAATACTAAACTAAACCTAGAACTCTACTACGGGTAGCAAATAAAACCCGGTCGGAGTATAGTGTAAGTATATTACGACCGAGAGTATCGAACCCAAGGGATTTATAGAAAACTAGTCCTAATCCAGGCAAAAGCCTATTCTAAGACAAGGGGGGAAAAGTAAATGTGATTTTAAACTAAGAAAACTAAATAAACTAATTTTGATTTTGGAAGATTATCAGTGTAAGGGAAACGTAAGACCAATAATCAAGGGTGGCAAATCTCAAAGAGGATTTGGTCTCACAAAATGCATATACCGGGT